>JBAMNC010000277.1:2192500-2516318 GCA_037902135.1 Cetoscarus ocellatus
CAGAAAGAGGCACAAATGTACACAGGCAAGACGCTGATAGAGAAGATAGTGATTAGGAGGGAGCATATGCATGTTCTTTTGGCATGAAGGTGAAAGAGGAGGGGGTTTATGACTGCAGGGGTGTCAGTTTAAATCCCCACATGAGCTGGAGGTTGAGTTATGTTTCATCCTCCCAGAGGTCCAATGAGGTGCCTTTGAGCAAAAAGCATCCCCAGTGGCTCCCCAGTGTGAACGTGTTTAATGACATGAATGTGAAGCCAAGTGTGGCGAAGTGTTGAACAATTCCTCGTGTCAGTAAAGTGATCATCACTTAGCTGCAAAGGTCACATAATTTACGCCTTTTCAACAAGATGACACTGGTTCAAGATGTGACAAGGACAGGTTTTACAATTCAATTTTGGGGGCTCATAATCCACTAAGATTTGAGACTTTGGCAGTCCATAAACCTCGTGTGTTGATTTTTTACTTTTACTCTCAAAATTGCCACCATGTTTGCTATTTACTTCTAACACAACAGGTGGTAACATACAGCCTGGGCCCTTTTGCGCCCTCTAGTGGATTCCATAAAGGCAGAAATATAAACAAAAGCACTCATGACGTCAATGGATGCACACATGAATGCTAAGGCAAACTAAAAGTAACCCCTTTGATTTAGCTGTGCCTAACCACACCACTCTTTAAAAGCATGCAGCTTTGGCTTTCCTGTACTTTGAGCTAATGTTTACTGTGGCTTGTCAAACTGACTGAGCACACAAAACCACACTCAAAAAAAGTCAACTAGGACATGTGTTTGATCAACGAACTTAAAATATGTTTGATTTAGATGAATTCATTGTGTTTATGTTCATTAAATGATTTGTTTTTGCTTGTTGAACAGGCCTTTAAGAAAGTCAAGTGAATGAAATTGATACGTCAGTCCAATGAGAATGAAGTTCATCCAAACTATGACTTTAGTGCTGCTCAGCTGCTGCGCATGCTCCATTTTCTTACCCAGATGAGACCAAAGCAGGAAAACGGGAGATGGCTACAGCAAATGATTGCCCATGCTGTCTACTTATCTGTCATCCTCAGATTTCAATGTAACTAATTTACTGTACATACTCATGCATGACTTTGTTTGATACGGTAGGATGAGTAATAAAAAGTGATAATTGGACATTTGCGAGAGATTTCTGTTCAAATAGCTTTGTCTAGTTTAATAATTTGGTCACCTGTTTGTCACAGTTAGTGTTAGCTTGATCCACTGACCTTTTTAACAAGTTTTATTTAATTCTAGGTACATAAGTCTTTTAAACTGTGTCAAGGTCATCTTAACATGCCAGCAGACGAGTTATGTAAGGCCAGAATTTTTTGTGGGATTGCGGGACTCCCGCACAAAATATGCAGTTCCTGCAGGTCCACCACACATATTGCGGGAGAATCCTGCATGAACTAAAGTAAAGTCTTCAACGTCTGACTGCCACGCTCCGCATCCTGCTCTGTTTTGTTTGATACACCACACGTCATTTCTTTTCTACAACCAGGACGACCCTCAACAAATATTTCAAACTTTACAAAAGCAGAAGTGCGGTCAAAAGGGCTTTCTGTCACACACACAAAGGGAGAGGAGGAGGTGCTGTGTGAAGTGAACTTAAAGGATGAGGAGTCTGCATGAGTGCCAGAAGGCATGGTGAGCTAATTATTAACAAACCTGAAAAAACTTAAAGAATATAATGCAATGATCAAATTTAATACTTATCTTTTAAAAATTGTATTCAAGTCTATTTTTTAATGATTGACCCATAATTTATTTCTTTCATCACATTGTTGTCATTTATATCAAGAAAGTTTTGTTTTATTAAAGATAAACCTTTAATTCACTTTTTTCTTGTGAGTAGATCTGTTTATAAAACACTTTTTTTTTTTTTTAATGACAATCAAGTTTGATGGAGCACACATTTATTTATCAAATTAGATTTTAAAGGATCAGGGTAATTCTCTTTACATGTGTTGAGCAAAATTGTCAAGAATATGACAATGTCAGCCTCATCAAAACACTTCAATTACAGGATCATACTTATTAGCCTTGGTCAGAGATGATGAAGTGATGGATAGCATAACCAAACACCTTTTTGCTAAGGGTGATAAGACACATTGACTTAAATATAGCCTATGAGAAGGCTGACTGGGCAGCTAAAGGGTTAAATATCTTTACTGCATGCATGAACTCATATTTGTTACAAGAATGAACAAACATGCAGGCGCTCTTTTATACAGCCAATGACAAAGAATGTGTTGAGTTTGTTTTTTACTGCTTGGGTCCTCAAACATCTCTAGAGCTTTGAGGTGGTTTTGGATCAGGGAGAAGACGTCTCTTTTTACAAACATTTATAAGCTGCTGGGCCACTCCATTGCAACAAAAAGGAGGGGCCTCTGCTCACAGGCTGTGGAGGAAACCGCCTCAACCTAAAAAAAGCAAAGCAAACAAATGGCACCCAAAGTTATTTTTCATATGACTACTGTAAAAGGAGTCTTTGTGTCCTCAAAAACCCGCTCCAAACAACACTCCACACTACAAGCTGCAGAGGAAAGGACAAATGGAAAGAAGGAGTCAAAGTACGCCATGTACCCAGTAAACGGAGGGGATTTCTGTTGAGCTGCGAAGGAAGATTTTTCTTTGGTGGAGAGGAGCTGCTTCTCGAGGCTTCTCTGATCTGCTGTTCAACCAGGCAGCTTTGGTCTAATGTCAGGGTGTTGGTCTTGTTTCCAGCAGCGTCACTTTCAGCGTGATGGCGGCTTTGTAAGACCTTAATAATAATGTGTTTTACTTTTAACTGCTACACTTATCTGATGTGGCGGTGCTAACCTCAACAGTCGTGTCCAATAAGAGGCTGCAGTTAACTTCAGGAACACACAAAGTCAAAGGGTGCATTTATATCGACATGCAGCACACTGGAGAAATGTATTGTTTTCTTTGTCCAGAGGGAGAAACCTGCTAACACCGATCACCCCTCCTTAAGCCTCAGCGCCAGGCAACTGCTAATGGACATTGATGCTCTTTGCGGTACCACTGCAACAACAGAAAATCTGTTAGAGGCCTGAAAGCCTTATACAACGAATTATATTTGTTTAATGTCAACACTTTGATTTCCTGAGCACTTAACAACATGCTATAATCTCAGGGCCAGCAGGAACATACATTGACCCATTCTTCAGGCTGAAACACTGAGAGAAAGACACAACTGTGGAAGTGGCTCCTGCTATGCAAATGAAGACCTGCTTAATCACATAAAACTGTGGAAGAAAGATGGAGCACTACCACAGCTAACTCAAGCTCTCACTTCTCACTTCATTCATACCTAAGACATTAAACTTTCTCAGTTTCTGTCCAACTGTTTGTTCCTAAATGTTACCAATATCAAACATGTCTGAGTGATAACACAGTTTTGAACTAATTGAAAACTCAACCTATCCTGCAGCCAAACATTTGTGGCATGTGTTAGCCTTAAGCTGGGCAAACACTGCAATTTCAACACAATTTTGATCAAATTTTGAGCCCTATGACCTTTTTAAGCCAGGGTGGAGATGACAGCAGATCACAGCCTGACCTGTCTCCGACCAACAACTTCCAAAGTAAAATAATAATAAAAAACAGCATCCAGATGTGCTACAGCCCCCCCTGTTGGTAGGACTGCATAATGACTAAACTCCAGTTAGAAATATGGACATAAATAGAATATGAAGATGCAAATTCATACAAAGTAATGATTTTTCAAAAAGTCCAAGCCCCTTCCAAGTAAGTAGTTTTTGTATAGTTGTGTTATCAACTCAAACACAGCAAACGGTGAAGAGTTGGAAATTTGTGTTGTCAAAATTTAAGCAGATGCAAAGGTAGTTAAACTCTGCATGGTGTCAAACCCTCAAAAATTTATTCTCAGCTGAAACAGACTTGGAGTCAAAAATAAGCGTAACAATGATGTCTCTGTGAATCACATCTCTAATTGTCACTATAGGACTGTTCACTCTGACCTCTGAACTTGTAACACTTGCAGAGTAAATCATCCACTCGTCCCCAATTATTGGATTAGTACCAAAAGATACCACATGCCCTCATCATGAAAACTGCAGTAATATATGTGCTCCAACCAAACACTGTATCTCTCTTTTAGCCAGTTTTAAACTTTGCAGTGCTTCTATTGAGATAACACCTAAATAGCCCAAATATACTCTAATAGAGTTCATGACTAACACTGCATAGAAGTGTTGATCAAACTTAACTTGTGTTACAAAATTTCAAATTTTAACACCAAACAGAGTCAACAGTGAGATGAGAGTTAAAATACCAACTCTCCAAATAGAGTAAAAACAACTCTTAGTAGTGTGGACCCATATAGACTCGAAAGAATGTGTTAATATTAACTTAAATAGTGTTAATTTGTCATAGAAGTGCTGATCCAAAGTTACTCTGTGAAGTGTTACAATTTTTCCGATTTTATCTCCTAAAAGATTCAAAAATTATAAGTGATGAGTGTTAAGTACCAACTATTCAAATAGAGTAAAAACAACAGTGATGTGGATCCACATGACACTTAAGTAGTATTAATATTAACTTATTGTCAAATTGTGTATGCAGTTTTTTCTGTGTAGTAATGCCAATTTTCACAGAAAATTAAAGCCCCTTTACACCCAGACCCTGCATTAATTTAATTTTTTTTAATATATATATATATATCTATATATCTATATATCTATATCTATATATATATATATATATATATATATATATATATATATATATATATATATATATATATATATATATATATATATATATATATATATATTTATATATATATATATGTATATTTATATATAGTGATAGTGCTTTACAAGAGTTACACTGTATAGTGTTAAAAAGTTTTACATTTTAACTTCTAAGAAGTGTTGACATTGACTCTGATAGTGTCAGTTTGTCTATGCAGATTTTACTGTGGAGGTATGCTGATTTTTACAGAAAATTGAAACCCCTTTATACATAGGACCCTGAATTTCCGAGAAAACAGTCGGGTAAACTATTCTGAAATTTCCCTGGTATGCTTTTGCGTGTCTGCCCTCTCAGCAGATAGTTCTGTTTAAGTTTGCATGTGAGTCAATGGAAGCCAGGGGTGGGGTAACCGGCCTGCAGGTAAGTACCAGTATGAGGGCCTGAGTCCACAGCTGTTGTTTTATTGCACTGGCAGCTCTTGATTTCAATTGAAGACTGATGCAGTGCAACGTTTTCAACTCTGCCTGCAGTGTCTGATGTGGTTTTGTCACAGCACTCCTAGCTCGATCAATTAACAGGTCAGCTAGTAGCACTGGCTAATGCACTTCTCCCTCATTGAGCAATCAAAATCAAAAAGGGGCAGGACTTCTGATGTCCACTTGATAAACAAAAATGATGGAGCTGCCTTGCATTTTTAAAGGAACTTTTTCTTGACTTTTTGTCTTGGTGGTATTTTCATGACTAACAAAAGAAGAGGAATGTAATAATTATTTTGTTCTTATAGCTCTACCTTATTAAGCCACCTATGATCAAACATGTATCTTACATTGCTAGATATTAAAAACTCAGACTTAGTTGCTTTTGTCACTCAAGAGAGCACACTGAAAAGTCATGGCCAGGAGTTCACTCAGAGGTCTCATATATGTTCATGCTTGGGAAATCAAACTTTCTCCTCACCATTAACTTCCTCTGTTTAATATGCCAGTATTGGGATTTCAGATAATATAATGGAGCATGTATGTAATACAGCATATGTTGCTTCTGAAAATTCATAACATGGGTCCCGTGAAGGCGATGTAAATGAGTTCTGGCCCTCAGTTATGAATAAATTCGCAGTTGTTTATTGGAATTTAAATGAGGGTTGGGGGTTGGATCCGTGGGCCAAATGAAGCCCCATATATTCCTGAGTGCTAAGTGCCGCTCTGAAACGCACTGATTCTCCATAATCCTGCCAACGGCATCCAATACCATCCAGCTGGCATTCAGATGCTCTACAGATGCGCTTAGTTCACCAAGAATAAGGCCCATGGAAATAACAGCGCTTTGCAGAGTGAGGAATGCATGAATGTCATAAACATACTTAGCTGCAAGACTTCCAAGTCTCAGTATTTAACACTGCAGGGAGACAAAAGTCCATTTGTTGTCGGGGCTTTTGGTGCTGCAGGGACGCTGTGCTGCATGTGAGGCTCCCTAAAAGTCAAATGAGGTGAAGCGTGCACACATCCATTTCCTTCATGTGTTTGCTGTCATTGTCCGGTGTGTTTATTGTGGCGGAAATTGCTCATTAGCCATTTTTGAAAATCTATTTGAAAGTTTATTAATGCAGTTTATTATCAGAACATGTCCTCTGCACGCTGAGATATCTGCACACTGAGACTTCCAAAAAATGAAATGTTAGTTATGTAACATGACTTGGGCAGTGGCAGATATGACTTCTGTTTTTTTTTAGAAGAGTATGACTGAAGGAATCCATAAAATCTCTGAATTTGGACAGAGATAGACGGAAGTACTGCAAAAAGCCCAAGACAGGAAATAAGCAAGCTATGATTATGAAGTCTGCCTCTCTCTGCATGTTGGACTTGGAAAGTTGCAATCTTCTCATAGTCAGCTCTGAAATGTTAGTGGTACCTTATCACTGTATTGTCATGCCTGAAATTGTTAATATTTTTTTCCATTTAGAGGATAAAAATGAATTAATATTATATGTTTAAATTTACTCGACAGACCTTCAAATAAAGGCAAAACACTGCACAGGTCATCTTAATACTACAATGTTTATAAATCAACAAGTCAGACCCATTTTAAAGAGGCCACACTTTGTTTTTTTTGGGGGAAGGGGTGGTTTATGTGCCCTGTAGTATGTTTTTCATGTCTCCTCTGCGTAATGGTACTTCTATGCACAAGAGTCAGTGGCATCAACTTCATCATCAACATCACTTCCCCCTCTCCCCTTGTTTACAGCACCAGTAGCTGCTTGAAATGGCTGATTCCCTCGCTGCTCCAAATAGACCTACCAGTTTGACATCCGAGGATAGGGCTGGCCCGCTCACGGCAGGGCAGAGACTGTAGAATGAATTCAGAGTCACTGACAATATGGCGCAGAGCAACACTGAAACTGGCCAGGTCCCACAGAGATCACATGTCAACCAATCAGAGTTGGTTAGGCTCATGTAAGGAGGGGGGCTTTAAGGTGACAGATTGCATGAATGTCACTGAGAATAATCAGCATTAACCACACCTCTCATTTGGAATGAAACCTTTCTGATTAATCTCCTTGAATCTTCGGATTGACGTGTTAATATGCTGTGTTTTTATTCTGATCAAGAATTTATTCCAATTACTTCGTTACTTTGTCCATGTCAACATGCCTGTTGGTTCAGCTTATTCCTGTCTCAAATGAATAAATGAATAAATAAATAAATATATTAAAAATAATAATAATAATAATTTTGGACATATTGTCCAGCCATAGCTACTGTTTATGTGCCTGATTATTCTTTCCATGCCTTTTCTTCAATGTTCTGCTATTTAATTATTTTTTTTGTAATTCATGGATTGTAAAATCTTACAAAATAATTTGATACTGTTGAATAAACTTTATTTGTATTACAGAATTATTTGTTGAAAGAAATTAAGTTTAAAAAGATAAAATAAAACAATAAGAAATAACTTTTAAAATTCTAACAGGTTTGGTCAATGTTCTCTTATTGTATTTTTTTAAAATTTACTTATTTAAATATCCTAAAAATCATATATTTTTGTTAAATAAACTGTTAATTGTATTACACAACTATTTGTTGTAAAAAAAAAAAAAGTATTAAAAAATTATAATAGTTTTAAAATTGAAAAAGCAAACTGATGGTCCAATATTCCCTGCTGCACTGCTCTGCAGCCCACAAGCCACTCAACTGGGCACAAGTCCCAAACCTTAAGTCTGTCGTCTTTGAGGGGCAAGTGAGATTGATGTAGCAACTCAAATCTGAATGCAACTTCAGTGAAACTAAAGTCTAAGAACAAACTTGTATGTACAAAAATAAATGACTGAATTAATATTTCCACCCTGTCTTGGCCTGTGAGGAGGACATAGTGTTGAAATGACAGGGTGGGTGAGGCAGGGCAGCGTTGGGTTGGTCAGGGTTAGTTTTGTTGAATTTGGCTTTCAAATGTCTAACTCTGCTGCACCACAGCATCCTCTTTATATAATATGTTTCATGTCCCACCTAAAGTCAAACCATGTGCACATAAGACTTTCTCTTCCCATGAATGTTTGTGGTTTTATGATTTCATTTTGTATTTTTGCAGCTTTAGCCTGCTCAAAAGGAAGTGTATTATATCTGTGACACGGCACACCTGCTCACAGTAAACCCATATTCATAAATCGGGAACAGCAGCCTGTTACAGTATCAGACTCATCTGTCTCCCCTCTCAGACCCTCTGTTTCGGGGCCGCTAACTTTGTTTCCAAATGACCTCACTCTGGAGCGTTGTGATTCAGGAGTCAGCGCTGAGTTCACAGGGAGTCTGCCATCAATAGTTTATGACTAGTTTTTGAAAAAAGGCCAGAGGACGTCTGCTCGGCTCAAGGTAAAACCATTATCCTGTTTGACTGAATACGTCTGATGGTGGGACTTCACATAACCCTCCGTGCAGGACTCAACCCACCTGCTTTAAAATGAGGCAGACTGATAATCAGGAGGTCACAGTGTGTTAGATCAGTGTCTAATGGGCTTTAGTGGAATATTTGACTCAGTGTGGGCGTCATGCTGTAGGGAAGGTATGTTTGTGGACAAAAGTATGAAGATTAAAAGTCTTTATCCCAGCTCGAAGGCAGCGCTGTCTGCAATGTTTGTCATACCCTTTGAAATTATTGGATGATAAACACATGCTTGAACGTCTCACTATCATTATTAGCACGTCAATGTTTTATTTGACCTGTTATCAAAAATTCTTGAAATTCATGGCCTGAATATAAGGCTTATCTTCCCCCTTTTGGCATGAAAGATACTCAGTGGATTAATAACATTGATAACCATTAAAAATTCAAAATGACATACACATTTTCTCACTTTTCCACAAGCTGTTGCACCATTATAACGCCAAAACTAAGGTTTTTGCAACACTTAAAAACAAATAAAGCAAAACTCAAGTTATAGACTTTGCTAATCTAGGTTACCTGCTTCACAGCTAAAACGTTTGGTCCAGATCAAACAAACTGTTTCGCTTTTTTTGGAAAGTTTTAGAAACTCTGGTGTGGACCAAAGAACCAAACTGTGGTCCACCTGAAAACAACGGGTCCTGGTTTGCTTCCAAGGGAACCAGAATTCAGGAAAGCAATCTGAACTAAACAAGGACCAACCAAGGCAAGTAAACCAAAAAAGCAGTGAAGTGAGGCTTTATTTTGGCCAAATATCTCAACAATAAACAAACCAATGTTGTATTCACCGACAATAATAAGCAGAGTGTGGCTAACATTAGCATTGCTAGCACCACCAGACTCAAGCTGTCTTAACAGATTAATATCTCCAAGCCCATGTGAGAGACACATCGCTCAAGTGCCACCTGATGTAGCCTTAATGCAACTTTATCTTTGATTTATGGGGCAGTATACTTAAAAACTGCTTCAAGCTAAACATGTTATTACTTGAAGCCTACTGTATTTCTGGGTAACAATTGACTAGAAGACAATAACAAAGATGGCAGCTACAGTCCAACTAGTGATGAATGGCTACACAACATCTGACTGGCTTTGGTTCACCTGACACAATCAAGTGTGAAAGAAAACGAAATCAAGTGAAAAAAGGAACAATGCTGCAACTTCACCCTTAACCTTAACCAAACTTAAAACGTTACTTTAATGATGAATGAAAAACTAGGTAAATCAGATTAATAGCATTATGGTTTGATGGCCAGTTGGAGGCAGATGTAGCCGACACATGGAAGGCACTGGATGATTTTTATGGACAAAAGGATGTAAATTAAAAGTCTTTATGTCCACCTAAGGCCGGTACTTTGTCACACATTGTCAGACAGGAAGGTAGTGGATAATTAAAAACTGGTCTGACCTTGCCCCTAACACTATTAACTGGTAATAATATTCAGTTATCCTGTGAGATATCAGCAGCTACAATAAAGTTGTTACTGGATATTACCGTCAAAAATTTATTTTATCTTTTCTGTTGTCCTCTATGATTAATGATACCCGGTTGATTTTTGTAAATTTTGAAAAAAAAAAAAAAAAAAAAAAAAGTTCCTTCCTTTTTGAACTGCAGCGCCATTATTGTGCAAAATGCGGTTCTGAAATGCATAAAAAGCCTCAGATCAAAATCTAATAGGCTTAAATGTTTTAAAAGATGCAAGGTAGAGTGAAAGGCACACAATATGCCCTTAAACATGAAATTATAAAACAAGAGAGAGATGGAAGTATCAGTCCTAAAATACAGGAGTGATTAAGCATTTTAGCATTTTCAGTTCCTATGTCCCAAAGTCAGTGGAATTTCATAACAGCTTTTTGGAAAAATGCAAAGGCAGTGGAGAGACAAACATCTTCATGGACTGGGCGTGGATATTTTTGCCCTACAAATGGAGCAGAAACCAGAGTGGTTTGTAAATCACTGTATTAGCTTTGGCAGAAAAATCATATTTAGCCTGCACAGAGTGGAAACTTTCCTTGTAAACCAGTAAGGAAAGGAAGGGAATATAATGTAAACAGTAAATCTTCAATGTATTTATGAGCGCCTTGTTTGCAAGATAGGCATGATAAATGTGAATCTATCCTTTTCATGCTTAGTTATTTGTCCGTTGGGTGTCTTTAAGTTGAGCTTTAGTGTTTAATTACAACAAAAAATCTCCAGTAAGGCTGAAATACAGACTTCACAGAGGCATCTATGCAACTGTTAAACATTTCATTTCATACTTGAAGGTACCGCTGAGCAAATTCCCTGCATCAGCTTCCAAACTGTATCCACTCAGCCAAACAACAGGCCCAGGAATGCTGGCCCACACATGCAAAGACAGATGTCAGGTAATGGCAGAGTATTCCAGCTCTGTAATGCACTATTTTCAAATTCCCAGAGACCGTAGACCATTTCCAGGTCGGACTGAATTTCACCTCTCAGCAGAACACTATAGGTGTCATGCTGAAAACAGCCCTTTCCTCTGCAGTTATATCTGGAGGCGAGTGTTCCCAGTTTAATATTGTGAAGACATTTTGGCAAGGTAGAACTGGCTGCTCAGCGGACTCTGTTCAAAAAGTCAGTCAGCTATAAGAGGTATGAAAAGATTCCCATTAGAACCGAGGGGGAAGGTTACACTGCAGTCGACATGACTTTAACAAGGACAGACTGCGTTTTTTTAGAGTCTGCTGGCAGAGGAGTCGGTCTGAGGAGGGCCTGTTTGTATGGAGATTTTGAACCAAAATCAATTATCCATCATTGAGGCTGATTCCTGATTAGGTTCAATTTTTCACGTGGCTTAAGGAGATCATTTGACTGGCATGAGACGAGCACTTTGCTTCATTATCAATAGACTCATTTTGTGTTGGTAAATAGCGTGACTTTTTCAATATGTGGGGTTTGGTTGAAGGCAAAATAATCCCTCAGACACAGAAAACAGTGCTTGTCAGAGCTCTATATGAGGCCACTCACCATTCAGGACCAGACCAAGACTGAAGTTAACTCTTACAAACTAGATTAGACTGTCTAGGGTTCAGCTTTGATCCATTATGATTACACCCTCTGCTCTGGCATTAAACAGCTAGCAAGGCAAAACTTTGACACTCAGAGCGAAGTGGGACTAATCTAGCTCAATAAAGGTTTAAAGAAAAAATGGAGTAAAAAACTTGAACATACTCCATTTGAGACTTAGCATTAGCAACAATGAACATGTCCATATGTTGAAATGTGGTTGATTTTTTTTATAACCCATTCATTTTGATTTCATTAAGAATTCAAGTTATGCATTATTGGAGGCATGGCTTACACCTCTGCAGACGTGTGTGGCATTGCTTTTTGTCCAAGGATTGAAAGTCCCACTTCAGCTCCACTTCCTCTTGACAGAGGCTGTTTTTCGATGCTATACTAGCAGTGCGTAATGCTTTAGCCAAATGTAATACATAGTTAGAGAACATTTGCCAAATCTGCAGTATGCCTTAAACTGCTGGATGTCAGAGTACTTGGAGAGAATTCTGCAGGATACATCATACCTGTCTGCCTTGCATAGTTCCTATGGAAGCAGGCTTAGCAGTATTAGCATTAGCATTGATTCTGTTACATTTATTTAACAATAAAGAGAATCAAACTCAGTAAATTTACCTTTTTTTTAATTGCACCACGGATGTTACTTGTTTCTCGTGTGTTTAGTGACTCACACTAAATACTACTACCAAATACAGATTTTAGTTTGGAGCATGCAGTACTGCGTTAATTAGTATCATGTCGTATGCAAAAAGAGAAAAAAAGAGAGTTTGTTGGAGATGGCGTCCTTAATATGGTGGCCATCACAGATTGGACTTAAAATCCCTCTTCAATAACCAAACATCTGATGTCACTCAAGCTGCCTTCCTATCATCTTAAACTACTCTGGGCAACTTCCTCTGACCTCTGGTATCACTTTAAATGCAGAGAACTGTAAGTCAAGGGGTATTTTCTCTTTTTCAGACCAGTCTCCCTATCACTGTTGTAAGAAATACTCAAACCAGCCCATTTAGCACCAACAACCATGCCGCATTCAAAGTCACTTAAATCACATTTCTTCTCTGTGAGCCTCATCAGGTTGTTTTGACATGTCTACCGGCCTTAAAGCATTCATTTGCTGCCACGTGATTGGCTGATTGGTTATTTGCATTGACAAACAGTTGAACGACAGAGCTAATGGAGCGGCTGGTGAGTGTAACTGTAAACTTGGGACCTTAAATTCATTGTGATTGACACTTTAATGCTCGCAGCCCTGCTTGCACTCTGGAGTAGCTGTAGCACCACTCAAAGAACCTTCAAAAAACATGACAGTCCTCTCTACCTCTGACAACCATGTTCAATTACGTCTGGGAAAGGAATCTACAATTTGGCAAGCTTTTGGATCTACTTTATTCCACATTCACATGCCAGGAAAATATTTGTGCTCACAAGAATCTGTGTGTTGGATGACAGGACTATTTCTCTGCAATAACAGCTGCTCAGAGTGTTAGTGTGAAGACTTTTACCAAAATACACAATATGGCAAAATACCCAGGGCCAGTGTGAGCTTCTGCAGAAAGCAGGAGAACATCTTGTCATCATCTTTAGAACTTTTAGAATATTCTCTCACTATGACTGATTTTATCAACCCATCACTTCCTCCCCCCAAACTAACTGATGAGGGCTGATAACTTGGGGTTGCTAAGTGGAAAACATTAGCAACCAGACATTTCTACATTTCTATCTGACCCCTCTTTCACACCCCGCCAAAGTGGAGCAGGAGCCTCGGTGTGTGTGGAGCTGCAGACCCGCCCTCCTTAAATGTGCCTCCCTATCCATGATGTCTCCATCGACTCATAAGTTAAAGCTGATTAAAAGCATCTCCTCCCCCTCACCTACATGTCCCATTTGAGGCTGAGCTCGGGCTAATTAGTCGAGTCGATAAAGGATCATAGCTTTCAGTCGGAGTCGCCCGCTGATGTTGAAGGAGCAGATGGTGGTGATGTGAGGGGTAAGTGGACTCCACCAGTAAAAATGTGTGACTTGAGAACATTATGCACCTACTGTACCTGAAAATGACACTTTTACAGTCATTATGATAATGAGGACTGGTGTGCTCTGCTTTTAGTCTTAAAGGGGATAGTTCAGGGTTTTTGAAGTGTGGTTGTATGATGTACACGTCAGTCACAGTGATGGAGATCAGCTCTGCTTCTGTTCAGGACAGCAGAAAAGGGAGCCGAGTGGGTTACTTTGGCTTTATCTTGAGGCTCCTTCCCCTTTCCCTACTTTCCACTGTTTTTCCTCTATCGATAAATGCAAAAATACCCCCAAAAAAGTCTAAAAGAAAAAGGACAGTCATAGAAGCACAGGGATAAATTGCTGCAGATGGGTCCATCCATCTGTTACCTTATATTTTATCCCTGGTTGTCAGGGCCTGGAGTCTATCCTAGCTGACATTGAGCAAGAGGCCTGGTGCACCCTGGACTGGTTGTCAGCAAATCACAGGCATGACATGAAGTAGGGATGGGGAAATTTGGTAACCTGGAGGGCCATTTTTTCCTCAGTGCCAGAGGGCAAAACTGTTTAAAACGACTATATGTTGAGCTTTTGGCCTTGCTTCGTACTGGCGACTAGGGTTCGATTCATATCACGGTCTATGTCCTGCGTGGCTTCCCCTGTTCTTTTGCTCCTTTCTCTACTTTCTACTGTATTCCCATTATCTATAAATGCATAGAAATCCCCCTCCCCCCCAAAAAAAAAAACTAAAAGAAAAAAAAACAGATATGGAAGCAAGGGTAATAAATTGTTAAATAAACTGGACAAGAGGAATGGTGCACTCTGGACTGGTTGCCAGCCAGTCACAGGCATAGCATGGAGCAGAGATGGGTCAATTTGGAAACCTAGAGGGCCATAATAATTTAATCCACAGTGCCAAAGGGTGAAATTTTACAAGTAATTTTACTAACACTTATACCTTATTTTAAACAATTACATTTTGTGGTGATTTAGTTATGACTTTGTCACACTTTCTTAATTTTTGTGCAATTTTTTGAAATTTGAAATTGACTGGCAGACCTTTTTTTCACCTTTATTGGTAAACTCAGAGAGTGACAAAAGGGACAAAAATAGATGTTATACATTAGAAGGAAAAATAAACTGAAAGACTTAAAACAAACAAAATAAGAGACAAAAAAGACTAAGTAAAAAAGAATACAGATAAACAGACAGCATGACAAAGGTGGTAACAACAACTGAGAATGTAGGATTAGCCCTAAGTCTGAGGTACATTTTTGAGGGTAGGAAGGTTGGAAAAGGAAAATGAAACAACGCATCAACCAAAAATAATATCAGCCTAGTAGGGCCATGTTCAGTTAGTAGAGCGGGTTTTTGGTCTGTGGGAGGAAACCAGAACACCCATGCATAGGCAGGAAAACAAACTCCACACAGAAAGGCCTCACCAAACTGGGGGATTGAACCAGAGGCCTTCTGGCTGTGAGGCAGGGGCACTACCTCTGGCATAACTGTGCAGCCTGCAAACACGTAACTCCAAAAACATATTGTAAAGATGAAAACAAGACTCAACCATCACCTTCACAGTCTGTATTTCTTGAATTATTATTACCTACTCCATCTTGTATCGGTACCCAATCATTTTCAAAATTCCTGGATCCACAACAGTATTCTGATTCCAACCAGATACATTTACTTCTTCTTCGTGCCATGACCAACATTTTGTTTGCAACACTGTCCATCAGTTTGAAAGCGTAGATGGTAGATTTAATGAAGAGCCATTGACACCATAACCACATGATCAAAATCACTACAGAACAAACATATAAATCAGTCAGAGGGGATTGGACCAACATGGGGGAGGGGGCCTGAAAGAAGCAGAAGCTTGAACAAAGCAGCTCAGACAGAGAGGGAATACAGCTGGATCAGGAGTACTCTGTATATGAAGACTGGATGTTTTTTAAACATACTCAAGCAGTCATAAAAATTACTACCTGAGCCCGATTTAAGGCAAATATGATCTCTTTAAGATTGCTATTGTACTTTGACAGAATTAAAAAATGAAAAAGAAAGGGGTGGTATTTCTTAAATGTTACCCTTTCTCCCCTTGTTTCTCAAACTGAACTGCCATTTTCTCGCCATGTGAAACATTCATTACTGCAAATCATCATGCTACAACTGCTGTTGTTGATTTAAAAGAAACTTTTCCTCACAACAGAGTTTCTATTTTCAGTCTTTTAAGAAGAGACCAAATAGGACGCTGTTAGGTGTTCAATAAGCAAAGGAGAGAACAACCAAAAAATAAAGGTGCAACGATAAATCTTAGACTCCTTTTTAATTGGCTGGAAGCAAAGACAGTAACTCTAAAATTCTTCACAACTTCTTTCAAACCCAGTTCTACCACTCAAGGTTCTCTTAAAATATTCAGGGCTTACAGTAAACGGCATGCAGCAGAGTCCTCCCTCAGTCAACCTTGACTAAACGCTCCTCTGCTTCATAAACGTTTGTTTTAACTTGAACATTTTTCCTCTCCATAAATCTACAAGGTCTGCTTATGCATCTACAAGGACTGTTTATGCATTCAATAGAGAGGGGAAATAAACACGGGTGAGCTCGCTGAGTTCTCTAATAAATTAATATGCATTAGAAAATCAGGCAACCAGAAAAAAAGCAAGTTCAGTTCTTCCCCCTCAGGCTGCCCTTAAGCTAATTGCCATCCAATGGTTATTGGTACCCTTATTTGCAGCAAAATGCTCTTTCACACTGCAAATTAGCTATATAGCCTCTGGAGGTTATTAAACAAGGACTGGAGCACAGGCACTTAGATTGGACTGCCTCAACAGGTCATGTGTGTCATTGGTTTGCTTTCAATAAGGGACTGAATGCTTTCTTAATGTCACAATTCCTACACATTTGCTTTACTCCTACAGCTTGTATTTTTATGTCCTCGTCGATTTGATTCAATAATTCATCTTACAGTAAGACTATGAATGAACATTTATAATTTTTGCTGTGATTCTCTATTGTTTCAGTTTGTTACATTCACATGACATTATAAAAATCTTCCTGGTTTTCCCCCTTTTTCGTTATCTATGAATAACAAGATTACCCTTTTCCCATAATACAGCTGAGGCACACGCCATTAAAGGGAAGTCCATATGTTATTATATCACAGCCTGATTTTCTCACTGCAGACGCAGACATCATGATCATTAAATACACTTTGCGTCATGGAATGCAAGTCACCGAGCAAAGACAGTGGGTCATAGTTTGACTTGGAGCAGAGAGGAGGACAAATGCTTGATCAAAATTTGGGCAGGTGGGCGTATTTATCAAATATGTGACAGCGGGGAGTAGCATGGTGACGCAGCAAGAAGGTTGCCAGTCCGGGCCTTCCTGTGTGGAGCTTGCATGTTCTCCCAATGCATGGATTCACTCCCGGCGCTCTGGCTTCCCCCCACAGACCAAAAACATGCTCATTAGGTTAACTGGTGACTTCAAATAGCCCTTAGGTGTGAGTGTCAGAATGGATGGTTGTCTTGCTGGCTCTCTACAGGGTCTACCCCACCTCTTGGCCAATGTCAGCTGGACTAGCCTCCGGCCATCCCCCCCGTGACCCCAAATGGGATGAGCAGTACTGTCCCACTCAAAGGGCCAATAAAACCAGAATAAGTCAGAGAACTCCACAGTCAAATTTACAAACTCTAAACTGGAGTCAACAAACTTGAACACGTCTCTTCCGTGGTCACTTCTACAATAGGGATTTGTTATGAAGAGAATCTTGGGAATGCTCTTTTGGCTGTAAAGTGACAGGATGCTCCGGGGTCACACATGGTCAGCTCCTCTGTTCCTCATCCTTACATTCCCCTGTGGCTTATTCCCATGGCTCCACTTTGGCACAGAACGCTCCATCAGATTGCATAGTTGGCTGCGAAAGTACTAGTTGTTCTCTGTACGTTCTCCTCTCTCCTGTAATCTGCGTTACTTCTGGTTTGGCCCATCAGTTGTTGACTTCAGCTGCTGCTGTCATTTGGTCAAAGATTCAGAGTCTCCTTTCACATTCGTCACAATCTTTGTTTTCCCCTCAACAAGAAAATATATTGAAGGAATATGTTTACCTTCTGTTTGTTTGTTTAATCAGGCATGAAATCATTTTCAAGCTCGGCTTCCCCAAAACTCATAAAACCTGAATAATGTCCGGAAAAGCAGCTATGTGCTCAGAGGCGTACCATGAAAAGTGAGGCAGAAATGTTTTTCCCTTCGCAAAGAAAAATGTTTTGGTCAAATATTCAGGTAGGAGAATCATAAAATAGCAATGTGTGATTGAGGAGGTGAGGGAAGAGGCACACTGAAATCTTGAGATGTTTGCACTTTGCTGTGGATCGCAGCAGATCTAGTCTTCTTCTGGTTAAAGCCAACAATTGTCTGACTGATGTACAGTGTGTGTTTTTTACAGCTCCAGGTTCAAATGATTGGTTTTATAGCTCAGACATCGTGAGCCGAAAGTTCAGCAGAGGACATCTAAAGCAGAAAAAGCTGAAAAAGTCGACTGTATGTTCAAATTCTTTGAACCATCAGAGGTGAAGCACACACTGGAGCCAGAGGTCCACAAAAGGCCCTATCACTGTGCTATTTAAAAGTGATTTTGGAAATATATTAATGGGTTTCATGTATATAGCTTCCCGCTCCAGGGTGTCTATATCATTTACTCTCAAAGAAGAAGTATGTAGACCTTTCAAATAGTTTATGTTCTCTGAAGTATCTTTTCCTTATTTGACTGTTTATTGGTGTGTGCAGGGTCAGTGTCTGGAAATCTCCCACGCCCTCAAATGTGCAGCGGAGACATTATTATTGACTTTGGACATCAATAACTCAACGGTGCGCTAAGAATTTCTGCCTCTAAAACTTTATTTGAAACCAGATCTACCTTTTTTCTTTGCAGTTTGAACTATAAATAGCCCTCAAAAATCCTAAAGGCAGAGTTTAGGATTTTTAAGTGGGGTTGTATGAAGCACATAGCACAAGCCTCAACATAGGCCACAGTGGCAGTGATCAGCTCTGCATCTGTGTGGAAAGAGATGGCATAGCAGCTTAAATCATACACTGCCTGGCCAAAAAAAAAGTCACCACCACAAAAAAAGGTCACGCACTCTAATATTTTGTTAGACCACCTTTAGCTTTGATTACAGCACACATTTGTTGTGGCATTGTTTCAGTAAGCTTCTGCAATGCCACAAGATTTATTTCCATCCAGTGTTGCATTAATTTTTTTACACCAAGATCTTGTATTGATGATGGGAGAGTCTGACCACTGTGCAAAGCCTTCTCCAGCACATCCCAAAGATTCTCTATGAGGTTAAGGTCTGGACTCTGTGGTGGCCAATCCATGTGTGAAAATGATGTCACATGCTCCCTGAACCACTCTTTCACAATTTGACAATTTTGGCCATAATGTTGCTGAACCTCGACCTGACCAACTGCAGCAACCCCAGATCACAGCACTGCCCCCACAGGCTTGTACAGTGGGCACAAGGCATGATGGGTGCATCACTTCACCTGCCTCTCTTCTTACCCTGATGCTCCCATCACTCTGGAACAGGGTAAATCTGGACTCATCAGACCACATGACCTTCCTCCAGGACAGTTCTTAATCCAATTTTAGTAGTTTGTGCAATCTCCTTAGATGTTTTCTCTTCTCGATGCATGCCAATGATTTAACCCTTCTTAAACAGACTAACATCTTTTCCACGACCACAGGATGTGTCTTTCCACATGGTTTAAGAAATGAGAAGCTACTCATTGCATCAGCTGGGGTTTAATAACTTGTTGCCAGCTGAAAGACAATCGCCCATGCAGTAATTATCCAATAAGAGGCTCGTACCTATTTGCTTAGTTAAATCCAGGTGGCGACTGTTTTTTGGCCAGGCAGTGTATATTGCAGCAGTTGGGCCAACACTGCTCTGAGTAATTCAAAGTGTAAGGTGAAAGCAAGGCAGGGTGAGTCCAATGAGCTTCTTATAGTTGTTAAAACTTCAAGATATTATTTCTTCAAAAACAATGTAGAAACGTAGTAGATACTCTTCCTGTTTGCGTTCAAATACTTTTTAAACAAAGAAAAGGAAACTATGATTCATGAATTGTGATTGTGTTTAAAACAAGAAAAATTAGAACAAAATATTACAGATAAAATACTATTAATAAAAATATGTGTTTCAGCTTTGGGTATAAACTTTTGGAATGAGCTCAGTGGTGAATTAAAATTCTGTAAAACTCTCTTGAGGCTCAGAAAACTTTAAAACATAAATTAGGTCTGCTTACAATTAACATTGATGGCTCATCCTTTTGATTTAAAGTAGAGTGTCTTGTGTTTTTCCTGTCATGTCTGATTTTTTGGTTGAATGGGTTAGGCAAATATAAGCCACAAGCTTCAGTCTACACTTTTTTTGGTTATTGACAAATTTGTGTCAAATCATTGCATTTTATGTATCCAAAATAAGTAAATACATTTATGTTGAAAATATTTACAACACATTACTTTTCCACTACCAAGCCACTTTGGTTTGTTACTACTTTGGTGCATGGCACATCCAACATACCTGTCTGCCAGCGGCATGCAGACCAGCTACCAT
The DNA here is from genome assembly GCA_037902135.1 of Cetoscarus ocellatus. Classification (NCBI taxonomy): domain Eukaryota; kingdom Metazoa; phylum Chordata; class Actinopteri; order Labriformes; family Labridae; genus Cetoscarus; species Cetoscarus ocellatus. Next base: position 2,212,833 of record JBAMNC010000277.1, read on the forward strand.
CTGGAGGCTTTATTTGCTACAGTAACTGAAGGACTACAGAAAACCTTTGGAAACAGGTTTGTATCTTGAGGTCATGTTGTCAAACTGTATACAAGAAAATTAATTCAAGATGTTCCGGGATCAGAGGATACCAGCAGCTTTAACATGCCTCTGCAGTCTGCAGCTCTCACCATGCAGAGCCTTCCTGCTGTAAGGAACAATCATACCAGTACGGAGCAGATTCACAACAGATTAGTTTGATTACAGTTTATCTTTAAATGCAAAAGTTAATCCTATCACCCCATGTGCAGGTTTTCATCTGGAAGAAATAACTACTTTGACCGAATCAGGCTTTAAATGTATTAGTTTATTCACTTAAAATCTGCATCTTAACATGAATAGTCAATGAGAGTGGGCACTGAGGAACTGCAAGTTTTTCTTTTACACATACACGCAGGCTTCTTCTTTAACACCTTGGTTAAGACAGGCATATGTAGCTTCTTAGCTTTTCAAAAGATACACTGGACATCTTCTCTTGTTATTTGATGACTGTATGTAAATATTCATCAGCCACACTAAGGCGGCTATTTTGAAAATGTAGGGTTTTGTTATGCATTTTGTCCTTCTGTCCACATGGAAACAGCTTTTAGGTCACTGGAAACACTTATTTCGGAAAACTCCTGCCAAGGTGAAGATTTTTGAAAACAGTTTAAGGTGTCTCTGTGTGAACAGTCACACTCTGTGCCGACCTCTCTTTAGGATGATGTCTCATGATGCAACATAATCACTGATGTTTACATGTGTTGCTGTTGATATTGTTAAATTGTTTCTATTTTATGTGCTGCTGATTGGACTATGATATGTTCACAAACTTTCAGCTGTTCACTCACTATGATGTTGCTCTGAAAACACTACAGCAATACAGACACTGCCAAATAGAACGAGACCTGGTGTTATTATTTCATGAGTGACCATATTGACTGGTGACCCATGGGTGATAGCATCCTTGGTTGCTGTGGTTACAGCAGTTGTTAAAGCCAACAGGAGTGTTCATGAATCTTTGTAATAACACAATTTGTTCATTTTTTATCAGATAAGTCTCTAAATTGAAATATGAAACAACAAATATTTGCTTAATAGACCTGCTATCACCAGCTAACATAGCCACAAGTTCAACCGCAACACCGGTTAGACCTTATAGTTAGAACAGATATGAAAGTAAAATTGCTTTTGCATAGAAATAACAAAAAAGGGGGCATATCATGGTCATCATTAAAATACACAGTGTTTGACAGTACTTCTATCCATTTTCCAGTTTTCGTGTGGACAGAGATGTTTTTAAGATCACTTGTGTGGACGAGATTAGGGGTGGGCAGAAATATCAATTCAGCAATGCATTGCAATTATTCCCCTCTCAATTCAATATTGATTCAGCAAATCCTCTGAATCGATTCACCTCCTGGCCCATGGGGGGCGCTGTGCACCTTTTCAGTGTTTATCCAGCTGCCGCTAGTCGCAGAAGAAGGTATGCTTACAGAGTGATAGGACTGAGAGCCGAACATGAGAGTGATTTAACGGCGGTTTATAAGTATTTTCTGTGTATTCATGTAAAATATTAAACACAACAGCAATGGCATAATTCTGGAGTGTTTTCTTTTTGTTCTTTTGCCGTACTTTCTCTGTGTTTTGCCGTATTTAGGACATTTGTATTTTGGCATTTATCATATTTTTGATCGTAGTTTTTTATGGATTACATAAATAGTTATTCTAGAAATACTGGAGGAAGAAATATCGAGATATCTGTCTTCAGCTTGACAGGAACTGCTTCAGGGACAACCATCAGTAAAAAAAACACCTGGACATGGTCTAATATAACTGTGGCTGTAACATGGACACTAAATGCTGTAGTTAAACCAAAATGTTTGAGTTTATGTAAAAAAGGTGAAGTTTATTTTTGGTCATCTAAGAAAATTTCTACATGTTCATTTACAACTGTTTATGAAGAGAATCCTGTCGAAAATTCAAAGCCATTTTTATTCTTTTCTTGAAATTACACACTGTTTTAAGTATTTATAACATAATAATGACAAGTACTTGCAAGAATTGTTTACTTTTATTTCTTGTGAAAAAAGGGTGAAAAAATGTATTCAAAGGACATTTCCTCACACATTTACTGACAAAAAGACCAGGTGGACATTTATAATTATAGTGATAACTGTCATGTTTTTACTTTTGTACTCCATATGCAAAAATAAGTTATTACTGTGCAAATTTTTATTCTCAGATGTTTGCTCAAAAATATGAGGTGACATACAACATATGTTCACATTGGCATCAAAATAAAAAAAAAGCCAAAAGTTGTCAACAGGTACTCAAATTATTATTGTGAATTTCTACTTCTTACTGAATCTACACTGAATCGAATCGCCACCCAAAGAATCGAAATCGAATTGAATCGTGAGGTTCTTAACAATGCCCAGCCCTAGACGAGATTATGTGCCAGATGAAAAGCTAATAGAAAATATTCTTTCAATCAAGACAGTTGCTGCATGATATCTTTGATTTCCTCAAATAAACAACTGGTTCATTATTTAAAAATAATTTTCCATCCACAATGCCAAAAGCAATCAACACATTTATATTTCTGTTTCAGTTTATTGATCTAGACAGACTCATAAAAACAATAGATGGCAGAGTCAAACTGATAAAGATATGATGACATTGTGGTGTAATTTATGCCCAAATAATGATCAGCTTTTATTGTCCCACCTATCACCAAAAGTTTTGAGCATCAGTTTTGCAGTCGTGAGATTCAGCACATGACTCCTGGAGAAACTGGGCTGTCTGTCTTGGCAGATGGGTGGCGTGTTCGTCTGCTCGGCGGTGCAGCTGTTCTCAGCTTCGTGCTACTGCAGGCGGCCTACGGTTAGTCAAACCAAACTTCACGGGACACATCATTTCCTGTGGTTATTTTAAGCTCTCATAACCGGGGAGATGACGACATTTGCTCTGGCCCTCTAACACTGGGATCTGTGTGAACCACAGCATGCACACACAGACCCCACCCTACTCCCTCTTTCCACAGCCCCGTGTGAAGCAACATACTCCTTTGTTGGTCCTCCCGTCTGGCTATATTTATACGCTGCAAGCTATTCCAGACCATCATCTGCTTGATCCTGGGCCGGGTGCGATCCCCAGCCCCCTTGATTCTGTCTGAACCTGGTCTGTAATGAGGCCGTCTGGCGTCAAATTACTCAGAACACTTCACACTCCCTCGGTGCCACTGATGAAGATTTTCAACAGGATGGGAGCTGGCGCTGATCTGCCTTCATGTCAGCGTGCTGGGAAAAGTGGCCCTGCTAACAGAAGCCCCCTACTGCCATGATGTAAGAATGATGGAGCAGAGAGCAGCTTTTTTCGATAAAATAAGGATGTATTTGATGTCACTCAAAGTCGGCCCGATGGAATATCAATCAATTAAGGCAAAATGTTTGAGGATGTCATCCTTCAGGGGGTTGCTTTAAACCAAAAAGGACAGACAAACTATGAGAGGTGAACCATGTAGAAGGGATAAACCAATCAGGCTTTTTGCTGCCAACACTAATCACAGATAATCTACAACTCAGCTAGCCTATAAAGAAACCAATACTGATCAAGTTTTCTGTTTTGTACACTGCAAAGTCTGCACAGACAAATGAATACTATCAGAGTTAATATTGGGTGGTACGGTGGCGCAGCAGGCAGTGCACATACCTCACAGCAAGAAGGCTGCTGGTTCAATCCCTGTGTCAGAGCCTTTAAGTGAGTTGGCAGGTTCTCCCCATGCATGCATGGGTTCTCTGGGCACTCCAGCCTCCTCCCACAAATTAAAAACATACTCATCAGGCTAAATGATGACTCCAAATTCCTCTCAGGTATGAGTGTGAGCATGAATGGTCGCCCAGTGTCAGAGGCAAGAGGAAGGACACCACACTGGATGTCACTCCTGTTACTTCGGGAACTACGGGAACAATGTTACCCGCTCTGATGAGTCTGGATTTCTACATTCAGGTGCAGTCAGAACTTGGTGTGAAATTCAAGAAAGCATGGATCCATCCTGCCTTGTAACAGTAGTGTATGTGTATTGTATGTGGGGTATTTGCAAACTTTAGGCCTCTTAGTACCAACTGAGCATTTTTAAACACTACAGCCTACCTGAGTTTTGTTGTCGACCATGTCCACCCTTTTATGGCCACAGTGTGACCATCTTCTGATGGCTACTTCTAGCTGGATAAGCTCTATATCCATCTCCGTATAACAAACTTCAAATCATCTTAAACTTGTTTCTTGAACATGACAATGAGTTCATTGTACTTTTGTGGAAGCCACAGTCACCAGATCTCAATCTAATAGAGCACCTTAAGGAAGAGGAGGACCAAGAGGTTTGCATCAAGGATTTGCATTTGTCTGCTTAAAATGACAACAGCTGCTAAAAAAACAGAAGGGACACCTGTGCTGACTGTCAAAAAACAGTCGTGTTTATGGAACAAAAAGTTTTGGAGCTTCAGGAATAACACTCCTGAGCACAATGACAAACAACCATTACGAACATTTGGATATTCACCCTCTATCTTCCCCCTCCATTCAACAGTGCTGTGATCCTGGTACAATGAAGACATCATTTCACAAACTTCAGTTGTTTGATATTTTGCTCCAAACTTTGTTACAACTCTGTCTAAGAAACTCATTAAGTAGGAACATCTCGTGTCTGTCACTAGCACCTTGCGGCTAGAGCTAAGTAGCCCTCTTTATGGAGCAAAGGCTAATAACTCCTCAGAGTCCAGACTAATTATAAGCACTAGAACCATTAGTTTGGAGTCTGATGTCTCATGATTACCCACTGCAGCCATGTGCTTGTGAGTCACATACCCTCTGGGCTGGAGGGAGTCCCCTGTTTTCAATGTGGATCTCTATATTTAAGATGGTGAGTCATGTTCATGTGCGAGCTACTGTCCCTTTAGACATGTTAAAATAGGAGAGTCTCTATGGGATACAGATATGCATTAAAATCTTAACCCTTACATGGCATTGTACCCTACTAGGGATGGAGACATTTTCATTTTCAGCGATATTTCACATTAATAACTCATTTTGTATGTCATCAAGCAGAAGTATGATTTTTCATTTTCATTTTTGAGCACAGTCGGGCTCATAATGCTCTGAGTAATAAAAAATAATTACAACAAGCCAATTTCTTCCAAAAACCGCTACACTTAAACCCATTTAAACAATTATCTTAATGGCCTCTGCAGCACAAAAACAGGCAATGTCTGATAAAGGGTTTTGAAATTTTCAATGAAGGCTTCAGATTTGTACTTTTTGCTATTTTCCTGCAGGTAGGGCCATTTTCTCCCTCTGTTCAAAAACATTAGATTTTCATTGTGACCTTTAGTAACCTTAAGCAGGTCAACGAAAGAGGATACAAATTTCTGTAAGAGTTGATGTTCTGAGTTTTTGAGCTGTATATGCTCTTTGTTGCGTCAAACATGTGTCCAGACAAAAAGTCTGCAGCATTAAAACATCTCAGTTTCCCCTCTGTGCAGCACCAGCAGCTTCTTAAAACCTCGCCTTCCTCCTGCTCCCTAAAAAAACCTTCCAGTGTGACACCCTACCTTCCCTTCTTCCCACCATCCACCTGTCTACAAGTATTCTAATGTACAATGGCCCCCCCTCCATCGCGGGGGTTAGGTTCCAGACCCACCCGCGATAAGTGAAAATTCGTGAAATAGAAATAGCCTATTTAAATATACCCTAGGCATGTTTTTATAATATCCTATAATATCCTTTATATATATCCTTGGGGGTATCAATAAAAAACAAAATCAATGCACAAAACACTAAAGTTATGCAGAACACCGATCACTGTAGAGAGAGACACGGAGCTGCGACTGAACAAAGCAAGCGTCTCTCCTCCCTGCAAGACGCAAAGCCATGTGATACACAACAGCCAATCAGCGGCCGGGAAAAAAATACAGACTGACTGGCTGAATCGGTACGTACAGGCATTATATTGTGATGAGCGAGATGTAAACTCATAAACAATGCTGCAGAATTCTGCGACATGGCAAAAATGTACGCAATATCAAAATTAATATGTCTTACAGAAAAAAAACGTGAAATATCGGGACCCCAGAAACTGAACCATGATATCACGGGGGTTTACTGTACTTCTTTCAGGACACTTTTATGTAAATGATGTACGGGCAAATATTTTTATAAAAGGCACAAAAGGAAATTCAGTTTGCAGGATGTCTCTGGATGTGCATAATAATGTATTGTGTGAGCACAGTTAGCTTGGTATCCTATCATCTGAGGGGCCCTCCACATGGAGACAAATTTAGAAGGAATTTCATACATTTTTTTTTATCATATAGGCATTTCATCCACAAGGATCAGGCATTTTAGGAGCCTAAAAGGTCCCAGAGTTAATGAATGAAAACACAGTCCTTGTGTTTCAGTGTGTAATTCGCACATTTCCAGAAACGATAAACTGATAGGGCTGAAAGATTAATCTTTTTCAGATCGAAATCACAATTACAGACAACACAATCATGTGATCGCCAAAGCTGTAATTTTTTGCAGCGCTTCTGACAGACCCAGGATCTGTTGTGTCAACTATTTTACACATACTGTTTTACAAATATGCAGGCAATTTGCATTTACAGAAGTGCTGGTAAGCATGTCAACAACACAAAGCCTCTGTTTAGGAGTAGAAGTTGGAGTTTTCCTTAATTAATGAAAACAGATTATTTATCATCAATATTACATGATGAATGTGTTATGTGCTTTTGATCACTGATTCCCTTACTGTTGCCTATACTGTTAACATAGTAAATATTGCACTGAAGCTTGATTTGAAGAAAATCATGAATCGAATTGAAGTCGCAATATCTGCCAGAGCAATCGCAATTAGATCTTTTCCTAAAATCGTTCAGCCCTACTCATAGCCCTGCCTCTCCCTCAAACCGCATGAATTAACACCGACAAGAACAGAAACAATATGGAAAGCAACATCACATTCCCAGAAAAGTCTGCCTAGTCAAATCAACTCTACCATAGTTACTTTTAAAGGGATACACCATTTTTTGTGTGTGTGCTCCTGTCTTGTCTCACTCCTGAGTTCATGACAAGCAGACAGACACCATTCTTTTGACTGTGTGTGCAGTAACAAGGGAGAGACGGGCAGAGGTAATTAGCTTAGCTCAAACACTGGGAGTCAATAGGTAATGTTAGCCTGACTCTGCCTACAGTCATCAGATAAGCTCTTCAGCAACTCTAAACGGTCCTGTGTGCTTTTGTAACTTTTTTTTTACTGCATTATGTTACGTTATCTAGGAAGCCATGATACAAGCTTAAGTTCCCCAGAGAAATAATAGTGGTGTTATTTACTCAAAGTGGCAAATAAAGAGTTAAAGATAAAAAAAAATAGATGTGTTTCTGTTAGTATATGAATATGGCCTTTGCTGTCTACCAAATGTCCTGCTTTTTATGATCATAATGGGCAAACTGTGACTTTTCTTACATTGAACTTAAGAGTTTTTGCGTGTGATTATCTGCAGATCTTCTTGTTTGAAGGATGTGAGCAGCTACTGTGAGGACCTTCTCTGGGTAGACCTTGTTATAAAGAGTCACAGAGGCTGTCAGGAGTTGGAGCAAACACTAAACAAATGTGACATCAAACACTCCCTGCTTCAAGATCTACTTCGGATCTCACATTGAGCACTCTTCAAATCTCGACTAATTGCGGCGTGCTGGCATTCTGTCAGCCGTGGTTGTTTTTGTCTATATTAGGCAAAGAGAAGTGGAGGGACAACTTGATTAAAGCCTCCAGTTTGGGCTTGTTCCTCAACTGACCAAAGCTGGCTCCAGATGTTGGAGCGGAAACCTCAGGTTTCTCCTAACACATCTCAGATGAATCAGCCTCAACAACACTGGGAACATTTCCCACGATTCACGCTGCTTTTCCAGCGCCACAGCAGCCTCATGTCACCCCGACAGCCACAATGATCTGCTCCCTCTGATCAGGCCATGTGAGCTACATGCGACAGAGTGTTCGACAAAGCTCACATTGTTCTGAATCTGATTCAGGCATTAATTTATCTCATATGATGATGTTCAATCGTATTTGATAATATCACTCGCTGATGGCAGTGCTGATAAACATGAAGGAGAGATCTGAGCGCTGATCTTTGGGGGGGAAACTAGCTGAATAATTCAATATTCCCTTTGGGGTGAGAAGACATTTGTTTTTCTGCTTTCCTATTAATTTATTTTTGCTGGATAAGAGAAACAATAGCAGGCAGAATAGTAGTGATTTCTCTTTTTATTCAAGCAAAAACGATAAAACATAATTCTCCAAAAAGAAAAGGGAAAACCCAGAGAGGCCGCTCGTATCGGGACATCTGGTCATGCATAATTCCTGCTGATTGAAAGCTTGGCAGTTCTGCGATGATGAGAATTTCTCTAGAGTTTTCATTTTGGGCACTAAACTCCCCAACAGCTCTTATCAAAAATAAACATGCAGAGTTCAGTGGCTGCAGAGGGGGGAGGGTATAAGCCTCTGTCCCCCAGACACTTTGATTTCATACTTCAGCTTCTATCACCGTTGTGTGGCTACAGGTAGGTGTGATCTATTATCAGTGTGGCGCTTTGAGGTCTGCTGTGTTTGTCTTTTAGGCTCTGCAGCCCCGCTGGTTCAACAGTGTTTCTCTTTTTTATATTCAGTAATCAAAAATAATCTGATTTTCATCCTGTTGCCTGCTGCTGCACAGACTCAATATCCTCCAAAATATCACAAATCAAATCTAATCTACTGTTCCAGATTTCTGAGCATGTCCAGCTTTTGGCAAAGAAAACAAATCTAATAGGACCGTATCTGTAACTCTTTTCCCGAGTCCACTGTTGGATTAGTCTCTCATCGGTTATTTGTCCTCTAATGCTGCCCTGCACAAAATATCTCAACTTTTTAAAAATAAAAGATAAAATTTTCACATTTATATTAATTTTGCTTGTGGACAAATAACTTTTACTTTACCTCTAATTCCCATTCTGACTGAGCTGCACCTCACTTTTAGTGTATTTAACTTACAGTTTTAGGGTTTAGGGATGGGTTACCACTACAGCTGGGTATCAATTCAGATTTCCCAAATCGATTCAATTCCATTCACAAGGGCCTGATATGATTCGATTCACATTCACATTTTGGCATGTAGTCAAGACAACCTGCTGAAGTCCAAACCGAGCATCAGAATGAGGAAGCAAGGTGGTTTTGGTGACTTTGAACATAGCATGGTTGTTTGTGTGAGTATTTCAGAAGCAGAGGATCTACTAGGATTCTATGAAGATGGGCTACAACAGCATAAGCAACACCTAGTGCCACCACAGTCACCTAAGGACAGGAAATTAAGGCTACATTCCACATTAGCTCACCAGAGTTAGACATCAGCAGATCAGAAAAATGTTGCTTGGTCTGATGAGTCTTGATTTCTGCTGCTGCATTCAGGTGACAGCCTCAAAATTAGTCAAAAATATCATAAAGCATAAATCTATGCTATCATATATCAAGAATTTAGATGAATGGTGGTGGTGTTAGGAAGTGGGGACTATTTTCTTGGCACACTTGAGGCCCCTCAGTTCCAGTTGAGCATTGATTAAATACCACAGCCTTCCTGAGTATTGTTTCTGACCGTGTCAATCCCTTTATGGCCACAGTGAACCCATCTTCTGATGGTTACTTCCAGCAGAAAAACACTCTGTGTCTCAAAGTTCAAATCATCTTAAACTGGTTTCTTGAACATGCCAATGAGTTGCCATGGTCCAACCTGGTTAGAGCAAGATAAACTGCATACAGTGACCAGTGACGGTATTACCTATCAAAAAACAAAACAAAACAGACCCCAAACAAACATATCCAGAACATGAGTAGATGATCATCCTGTCAGTCACATTCAATACAGGCCAATCAGATGATGTAGTAGCCAGGCGCTGCCGCCAAGGAGTTAAATACATAATAAGAGCTGGTGCATAGACAAACTTTTGCAGAACTTATCAGATAAGATGCCAAAAAAAAAGTTTTCATCAAGAAATGATTTCACACTTATTCTTTGCTTTTCATTTAATGAGGACATGTTAATACACTCTGAAAAGAATGCAACTTTTGCAGGCAACATCCCTTCTAGTTGCTATAAATGCAGTCATTTTTTACTCGCTTGAAGTTGCTGCTGTTATGTTCATAGCTTCTGCCTCTTTCTCCACAAAGGACAATGACTCTGCAGCTTAAGCTCAATTGTTTCAACTTAAAGCTCTGCAAGATGGACCCTGATTGCAAACATCAAATCAGGTAAATCAAGTTTCACTGCAAGATTTGAAATGAGAAAAATAGCAAAACTATGCTTGGTAATTGCTTAAAGCTGCTGTAAGATTTGTCATTTTTTTATATGGTGCTTTGTAGACATTGACTCTCTTGGAGCGGGCCTCACGCGGCCGCTTTTGGAACTGCAGATTTTACACTTAAACTCTAATTTAAACTACATTTTCAGGCAGATACTGACACATTTGGGTGTAAGTCAATGAGGTGAGGAAAATAAAGGCTGAGCTGATGCTATATACAGTTTTTACCTCAAAGAGTGCTGTGAATAAGTACAGTATAGCCTTGCAAAGCTCAATATTTGGTCTCATATGAACCTTAACGATGTGTAGGTCGCCGTATATCATTTAAGCCTGTTCAAGACATTGTTCCATTTGTATGAGGTTCGGATTCAAGTTTCGACAAAAAAAAATCAACGAGGAGGCCTCATCCCACCAGGGCTGATATCTTTTGATGATTGCCAAGAATATGATTGAAGCTAAATTTCTGGTTTGGTTTGTTTGCCCTTAAGTAAAGCACTTGAGTTTTCCCTTTGTTTCCTGGAGTCCTCAGATGTAAATGTTGACCATCCCTTTCACCCATGCAGCTCTAAACCAATGCTGCTGTAGGTGAAACTCACTCCTCAGAATTACCCAAAATTGCATGCCGACTAGGTAATCACCGCTCCACAACAATTTGAATTCCCAAATTGCCACTCATAGACCTGAAATCTGGGTGAAGACCATCCGTCGCTTAAGTGCTGCAAAACCCCCTTCCCCAGACTTATCTGATTGACGTGGAAAGGGTTAAAACAACATGGGGACACACCATGAGATGCCCTTTGGCCTTCCACCTTGAGACAGAATCTGGGCCTGTGTTTGTGTACAGAATCTCTTTTGTGTACACACCCAGGGCTAAATGAGGTCTGTGTGTGGGCCGCCTGCCGGGCTCTGAGCAGATCATGGCCCTAAAATATAATCCAAGCAGCCTGCTGGTGACAGGCAGCAACCTCAAAGAGAGCAATGTGGGAAAGATCATCTGCCAGGGGAGTATAGAGTCCTCAAGGCGAGGGACGGTTTTTTGGAGGTCTTGCATCACAATAAGAATGAGCCGAGCTATGATCTAAACTTCTGAAGTCTCCTCTGAGTCCTCTACTTTGAATGTGACAACAGTGCTGCTGATAACATTCAGAGGGAAAAGAGATTTGCACATCTGTCACATCTGCAGTCCTGTGGACGGAGACATGATGGCTTTATTTCACACTTTCACCACTTTCATACTGATTTACTGAGGCCGTATTTTCATGTTATGGCTGATATTGCTGACAGTAATTATAAACTTGGGGTCACCAACTTAACTTAACACCATGAAACTACAAAAAAAGATGTCAGATGACAAACAGTCTGATGAAGACATTTAATTCAAAGAGACAGCAAGGCAGGGCGGTGTTGGTTTTAAATGTGTCTTGTGGTTGAAATAGCCTTTGGGTTTCTTGATGTTTTTTTCTTCTTCTTTCTACAGTTGGTTTATTTGGCCACCAAAATCATGTGAGAATTGGAGTTAGTTCTGAACAATTCAGGCTGTGATAAATAACACTTTTGTGGGAGTGCAAAAAAACTGCATTTCCTAAAGACCTTTTACACATCAACATACATAGTAGCTGATGTTGACCAACATCAATAAACCATCAAAATGTCAGTGAAAGTATGTTTCTTGCGTCAATTCAGCAGTGTTCAATGCAGATTGAGGTATCGATAAAGTAGAGAGAAATGTTGTGTTGTGGAATATAATGTTTCCCAATGCCCCCGACTACTTGTAGATGGACTTCAGAAAATGTAATGCATGCTCAACTAAGGGGAAATATGGCCCGGCGTAGCTTGATGCTGCTGGATGTTGTACAACTATATAGGGACAGCATTCAACAAACACCATATAAAGCAGACATATATGCCATTTCATCAAGTGCAGCTGCATCTGGTCTCAGTATTCCAACACCATGCCTCAAAGACGAAAGATGACTGTCCTCAAGTCATAGAGCAGGAGACTATAGGTGGGCAGGCCCCAATGTTTGCAGGAAGCAAAGATAAGCAGAGATCAACCCTTGATGGTGTTTACAAGTGTGATTGATCAAATGTTAGAAATTAAGCATACGTTTAATTGTTTGACCTACTCTATGTACATCAGTATTGCTAACTGAGTTGACTTGATGTTTCCCTCTATGTCAGCAAAAGTTGGGCCACCATCTCCATGTAATTTAAAGAATTTTAGGTTAAAACAAGCTGCTAAAACAGCATAGGGTGATTGTATGCTATATTAGACACATTCATAGCAACTAGGGTTGCATCGGGTGTAAAATTTCTGGTAAATTTTTTGGAAACTTTCCAGAAACTTCCATGGGAATTATAAGAATTATGAGAATTACTGGGATTTAACTGAAAACTGGGGGTAATTAAAATGAGCTGTATAATAACCAAGCATAACTATGGGCATTTTATTTTGTCTTCGGCAGACATCCATTCAAAATGATACATTAAAAAACTATATTTCAACAGATTTATTTGCAAGAGAACTTCATCAAGTTTTAATTATTTTATTAAACAATCAATTTTGGCTTCACTTTATGTAATTCACAGGCTCAAATGTGCATCTTCAATACTCCATCATCTGTGCACGTGATGGAGGAGTGCACAGTGCATGTAAGGGGTGTGGCCTGAGTACCTCTGCAGTAAGCAGTGTGCTGTATGCAGTGTGATTGGGGGATAGCATTGATATTCTGAAGTATACTTAAATGAAATCTGGTTGTTTAAGTCCAGATTATACTAAAATGTATTTACCCAACTATATTTAAAATTGTTGGTTAGGGTCAAATTTCAATTTTGTAAATTCCAGGTTTATTCCTGTTTGTTCCTGTTAATTCCAGTTAATTTCTGAAATGAAATTCCAGAATTTGGCAACCCTACTACTACTACTTTGGTACAAAGCACAGCCTATGTGTTCTGCAAGCAGCGCAGTGGCCTGCTACAGTCTGCAGACTTCATTAAAGAGAATAACCTCTTTCACAGAAAAACACTTTCCAAAAAATATGCATCAATACATAGACTTAGCCACACAGGCAAAAAATATCACTTTGATTTGGACTCCTCTCTATTGACCTGCATCTCATTAAATGTATAAAAACACAGTTGTTATGTTAACATTGCAAGGTATTTGTAGAATAACTAAACTATCACATTACAGCGATGTCAGAGGCCTCGGGAAAGGGAGCCTTTGGGACTCTGCAGGGTCTAGGACCTTCGGGGCAGCTGCTCTGTTGGTTATTTAGTTGTGCCACCAGGCTAATCATATTTATTTGGAGAAAAAACCAAAGGGGACGTGTGGCCTTATTGCTCAAACCGTGTATAAATATCCAGTGCAGCTTACAGACCAAAGTTAATGAATCAACTTCAGTCAGTCCCTACCTGCTGTGATAATATACTCATTCCCTTTGAGTTTTCCTTCAAAATAAAAGGCTCTAGCTCATATCGATTATCTGTTGCTTTGGTCACAGCTAATGGAGATCCTAATAAATGAGTAAAGGCTGAAATATTCTTTGTTTATTTACTTTTGATGTGAGAACTAGATCAATTTTGGACTGACTTATGAACCATTTAGTGTGAGAAAGTTATCATAATTCATACAAATGATAGCCTTAGCTACAAAAATAACTCTTTATCATCCAGGATTGTCCTTCACATAGCAGAGAAAAAGAGGAAAAGTAAATGCATTTCAAAGTCACATTTTTGCATTCACATTCCTGGACTTTATTTTGAGTGCTTATCTGTCTACAGCAGCTCAGTGCGGTTCAAGTGTCTGGCTCAAGGACACCCTGACAAGAGTTACTGCTGTCACAAGAATCAAGCTCCTAACATTTCCATTATGAGAGCAGAGCTGTAATCACTACGCAGACATCTTGTCCATGTCAACGTCTGCAGGTCGAACATTAGACTCCACCTGTAGTAACAAGATGAAGTTAAAGGGAGAGGGAAAAGAGGCGGGCGATGCAGGCTGCTACCCATACAGCTAACTTTAGATTCCTGTGATTATGCTTTGCTCGGGGCCAGAATCCCACCCCCAAAAAAAAAAAAACATTTAATAAAGCATGACTCACTGAAACTTTCGTTCAAAAGTGGTGGATGAAACGCGAGGCGGGCAGTAGTGTGGGAGGTTATATGGGATTAGAAACGTTATCAGTATTGATCGTCTCTGGTGTTCAGAGATGGTATGAAGAGCTCATTTTCATGCAGCCTAAAGGCTCCTAAAGTCGATAAGGCAACTGAAGTAAAAGAGTGACACATGGGTCAAGTTAAAGTCAGAGAAGAAATAGAGATTTCTGTAAAGCACAGGAACCAAAAAACTATGTTCTGTAAAAAAGAGCGATAAAGTGAAATACATCAAATTTGGTGTTTTTCACTGCAACACATTCAAAGATCCATCCCCAATAAGGCTGAGCAACATACAAAGATTTTTTTAGAAAAAAAAGGTCCTAAAGCTTAATAAAAAGATTGTTCACAGTGAGAACCATTGACATTAAGGATGTACAATATTATTGGTACAATATTGGTATCAGCTTGTATTTGAATTTTTGCTGCTATTTTACAGCTGATATATTGACTGTACTTATTGAGCAATGCTTTATAAATTTATTAGAGAACAGACCACTGGCTCAAATTTAGGTATAAGAAGGTGAATTCAGCTTAAATTCCTCATTCCTTTTCAAAATAAATGTCCAATAACAATAACATTTTCAGTTTAAAACAAGTTTTTGAAAGATTACTAAAATGTTCATGTTAACTTGTTTTTATCACAGGTTCTCATGCACTTTTTAAGCAGTGTAGATCCAGTATATCAACTGTAATATTGGAAAAATACACAAAAATATCATAATGCTTCAACTTACCATCGCTGCATGGGTGGAATTATAAGTCAATGTGTTTTTCTTCTTCACATTAGTTGCTTACAAAGGTGTCATACTGAAAGCAACAACTCATTTTTCGTAAAGACTATCTGTATTGGTATATATGAAGGGCCATGTTCTTGGCTGCAGCTCTGACATCACATGGAGGATGAGGCCAAATCAATCAGAAAATCCATCCATCAATGATCTTCAAACTTTTTAGCTCAAGGCTCAAAGATCAAGCTATAACCTCACATCAACAACCATGTTCAAAATCCCTTAAGTCACCTTCTTACCCCATTCTGATGCTCTGATTGAACTTCAGCAGGTCTTCTTGACCATGTCTACATGACTGAATGCATTAAGTTTCACCATATGATTAGCTTATTACCTATCAATAATATATGTGTTTTGGAAGCCATTTGTTATTTCTTTCAGGTGAGAAAGAAACAAATAAAGATTTATATCTAGTATTACCATATTCTTACAAATATGGGACTTGGGTTTATATAGCACTTTTCTAGTCTCTCTGACTCAAAGCAGCTTTCCACCACACGTCACGCCTACCCATTCACTCACTGCTGGTTGGAGTTTCTATATCAGTTGTCCATTAGTATCAGCTAACACAATCATGTCCTTTCAGACCCATTTACACACCACTGACGCAGCAGTGGGGGACAGTAAGAAATAAGTGTCTTGCCCAAGGACACATTGCCATGTGACAGCCAGAGCTGGACTTGAACCTACGGCACCGATGCCTCAGTGGAGACATGACTTTTGTCCCATATTACCAAACACTTACCCCACTCTTCTCTAAAGTGTTTTCTTTTCCCTCCCTCCCTGTCATGTCATATACATTCTTATATTTGTCATAGATAACGTTTATGCTCTTACACAAACACAGCTACATAAAAATAGCACTTAGAATTCCTGTCCCAGATATTTCTCACAAGGTTCAAGTGACCACATATTTCTCGGTCATTCCACCCTACATATGGAGAAGAGGCAGACTGTGCATCCTGCTCTGCATCTTTAAACACTCTGAATGTCTTGTTTGGTTTTCCTCTAAATGCCTCATTTCTATTCTGTCCTGACGTTTCGTGCAGTGTTTAAACTGAGAGGTGAGGGCAGGGTCACAGAGTGTGCGTCTGTGGGACCAGCACGACACTAATCTCATCAATTTCCCAACACAAATATTGGACTTATTAATCCTCTGCACAGACACTCGCAGTCACACCGTCCTCTCTGCCAGCTCTCCAGGAACACATGAACGCCTTGTTGCAGACACTTCACAAAGCCCGGGCAAAATTGCATGCTTATTTGTTCCTTGTTACCATGGGTACAATATACTCCAGGGGAGATAGAGTGCTCATATGCAGTCTTGGGATGCAAATCCTCTCGTTAAGCTTTGCAATTGAAAATGCAAACACGGTCAGCTGCGAGATTTCTCCAGAACACTTGAAAATGTGCATAAACTATTGGATGGTGCTTGCAGTGGATGTTGTTGATCTTAATTTAAGTCATTTCGGACAATTTGAGGCAAGCATCTGCAATCACTGGTGCAGTAATTTAATCAATTCTTATTTTAACTCCGGGAGACTGAGATCATGTAGCATCTTGATTTGCACAGAGTGAAAGAATTGTACACACGCTTCATTAGTTCTGTGAACTTAGTAGGACAGAAGTTTTCTATTCTCTGTGTTCCATCTCTTCATCTGTCGGATCAATTTTGTATTCTAAGACATGCCAATATTTTGAAATTGGATTTTCAGGAAAGCAAACACGACAGAAAACAGAAATATATTGAAAAAGACTGGTAATGGAGCAAGGAAACAGGAATCATTAACTTTCTTTTCACAGGGGAGGGGCAGCGGAAGTGGCTTCTACAGAGGCACATCACATCCATTCAGATTAACATCAAACTCTGCGTTTCTACCAACAAACAACAAAAAAACAGAAAAAACAGAACTATTCCCATGCCAACAAAACAGAGGGTAATCACCAGAGAGCAATTTATAGCCTAGAAATAACCACCCTAGCAGTTTTTTTTCCCCAAACCCTGGTAAAGTGGTGGTTAGAGCCGCCTTCGAGGCCTCTGAAATGATACTGAGCTGGAGGCTGTTTTAGAAGCAACGACAGGAACATGTCATGTCCAATTAGAGATAGAGCTGTGATAAAGAGAGCATCCTCTGACTTAAGGAAGAAGATGGGTGGATATGTCCTGCAGTGTAAAGCTGCTTTGAGTCAAAGAGACTAGAAAAGTGCTATAACTCAAGTCCATTTATCATATAGCAGTACTATAAAGATGGTAACATATCATGCTTTATCCACCAGAAACTCTTCCATTAAACATGAAAAACCTCGAGTTGTATGCATAAAAAAGCAATGATATCAACATAGATCATGGTCACTGTAACATTTATAAACTTGATTGTCCGTCCAAGTGACAGAAATAATGGCAATGAATGTAGAAGACAGACAGGAAGTCAAATGTCTGCTGCAAACTAGTGGCCAAAGGCTGCACTAAAATAATAAAAAAAAGCCTGAATTTCAATTTCATTGATTAATTACATTTTGGGATATTGCACTTAATATACAGCATTGTACTGCAAAGTATCCCGATACATGGAAACTGTGAACATTGACTCAGTTTTAACAGAATTTCCAACAAGTTTTGTTTTTTATTACAAGAATAAAAAGAACAAGGATGAGTTTTTAATGATTCTACAATTAAGAAACTTGAATTCCGTTTACATTTGAAACATGTGCTTCGTCATGTAGCTTGGCTTCTTCTTTGAACTGTGCCATTGTTAATATTACCCAAAGTGTATTGACAACAAATGTCCAGACATTGAGGCTGTATCGATTCTGCAGAATCTGTATTGATATTTCCAGCACAGGCCGAGTAGTGCCTCCTCAACATACTGTATGTTGGTCATCATTGCATGGCTGTGTGCTGTTGAGGTGATGGTGTAACTGGACCTGGACTGTTCCAACTAAAAAAGTGTTTTGAACTAGGTTGTAAATGTGTTTTATTTTAGAGCAAAGATTAACATTTGAACCGGGAGTATGCATGTGGCCTCTGCCACCTCTGCAGGCCTAGAGGTCACTCGAGGAACAGCAGGTTTTTCCTGGCTCCATTATTAGTGCTGGAGGTTGCACCTTGTTTCAGAGTAAATATTTGCTGAAACTTTTAGCTGCTTTGCCTTTTAGATTAGATCACATCAGATCACTGAAACTGAGGAGCAAAATGCATAATTTCCAGAGCAACAACTCACAGTGCCTTTGTTTCCACTTCCTCTTTTAATGCTTTTCTTGTTGCTGCATTAAAATTGTAGCAAGTGATGATTGGCTGGATGAGGAAGGGCAGTGAAAAGATCCTTTGGTTACTGTAGTTGCAGAAAACAGCAGCGACCTCTCAGCACATAGCAACCAAGAATTTTAGCTCCCAGCTTGGGGGTGCTTCAATCGAATACTCAGGGGGCTCACGGCCAATACATGCAATAAGCTTAAGACTGCTGTAGGTACTGGATGTGCTCAGGTGATCCGATTTGCCTGGGGTCCTGCACCATCAACAACAATACGCATTATGATTGGCTGGATGACTACACTTGGCAAACTGAATCATATGTAACACTGTTGTTGGAAATATTTGTTCTGGCCTGTCACTGAGATTCTATCAGTGTTTTGTACGGCTTATGGTCAACACATTGCACCAGATGGCTGAGCATGCAGTCCTCCAAGCATGAATACTAAGATGTATGATTCTGAAACAACTGATGTCATATCTTCTCACATTTTCTTCATGTATTTCCAGGGAAGAGGTTATAGAATTGGCGAGCCTCTGCTTATGCTCACACCGCATCACAGTTGTTCCTGAGGCTTCTACGTGGGTGGTGGAAGCACGATGGCGTTCGGCGTGAGTGAAGAAAACTCAGAGAATGTTATTACAGGAGAGTGCTACCAAGAAAGATGCAGAGGGAAAAAAGAAGGAGTGGGTGCAGGTGAGGGTAGAATGCGAATGTGTTGTGAAAAGCCATGAGATTTGGACATCTTGTGCCACACAACCAGCGAGATTTGAACAAGCAAACATGAGGAGGGACTGAAACCTTGTGTAAACCTCCTCAGTGTAGTTGGTGGTAGATCCCTCCGGCAGCTTGTGGCAGGCATTTTGTGGTGTGCAAAGGGGGCCAAAATCTAATCAGTGACTTGGTACATCTGGTCAACATTAGCATTTAGCTCTCTAGGGTCAGCGGGTGAGTCCTGTTCACACAGAGGGTGCAAAGATTCTGCCAGAAGATAATTAGATCAGGAGGAAGTGGTCCCTCGTAGAGTTTTTTAGAGTTTTTTTGGCAGTCATCTTGATTGGAGGAAGATTTATATAAACATAATTGGAAAATTTGATCTTCTCAATGGTTTAATCCAGACAGCTCTTGCTGTGATGCTAACTGTAAAGACGGCTTCTGTTTGGAAAGCATGTCTACCAACTGGGAAGGGCATGTCCCTTTAGTTATGGAGTCTCCAACTTTTGGGCAGTGGGCCAGTACAGGATTTGGGTAATTTGGTAAAGGGCTATACAGAGAAATAAGTAACTGATTTTCAAAATTTTTACTTTAAGTCTGCATAGTGCTGTTAAGTCTTGACTCAGATGCTCCCTGTGGCTGTTACAGTTGTGATTTACAAAGAGTTAGGAGTGAGACAAACTCACTTTTGAATTATGTTTGCATACTCGTCCAACTGCCTCATGCCCCTTATCGTATATCATATATACTCTATATATACATCTCTTCAGTATATGCTATATAGAATGTAGTTCACTACTCCATCTGGACAACAGCCCATAGAAAGTGTTTGGGAATGTGAAAACCTTTCTAAAACATATCTGAATCAGGTGATTGGATTATTGCTCTGTCAATCACATATAATGTGGGCCAGTCAGGTTTTGTAGCTGTTCTTTGTTTTTCATTTATTGAAGAAATGCAATCCAGGTCTGACAAAACTGCTACTTAAGTTGTGAACACCCATACTAACCTCTGTACAAACAATACAGCTGCCATGCTTGTAGCTCCCGCCTCTTCCTGCTTTAAGAAAAACCCTGATTGTCAGTGCCTCTGCAGACTGATCTCAGTCCTTTTAGCTTGGAGCTTTGTAAGATGGACCTGTCTGATTACAGACAATAAATCTGGTAGATCCAGCTGCACTGCGAGGTGAACTGAAGCTTTTTTTGTATTTACAATGTAATATAAACAAACTAGATAGCTTCTAATCCATGTTAAGTAAACAAAACATGGTCCATGCAAAATAAACTAAATTTATTGTCAGACCCAACGATAGCACTCATAACTATAATTGTACTTGTGAGACAGGTAGTTAAATGGCTTAATGTCTACTGCCAACTAGTTGCTGGATGCTGAACTATAATACAAAACAAATGCCCTGAAAATCTAATATTTTTTAACTACTAAATTATTGATATGGTCTATGAACTACTGATACAGTGTTGCACCACAAAATAATATGATATGATGCTTACAAGCACTGACACAGCTGTGTTTACCTATAATACCAAATGCACATGTGATGTACTAATGCTTTTTATCTAATGCAGCAACAACAGTGACATGGGATATCTTTTCCTAGATAACGAGTTACTTTTATGAAACAAACAAAAACAAACAAGCTGATAGCCAATTACCTGACTCGCTGAATGTATACGTTATTTTATTTATTCCAACAAAAGAAACCTGAGTGCTCTTTCAGGTTATTTTGTCTTGTTTCGACCCCAACACGGTTCATTTTAGAGTCAAAATGTACTCAGTAATAAGGTATTAAATGAAAAACTACTGAAGAAGTGAAAAACCCAGCCATGAAGACAAACAGCTGACAGTTAACAGTTTACATGGGCACTGATTGAACAGACTCAGAAATACTGTTTCTGTGTATTTCTTGAAGGAAACAAGCAACTGGTTCTTAATATTTCTGCAGTTTTTGATAGACGCCCCCCAACCCCCCGCAATAAAGAAAAAAGAAAAAAGTGTACTTGAGTGGGTCAGTGAAGTACTGGCTTATATAAAACTAGTCTGTGGTGCAAAACTGATTGAGGGCTGCTGCCCTTGACTGACTGGTCTCACCCTTTAGTGGATGTCTCAGTGTCACACTAGCCAGCAGGGTTCACCTCTAAACAAACAAACAGAAGGGCAGACAACTCTTTGTGCTTGTGTGTTAAACATCAGAAGTAAAAGATCTGGATCAAGCTCTCCAGCTGAACTTTGATGAACCACTGAAACAAGGCAGTACTCCTCCGTACAGATCAAGAGCCACTCTCTCACTTTAGCTGCCAGCGAGACACTCACAGAGAAGTTTGCTCGGACCTAATTGGTGTGGAATTTGCAGCAGGAGATCGAAGATCTGACAGCCTGTGGGAAGACAAAGAGCTCCACAGCTGTTCTAAGGCCAAGGGCAACGCTGCCAACTCACCATGTGTACAATTTTGAGCTGAGGTGAGTTGGATGAGATGTTTGACGACAGTGTTGCATACCACATCTGCCTCACCGAAATACTGTGTTCCACTCACACAAACCCCTTTTCCTACTAACATGCAGCCCATAATGCTTTACATAAGACATTACGTGGGAAATGGAAGAATTTTGCAACATTAGATAACATTTTTTAAAATTTGAAAAAATATAGGAGTACAGACAGTAAAATACTCAGAATGAAAAGCATTTGACATAAAGTTAAGAACACTTTCTCACATTTCTGTCCTGAAAACGTAGTTCCAAAGTCCATCAGAGTGTACAATGGCTTCAATCTAATTTCTACAGAGTGAACAGATACCGTGCTTTCAGCACAGTGTAGCTTTAAAGAAGTTCATAAAGCTTAACAGTAGTTAAAACATGAAGCCAGTAAGACCAACTCTTAAATAAAATGGTTGAGGCTAGCGGTGCATGCTCACTGTGCTTGTCATGCTGCACCGCCCAGGTTCACGCCCTGGACACAAAACAGCATATTTACTTTAAGGAGTCTTTGAAGACAAAAACTGCACTACATAGTGTGTACTGTCAGAAATCCATCGTTTTAGTTTCATGAAGTAATTCCATTTATTTAGGAAAAAAACTGTTATAATTGTTGCGACACCTCCCAGCCGCAAGCAGGTCACAAAGCCTGCTAGGCACTCTGGCAGTGAGGGGTGGCGAAGCATTGTCATAGGAAAAACACTATTCTCGTTCAATATGATAAAATCATACAAGAAACAAGAATGGTAGTTTACTGATTAATAAATACACCTAAGGGAGTCCAGCTTTTGTTAAAAAAGGCCGTTTTAACTCAAATATGACACTGAGTGTCAAGACAAAGTTTAATCTAAAATAATAAAATTTTGTTTTGTCTGCTTTAGAATTTTAAAGTGTTTCGTGTTTAAATGAACCATTAACAAGGACTACAAAAATGGCTGGGGACCCAAATGCAACCACTTCTTATTTTTTTTGGATAATAAATCATTCATGGACCACTGTGTCAACCATGAGGACAGACTTGATCATGTCGCTCAATTGATAGGAACTCCTCTAACAAGACACTATACATTGGGAATATTGTAACTGCTTACAAGTCAAGCCGCAATTTTTTTTTGCTGATTATGTTTTACCTTAAAAAAGTATAAAAATTGGCTTCATTCATCAAGAACAGCGCAAAAAATCTTTAAGTTTGTACATTTTTGGTCACCACAGAGCTTATTATCAGAAATGATCCAAAAACACAGAGATAAATCCCAATGTCTTTTTGTCAAGGGAACTAGCGCGATGCTAACTTATGCATTGGTTAACAAAATACATCATCCCTGTACCACTCTATGAATCGAAAGCATTGTTTATAAAAAAATTGAATTTTGATTTTTCTTTCTATAAATCTGGAAAGCTAACTTACACATTTGCCAACACAAATATGCCCTGTGCCACTCATGAATCAATAGTATTCATATCCACTCACAATCGTTTATAGATTGGAGCTCGGTGAGATGGATCTGCCTGATTATAGATGACAAATCAGGCAGATGGAGCTAAGGCGCAAGGTTAAAATGTATTAGCGTGGGAGCCTGTGGGTCCAGTTGAATGCTGTTTGATATGTCTGATTGTTCTCCAGAATTACATGACATGGGAGGTGGCACTGCTTCAGGATTGATATTCTAGGGGGATTGATACTGATATTGATATCAGTACTCTCACCCCTACCACACTGAGTGAGGAGAAGTGGGGAAAATTTAGTCCACGTGCTGCCAGTTTGCCTCCTCTGCACTGAACCAAACAAGACCATCAACAACACAAGTAATCTTAACAGCAGTGGTTTCAGGTAAAATAGAAAACAGTGCTATCAATACTAGTACTACCATCATTTCTCGATTATAACATGCACTTGATGATAACACACACCCCATATTTTCACGATTTTTGCCTGGAAAAACATTGTATTCCAATATAACACACATCTAAATTTTGCCCAAACCTTACTCTCTCAGACAACTGAAAAATGACCTCTATTCAAAATTTTAATCAATGAAATTTCAGTAATTTCAAAACAAATACATGATTATCTCTCTCAAATGAATGTGGAAATACCTTTTGCTTCAGGCATGCGCAATTACTTGATTTCTGCCCGCGCATGCTCAGTCGTTGTGTACCGACCAATCAGAGACCAGCTATCAACATGCCAATGTCTTTCGACCACAGTGCAGCTATTTTGCGTCCCCTTGCTCACAAGATGGCAGGGCTCAGTGTTTGCCAGTGAGTGGTAACACTTGAGAATTTAACGATAATGACACCAAGTTAAACTAATTAAGACCCAAAATATTTGATAGAACAGTTTAACAGTCAGTTTAATAAGAATAACGCAAGTTTGGCGGAAATGTTTCACAGAGAAAGAGAATATTTTGGCTTTTTGTATCAGTTGTTTTACAATTGCAATGTTGGCGAGATGAAATATTTTAAGTATTTTGTTTTTACTCGTGTATAATACGCACCCAAAATATTAGAGCTTATTGAAAAGCAAAAAACTAAAAAGTTAATCTATTATTGATATTTTAGGGTAGTTATCAATACCAAAAGAACACTTGATAGAACACTTAGGATAACAATAATAACTTTATTTGTACAGCACCTTTAAAATCAGATGTTTACAAAGTGCTTTAACAGACAAAACAAAGGCAGAAAAAGGCAGAACTCTGGGCACAATAAAATCAACAATCAGGTAAACAGAGACCTGAAACAGTCAAAGGAAAAGGCAAAAGGGAAACAGCTGACGTATTTGTTTTATGTATAATGAAAAGGAGACAGTAAAACCGTTGATAGATAATAGCTTTACAGATACATAAATTGATGACAGTTGATAGTTGATGGTTAACGGCATCACATTAGGAAGATGGAAAAGAAGAGGGTAGATAGAGGATGGGTAAAGGAGAAAAAATAACTAAAACATCAAATAAATTAGAAGAGAAATGACAATAATTAAAAGGGGAGTATGTTAAAAAATGAAAAGATAGAAAAAACAGGACGAAAATGATGAGAAACCGGTGAGGAGCGTAAGAACAGCAGGGTTTAAGAATAGTTAAATAAGTAATTGTACATGGGTTATAAACAACTATGTAAGCAATAAAAAAGCATCATGAAAAAGCAAGTGGAAAAAAGTGAGTTTTAAGATGTGATTGAAAAAAATAAATGATTTGATACTCCCATCCCTACCACATCGAGTGAGGAGGGGCGAAGCACTTTTAGCCCATGTGTTGCCAGTTTGCCTCCCTTGTGCTTCACCATCAGCAGCACAACTGATCTTGACAGCACTGTTTGCTATATCACCTTAAACCACTGCTGTATGGTGAGTGATGAACAACACGACTACCGGCAGTCTGCCAGCACATACTTTACAAGAATGCTCTGCAAGAGAAGCATCTGACCATTCAGAGACAATTCTTACACATTTACAGAAAACTTAGCGATCAAAGGAGTCATAAAATTTGCTGGGGGCACCAACCAAAAGTCCCCTCACGGGAGCTTTAAGAGCTCAGCGTTTTAACATCCAGAGGCTGTGAGCTCCATCATCAAGGTTTTCCAGTGAGGCAATGGAGACTCTTACATCCATCACCGCCTGTGCTCACACTCTGGAGGGATAAGAGGACGACGCAGCGCTGCATCATATCACACTGAGAAAGGTACATCTGTAGCTGACTTCATGCACTAAGGGACTATTGTGTAGGCCTTGGCCTTCCAGCATCACCCCCCCTCCTGATCTCACACACAGCCTCTCTCACTCCTCAACCCGCCCTCCCCCCTCCCTCACTTTCATCTCCCCTCTCCGGCTGGATAAGGAGCAGCTCTGCCTCCTGCCTCTGTGCACCTCCATCTGAAAGAGCCATTCATCGCTGCCGGCAGAGGGACCTGAGCTCACCTCCCCAACCGCAGAGGGCTCGAAAACTTCGCCGCCTCCTGCCTTTTGGCACCCCGCTTTCAATGCAAACATTCTCAAGGTAAATGCGCTGGTTTAAAGGCAGAGAGAAAATCCTCTGCGCTAGAGGACAAATCAACAGATGTTGCCTCAGACCTTGGACCAGGGTGAGACCCTTGGCACATCTTCCCCCCCTCATGTATTGAGTTTCATCCAAGAAAAGGAAGATTTCACTGCAGAGCGATGAATAGCATGAAGGCTGAGAGAGAGAGCAGCTGAGAAAGTCAAGAAAATAAACTGAACCTGTTGTGGAGTTGACTTTTAAACTTTTTCTGAGGAGTATGTGAGAGTCTGCTATTTCTGAACTTTGAGGCATCAGCTCATGAGCCAGCCTCGCTCTGATTAATGCATTTAGGAAGCCTCAGACAGGAACAGTGATCTGATCCCCTCCAGTGCATCCCTGACAGAAGAGAGCAGGGCTTTAAAGAGGGTGATTTGCAGCAGCACTTACCTCCTCGAGTGGGGCTGGGGAGGCAGAGCAGCAGGGTCAGGAAGGCACCCACCACCAGCGAATGCAGAGCTCTCATGTTTGCGTGCTGAAAGTTTTAAGTCCTCCACTCCAACGTTAAAGACACTCCATTCAGAAGGGACTGAATGAGTTTTCCAGTTTTGGGACCTGCTACAGGATACTCCTCTATGTGAAGGGGCAGGGCTGGGCCGGGGAGGGACCACGGGGGAGGGACGCCCTCCTTCAAACCCCCCGCCTTCCCCACTACACTTATATACACACATACACACGCATGCATCGTCTAAGATTGGAAAATCATGTCCTGCCTCTCCCTTCTGCCCCTGTTCTTACACATGATTCAAGCTTACAGATTACACAGATACTTTGTTTGTTTTAACTGTTGTCAAGTTTTCTTCAAGGAGAGAAAGCTTTGGTTATATGACCCTAAACTTTGGATCTACCTCTTTAACTTCAAGAAGGGTCAAGCCCTGGGTGTTTCAGAAGAAAACTTAAGACCTTCCTTTTTCATGTATCTTTTAATCTGGAGTATTTTTGTTAGACATTTTAGTCCTGTGACAATGTTGATTTAAAGACTGATTTTATTTATTTATTTATTTTTTCAAACTCTTAACAAACTTTATTCTATATCATTGATTCAGTTTTCTTCTTTCACTTGGTTTGTTTTGCTTTCACACTGCACTTTGTCAGATGGACCAATGCTAGTCACATGGTTTGTAATCAAGCCTCCTGCCACTAGTTGGGGCTGTAGCTGCTGTCCAGTTTTGCCTAGTCTGCTTATTATAAATGACTTTGGGCTTGTTTTTCTCTTAAGTTGCTTACAAATCTTGTGAGTCGCGGGTTGCGCTTTTTTTTTTTAGCTTGTTTCTTAACCTGCAGTTGCTTGTTTGGGCTTGCTGTGCTCCCAAACTCTGGAGGGATCTGATGCATGCTCTACTACCAAAATAAACTCAATTCAGAAGTTACACAAATTACTTTTTCCCACTCCAAACACAAATGTAAATTTTATTGATAAAAGAGGGCAAAAATTTTGTTTCCACCAAAAAGAAATCCTTATAGCCATAAATAAATTTATTTCCAATGTAGCTGTTACTGTTTTCAGCATAATAAAGCTGGCGAGGATCAACATAAAACTTAGGTAAAAGCCTGACTATGTCTGTCCTCCCTCCAAACAAAAGGATGTTGAATAAGTAAATTAAGAGCCAAACAGTGAAATAAGGCACTACAAAATTGAAATGTAATGTAGATGAAAATTAAAACATGCTTTATGCAGATTTCTCTTTTTAAAAAATAATATTTCGCATTAGAAAAAGAAAGCTGGAGCTTGCTTGTTTTGGGCTTGTTTTTATCGACCTGGTAGCTTATTTCAGTAGAAAAATCTGGCAATGTCTTCATTTCTGCTACCCAGCCCCTGAATATGACCCCTGAAATGCACAAAAGCAGTTTGGAAGTATTCTGTACCATAAAATAAAGATAAGCTGCATTCAGGCTGTGGCAAATAGCACTTACATTTTGACAGGAGTGATGTGTCACCATATTCTGCATGTTTGAAGTTGTTAATCTGTTAAGAGGCTCTGTGCTAGCAATGCTTACACTAGCCACATTCCTTTTTAGCCTGGTATTACCAGTGAATGCCACATTAGCTAGCTTACTGTTGTAATGTTCAACCAAGAACAAGTGACAAATGCACTGCTTTTTGGATGGCTTGCCCTGTTAGGTTCGGATGGCTTTCACAGCTACCGCAAACCAAGCTAAGGACCCCTGTTTCAGGTGGCAAAGAATTTGGATCTTTGTTTTACACCACAGTTTGTGTGAGCTTTCATCAATCCATCCATCCATTGTCTATACCGCAGATCCCTTTGGGGTTGCGATGTGTTGGAGCCTATCCCAGCTGACATTAGATGAGAGACAGGGTACCATTTGTTAATATTTTTCAGATAGCAATTACAATATAGAATATTCCATTTTACCTCAATCAGTTCTTAAGTTTCTGGTCTATTTACATCCTGTAATTTACTTATTTATCTATGTGAGTACTTATTTATTTTAATTTAACATTTTATTTGCTGTATTCTCCCTTGTATTGGATGTATAATCTCTGTTTCTTTGTTAATTGTCTGCCTGGCCCGTCACCTGGTGTTAGTTTTATTAGGTAGTCACCCCCCCCACCCCATCCCACCCCACACACACACCCACACACACACACACACACACACACACACACACACACACACACACACACAAATGCTGATGAAAGCCTCGGGTTGTAACACATCTATTTTGTTGCTGCTGCATAAACTTTCATAAAAGTCAAAGACTTCATTGCAAGTGCTGATGCTTTTGTAATTTTGAGAGGTTGGGTACACCCTCTACCAATAGCTAGCCGATCCAAGGGCCACATAGAGAGGAAGACAACCATTCACACTCACACTCACACCAAAGAGCAATTCAGAGTCACCAATAAACTTAATGAGCATGTTTTTGGTCTGTGGGAGGAAACTGGACTGACTGGAGAAAACCCACACATGCACAGGAAGACCATGCATATCCAAACAAAAAGAAAGTGGTTGACAAAACAGTGATCTTCATCCTGTGAGGCACACGCACCAACCTACCATGCCAACCATGTAAGATTTTAAACCTCGACTTAGACTAGACTTCATTGTCATTCAGTACTTTTCACTATACAGTACAGCATCAGGAAGAATTACTGTTACAGTTTAAGGAAAGAAGATTATCTTTATCCAAGAGACAGTACCAATCTTGTTACAACAAACAACAAATAAACCCCAAAACAGGTTCGTAACTAGGATATAATACGAATGAAAAAAAATGTCAAGCTCAGGTCACAGCAGAACATAATTTGAGAGACATAAAACAAAGTTTTGATAAAGCCTTCTATAACTTCAACTAAAATTGAAGCCAAATTCAAAGTGTTTAGCCAAACCCAATTACAATGACTCTCCTATTGAGATTTTGTTATAGAGGTACATGCACAGTAGTATTTTGTTTAAATAAATCCATAACTACATGCATAGATGCCTAAATGTGTTATTTCACACACAGATTTTAAAATAGCAATGTCTGCTGATTTGAAAATACTCATTAGTTTCAAACAACTTTTTTACTCCAAGAACAGACCGACCTGCACGACCTCAACCCCATGAGTCAGCGCTTATAGGACAAGCAGACCCTCACCACATGTATCTGTGAATCCTGCACCACAGAAACGAAGCATTTAGCGCTGCTTGATGTGTGAACAGGAAACTGGTTGTGAGAACTGCCTCATTCTGCTCAAAAGCTCTCAGGAAAAAACAACAACACACTTTTTAATAACCAAATTGGTATTTACAAACTGACCTGCAGATTGAAACATCTCTTCCTTTGCACATGTTTAGTATATTCTGGGATCTGTGAACATGTTGATGAATTTGTGGAGTAAATTTGAATTTATTTGTGAAACTACTCATTTGTGGATCTGTTTCTGCAGTTGTAAATGTTTTTACACAGTTGTGAATCTCTTTCATGTTCTTGTAAGATTTTGCAACTATATAACATTAGCTTTTAGGTTTTCTGATTGGTTTGCTGCCATGGTCAGCAAGAGAAAAGGTCTAAGGTCAAAATTTGTGCTTGTGAAATGTGGTTTCCAACTTGATGTACCCAAGTGTGAGTGTATGCAAGTCTGCAAACATGTTTTAAAGCTGTTAAAGTATTTTGCAAAGTTGCAAACATAACTTGTACTTGTAAAAAACATTTTGCTAGTTTGCAAAAAAGTTTAATAACCAAAATGTATCTTGTAAAAGCTAGAATTCCTATGATTTTGGATTTTCACCTCAAAATTATTCTGGAAAAAAAAACATATTGCGAAATTAAATTTGATATTTAAAGAATTAATAGAAAAGGCAATTATATGTGTCAACTTAGTCCGCAGCTTAATTATTTGTCTCTTCTTCAGCAAAATACTTCTCAAATGGTGCACAGGGAGGAGGAGAGACTGCATGCAACCATCACTGTACGAAAAAAACGGTCCCACAAAGCAATAATAATGACTTCATATCAGTAAAAAAGGCAACCATCTGACTGACATTATGACCTAAATATCAAAACACAGGTTGTTTTTCATTTATACAGATCTTCAATTATTTTGCTTTTGCTCTGTGCAGTAATAAAATCATTACAAAGCAGTAAGAGATTGTGTGTTTAAAAATGCATTTTCAAGACCTGCAGCCCGCTCTCACCCTTAAAATCAAGTCTATGATTTGAAGTTTTAATCTGTTGTATCTGTTGCTGATCCTGTGGTTCTTTTGCCTCCTAAGTTTGTTAAGCTGTTGTTTGAAAAACACACAATTTCCTCTTTCAGTTGTTCTCATGCTTTCAAAATAAAAACTATTCTCCATTGTGATGACTAAAGACTTTTATTGGGAAAATCTTTGAGGAAGTCTATTGACAAAGCTTTGAAGCTAAAGATGGATATTAATGCAGATATCCCACCCACAGCTGTGACACAGACCTTAGCAGAGAATAAGCACAGACACACACTCTGTGGTGTACACCCAGTGTTTCTGACGAGATCTAATTAAAGGTCCTGTTTTGATGAGATGAAACAAGTCGTCTAAAGTGCTTTGTGCACAACAATTTTGGGCATGTCGGTCTATACACATGAACAAACTGGTCCTACAATCATGCAGTGAGAGATATGTCAGGGTGATGCCTTGAAGATGTATTTTTTGGTTAAGTGCTTTGCTTAAGGGCTTTTGGACTGTGCTCAGGAGTGAGATGGCACATCTAGAGCTAGCAGATCAGCTTCCAGACATGGAAATTACCTCTTTAATGGCGCTTACTGTCCTATCCTGATTTCTTTGTTTTATCAGTTTAATTGGACCCTTACTCCCCTTTTAGCCAGTACTGTCCCCTCTCACTTTATAGTCATTTATATTTTCATCTGGTGTTATAAAGTTTGTATTTAGTGTCCAATCTGTTGTTATTTGAAAGAAGACTCATTGGCTGCATGCTTTTAAGTGAAAAGTGCCCTATTAACAACATTGAATTGAGTTTAATTATTCAGATTTGGACTTTGAGCTCACATATTACCCAAAATTGACTTGCAGGTTGTTTGCCTATGGCCTCATATATCCTATAAATCATTTTCATCAACACATTTGATCAAAATATCCTACCCACAAACACAAATATCTCACTTCCTGTTCTCACCATCAAATCAACCCCCCACAGCCTCTCAGTCTGGGTTAGCAGATTCTCCTCCTTTTGTCTCACTCAATAATTGCAGTGGCCTTCAGGGACCTGCAGCCGCAATCTGCAAGGATAACCCTTTTACTTTTAATTAAAGACAAATCAGGTGGCCCCGCTCTCCTTTTCCTCTATCTTTCCCAGCCTTTTCCCTTGATCAATGCCTCATTCTTTATGCTTTTGTTCAACAAACCTGCTCCTGAAGCTAATTAAGTTTGCACTTTTTCGCGTGGACTAGGGGTTGATTGTGTTGGATTTTTCATTGGCTATTTCTTTTCCCTTGATAGGCAACAAACAATGGGAGGGTTTTAATGCAGCAGTTATCTTCAGTCTGGTCCAAAGAAAAGGGTTTTTAAACTCTTACAGATGTTGGAAACGTGGG
The DNA here is from genome assembly GCA_037902135.1 of Cetoscarus ocellatus. NCBI lineage: Eukaryota > Metazoa > Chordata > Actinopteri > Labriformes > Labridae > Cetoscarus > Cetoscarus ocellatus. The sequence continues at coordinate 2,244,715 of JBAMNC010000277.1, forward strand.
AGCACCCACACACAACAGTAAATAATAACAGAGTTCAGCGTCTTTGGTGTGGAGAAAAAAATGATTTCCCAAAGAAAGCAAACCACACCCTGACGGACAGAAGTGGAAATAACTTATTAAAGTGTAAAAGTCAACATTGGCTGCAGATAACAAGCTAAAGCTGTAAAAGATTAACTGAAGTCTATGTTAATAAGAACAATAACCCAATCTTTGCCCACAATAACAAAAATCTTAATTACACAAGTGCCTGAATCAAAGTTTTACAACTGATTTTTTTTTCCATTGTTATAAAACAACACTGTCTACAATCTGGTGGCACTCCAGCAGTATATCAAGTAGCATTTAACCACAAAAACCCCTGAAGAAGAGTGTATTTCTAAAATGCTTTCTAAAGCTCAGGAGGTGGTATGCTCTTGCTCAGGTTGTCCTTGATCTAGAAAACTGATAATATGCTTCTATTTAAAAGGGACAATAGTAGCATTTTAAGTAATTTTTGAGCTTAAAACAATGTCTACATTCATAAATATGTCCTCATTTGTGTCAAATTGCCTCTGTCAATCATCTGACTTATCCCCCTGAACGAAGAATTTCTTCTCTGTATTTACATAGAACGGGTAAGTCCTATAGAGGCTTCCATGTCCTTTCGGTCTGTAAAAACTCTTAACAGCCGAGAGGGACATAAAGCACTACGTAGTGCTACTGGCTAAGGCTAAAAATGTTTTCACTCAGAGCGACTGTGACTGAAATGGAGAAGGAGAACAGTGAGATGCAGTTTGTCACTGCCCCGTCATATATGAAAGCTTAACACTAATGATCAATGCAGTTTGCAGTTTGTTTAAACCTCAGAGTGTTGGATGACATGTTGACATAGCTTCTAGGCACATACCGTCTACCGTATAGTTCAGTGGTTGCAATGCACATTTGAAAAAGCGAGGCGCTAGAGAGCACTTTTCGTTTGAATGCAAAATACCGTTTCGCCACTAGAGGGGAGAACAAACTATACAGTGTGGCTTTAAGAAAGCAGACAAACTGCATGCATGTTAATTGTTGTTAGAGCTCCTGCAATGCCAGTCAGAGGCTCACTGGAGCGGCATCGATTGCTGTCATGATAGATTATTAATACGTCCCCTGGCAGGGAAAAAAAAAAAACTTCAGATCTTTGAATCATGGAAAAGGTGATGACTTGTTTGCCAAATAATGCGTTTTAGCCAAATACACCACTATTTCTAGATGAAAGATGTGCTAATCAATCAGGAGACAAGCCTGAATTATAACTGTATAGAGCTCCAATTCAGAGAGAAACCCCCAAAGAGGAGCAAATAGGGGATTAATGACATCAAGCACGACAAAAAGCATGGCAACAGTCTTTTCCTTATTCAGACATAATTGATTGATATGTCACTGCCCAAAAACACTGACAGTAAGTGTAGACAGTAGTTGAGTAATCACAAATTCTGTGATTTGGAATTTTTTTAGCACATTTCCTAACCAACCAAATTATTGATTCAATTTTGAAACATTCATAAAATAGCCAGGTATCTGTATATTTGTATCTTGGCAGTGGTGTAAAAGGACGGATTCTCCAGGATTCTGGAGACATTACTCTAGAGATTTCCTGGTAAGGACTCCACTGTCAATCTTCTAATTGACAGTTGAGCGTCCTTCCTGGCTACACCTGTATGTTAGCTGCATGTTGTTTCTTTCTCTTTCAGTCATATTGCTTCCATTTTGTTCTCTGTGACAATCTAGAGACTGTGTGCTCTGCTGTCCACAGAGTTCATCCCACACAAAAGAAGGTCTGGATTTGCAATCAGTGCAGCACTGACATTGTTTAGAGCCAACTGGATCACTCCTTACTCACCTCACATTACCAGAAAATCTGGCAACCTGATCCTCGAAAGCCATCAAAATTCAAGATTTTTGCTTACAGTCATCTGAAGGAATGAGGCTTAAAATCAGCTGCTTCATGTCGGAGTATAGCTCATCTTATAGATTAGAAGGGTCCTTATAGGCAGCGAGTGTTTTTTCTAACTGTTACTGCTTTCTTCACTACTTAATTTCTGTAATGAAAATGAAAACCCCTCTCAGGGTTTAGTATTTTCTGCCTGGCTGCGAAGATTACACCTTCAGGTTCTCTCTATCAGCCTGAATGTTCAATTTCACCTGTCTCACAGTTTGCTCATTGGTAAATTATTCCCTGTTTTTCAGATAGCTGAAATGGGAATACAATTAAAATCTTCCGAACACTTCCTCTCAGGTGTGGAATAACTTTGCAGCAGTTATTCACAGCTGAGTGCGGCCTGTGTAGTTCAGTCAGAGACTTTTCTCTCAGCTGAACCAACAGTTTATCTGAATTCCTCTTCAATTGAGCTGGTAGATAAATTGTGGGAAACCAGCTCAATATTTGGGATGATAAATCATACATTTCACAGCCACCTGAGCATCTATCCATAGATGGTATTTGCAGAACCTTAAAAAAAGCTAAAAATTATCAGATCATTAAAACAAATGAGAAACTTTTGAAACTGTTTAGCAGAAGAACATCAACATGTTTGTTTCCTTTGAGGATTTCTCTTGATTTCACTCTTCATTCTTCTTCTTAAGATGGAATTTTGTCCAGATCGAGTAAAAGTGCTGTTTGTGATGTGACAACTGATGGAGCTAACGGGACAACAGGACCCGTGCAATCCAAGGAGCTCATTTTCAGTGCACTACAGGGCTGGACTCTTTACTAGGTGCACTAGCTCAACTGCTCTTTAAAACAAAGATTACTGATTATACCTCCATAACGAATACCTTTACAACCATGTAGACATGAGGACCCATTGGGAAATGAGATGTCACATCTCAAGGAGCTAACCTCAAATAAATCTATATTTAGCACAGACAAATATGATGAGGACAGAGTTATGATCTGGGCGTCCATGGACTTTGTCACAATCATAAATTGATGTTAGTGTGATGAGTCCTTTTTTAACATCAGGTGACACTTCTGACGAAGATGGAAGATTTCTGTTGAAACATGTAAAGGTATGAACTAAAAACCTTCTTGTCTGGCAAAAAAGAACGTACAAGCATATTAATCCAACAATGTTCCTTGAGGATGTTGTGAGATTATAATATGTGTTGTGAAGAATTAAGAGGTCCAAAGGGGTCCAACCCTGGCCTAGAGAGGTGTATCTAATGAAGTGATTGGGGAATTTGAGTGTTAATTTCACATTATTTTATAACTAGATTAAAATTCCTCATAGGGGCTTCGATATAGGCCAGGAAAAAAAGGGGAACTCGATCCTCCAAACACAGAAAACATCTAAAGCCAAAAGTTTTGATAGTTTCTCCTCATTCATGACTGAAACCAACTTCCACACAGGGCTGCAGCTTTCATCTGATCCCTCTGATCTGTGCAGAAAAGAACAAGCTCTCCTTCAAACAAAAATCTTTTCTTTGGATCAACAGCACCTCCAGTGGCAAACACATCGCAGCTCCACGCCAAGCAGAGCAGCAATCTGTCAGAAAACAACAACAAACACTCCGGTCTCTCTGCTCTGTAAAGGCAGGTTAAGCTATCATGGCTTTGAGAAAACCTGTAAAACAACACATGGCACCTGTAACATGACACTGTTTATCGCAGAGACACCCTCTCCTCACACCACGGCCCGGCTGACTATTTCAGCATGACACCAGATACAATTAAAACGCTCCCTGTGAGCTGAAGCCAAACGTTTGCACCCGTGACATCCTCTGGCCTCCCGGGGGATGCATAGTTCAGCCTGCAGGGATGTCACCCACTGATGTGAGTGGGCTCCTGCAGTATGTTGAGCCTCTTTAGTGTGAACACTTCAGCTGATGAAAGTGGATGTATGTGATCCAGCTTCTATCGGGGTAAAGTGATTCAATTCATGAGGCTGTTTTGGACTAAATAATTCATGGATGTTCTTTGTTTAAAGGTGTCCTGTGGAGCCTGCATTGTAAACACAGCTTGTTTACATTGAAGAGTCTTCATCTAAATACTCTATAAATGCATCCTAATGGCCTGAGTAACATGTTGAATGAATAACAGACAGCGATAAACATCTGGAAAGCCTTATTAAATCTCTTAAAGCCTTGATTCTTTATTTTTCATCCTTTTTTATGGCGGCCTTGCCACATTTTATTAGGAAAATCAAACCCTGCTCTGCCTATAAAGATGTCATACTTTGACTTAACTCGGGTTCATGTATTCATATTGAATACATGGTCACAACTTATGGTCACAGTCACTAATGTTCAAAAAGACTTCTACTTTCATATACAGAGTAACCCTGATCCAGCTGTATTCTCTCTCTGTCTGAGGCACTCTGCCCCTTTGAGGCTCCTAACCCCATGTGGACCCAGTTCATACTGATTGGTTTACAGGTCGACTTTATGGTGAAAGGTCAGTTTATTGCTGTTTGAGGCCATATTGTCAGCAACTCTGCATTCATGCTAATGTCTCTGCTCTGCGCTGGGCTTGCTGTGAGCCAAAGGGTTTAAAGGGAATTCTGAAGTGGGGTTGTATGAGGTATGTGGCATTAGCTGAACATGACAGTCTGTCTGTCTTTTTATCCACAATTCTTTTAAATTATGTGGAGCCGGTGGCACGATTTGCAGCAAAAAGTGTAAAACAATACCTTTTTTTTCCCTGAATGCTTTCTAAGCTTAGTAATATGGAAGACAATTAGGGCCCTAAACATTTTTTTAAAAAAAGGGGTTGAACTTTTACGTTAAGTATGTGAAAAAAAACAAAGACTTCTGATATAAAAGTCAGAATTCTGAGGGAATAAAAAAAATTCTGAACACTTTTTCTCAATATTATGACTTTCCACAGAATTCTGGCCTAAATTTAAAAACTCTTACATTTTTCCTCAATTTTGACATTATTTTCATAATTCTGACTTTAGTCTAGCTTTCTGACTTTTCCTTGCGCTCTGACCTTAATCTCAGAATTTTAATATTTCCTTAAAATTCTGACTCTAATCTCAGAATTCTATTTTTCTGAATTTTCATTTTCCCCAAATTTTAATAGAAATGTCAGAAAGCTGACATTTTCCTGGAATTCTGACTTTAATCCCAGAACTCTTACCTCTATCTCAGAATTCTGACTTTAATCTCAGAATTTTGATGTTTTCGTGGTTTCTGACTTTATTTTTAGATTTTTCCTTTAAATTGAATTCAGACTTTCATCTTAGAATTCTGATTTTAGTCTCAGAATCCTGACTTTAATCCCATAATAAAAATTCTGGCTTTAACCCAAGAATTCTGACTGTATTCTCAGTTAAAATAATAAAAAAAATTCAACCTCTATAGAAATTTCTCTGCCCTGGCTCTAATACTCTCATGATGGGAAGCTTTGGGGGGCTGATGTGGCTCCGGGCTGCTAGCTGATTATCACTGAGTTAGATCATCTACTTAAACAAGTGTCTTTCACATCAAAATATAAATAAAATAGGTGTAAACAGCTGAGACATCAGCTCCCTGCAGACTGCAGCAGTAAGAGTTTAATATCACTCTTTAAATTAAACAGTTTCCAGTTTGTGATTCTATCAGGAAATATTCTCTCACTCTGAAGTCTTTGTGTCTTATCAGAGCCTGCAGACGGGTCCGACACTCATCAGACTGATATTTTACCTCAGCTGATGTTGATATCACTCAGACTCATGAGATGCTCTGCAGTGATCTACCCTCTGGACTCGTCTTCTGCTCCCAGTCTCAGATATCACCTCGGTGTTGCTGCAGCCGTCTGGCCGCGGAGCTCCAGACTTGATTAAACCACAACGTGTATGTCAATGTTATTCTAGACTTTTCTTTTCTCCATCACTGTCAGGATAGGAACTTGAGACAAATGCTGTATAATCACAGTGGTTTCTTTTGATCAGGGTGATTTAGTGCTGTTGAAATACAGCGTGATAATCAAATAACCTCTGAACAATGAGCTTTAGTGCTATTGGCTGCAGCTAAGGATCCTGCTGAGGGAAAATAGACCCGTTTTATAATAGAGATTCTTAATTCTCTCCAGGAAATATCAATTTTCTCTGCTTTTTCAGCAGTTTTTTGCCCACTTTTTGTCTCCTTAATGGCCCACTTTCAAAGTGTATAATCCATAACTGCTCGGTACGTTTTGTTCTCCTGCCATAACAGTCTATTCTGAGGATAAACTCAAACCACCTGCACAACATCAATGCTCCACATGCATGATCAGCCTTGAGCATATGCTACAGGACAGGCTTTTATGAGTGGAAAAGTTTTTTAGGAGGTTGCAGGTTGCAGCCTCTGTCATTTAACAGTGCAGGTTAACACTTTGATGAGGAGCTGTGAGAGAAAGCAGCACACTGAGAGGTAAAGTTCATGGTGACGGTAATCCACATGTGGCAGAGATGGTTACTTTCAAGGAGAGACCTATACGTCAAGGTCGTAGACCAAAAAACATATATCAAAACTGGTCAAATGTGGTTATTGATGTCTACTGCCAATGTGTTTAATGGTGTATAGAGGATATCATAAGTGTTAAATTTACAAACCCTGTTTTTAATGGAGTTGGAATGTTGTGTAAAATAGTAAAAAAAAAAACAGGATCCAATAATTTTCAATTGAATACACTATAAAATCAAGAAATGTAGTGTTCAAACTAATGAATTGTTTTGATTCTTGCAAAAAAAAATCACTCATTTTGAATTTCATGCCTGCAACATTCAAAAAAACTAGGACAGGGGCATTTTTACCACTGTGTTACATAGACTTTCCTTTCAACTACTTTCAATAACACTGAAGAACTGAGGACACTTATTGTTGAAGCTTTGTAGATGGAATTCTTTCCCATTTTCGCTTGATGTACCAACTTAAGCTGCTGAAAAGTCCAGAGTCTCCTCTGTCATGTTTGTGCTTCATAATGGGCCACATATTTTCAGTGGGAGACAGATCTGGACTTCAAGCAGGTCAGTCTATTACCTGCACTCTTTTACCACAAAGCCACGCTGTTGTAACACGTGCAGAATGTGTCTTGACATTGTCTTGCTAAAATGAGCAGGGAGGTCCCTGAAGCAGACATCGGTTGGATGGCAGCATATAAACTGCATGTACTTTTCTTCATTAATGGTGCCCTCACAGATGCTCAAGCTACCCATGCCATGGGCAGTAACACATCCCCATACCATTATAAATGCTGGCATTCCAGTTTTGTGCTGATAACAATCTGGATGGCCCTTTCCTCTTTAGCCCTGAGGACACAATCATCCATGTTGATTCAATAGTCTCTCCTTGGACTGATTCCATCCTACCTATGATTAATCATGCAGAAATCCAGGAGCACCTATGCCTTACACTCTTATGCAATCTATCAGAGTCTGTACTGAATTGGGGGATTTCTGTTATGCTGCCCCCACTACTTGGAACAATATACAGACAGAAATGAAAATGTCAGAGCTGGTCTCAGTCCAAGCTTTTCATTCCATTTTACTCACCAGGCAGCGGGAATCCTATGAAAAATGCTTGTGTTTTTAAACTGTAACTGTCCCTAAAACTGTCACACTTCCACTGTGAAACTGTTGATTCCTTTGCCATATTTATTGTTTATTATTTATTGCCTTAAACTTTTTTCTTTAAATTGTACTTATTATGATGTGTGCTGCTGACCTCTTGGCCAGGTCGCCCATGTAAATCAGACCCTGATCTCAACGGGAAATTACCTGGTTATATAAATAAAATAAATAAAAAGGATTTCCAAAAACAATTTGAAATGTAGACTAATCAGACGTCAGCAGACTTTTACACTTTGCCTCAGTCCATCTCAGATGAGCTTGGGCCCAGAGAAGCTGGTGGTGTTTCAGGGTGTTGATATCTGGCTTTGATTTGCATGGTAGAGTTTAAACTTGAACTTGTGAACTTTATTAACTGACAATGGTTATAGAAACCAACTTAATGAAGGGTATGATAATATCCTTTACAGAATGATGTCAGTCATTCAAGGGATCGAAGATCATGGCATTCAATGTTGGTTTGGCCTTGCTGTTTACATGCAGATATTTCTCTGGATTCTCTGAAACTTTTGATATTATGGACTGTAAATGATGAATTCCCTTAACTGTTGGGCTATTTGCTCAGGCAGTTGTTCAAAAGTGGTGAACCTTGCCTACCCTTTGCTCGTGAATGACTGTTGTTCACTTGTGAAATGTTCCAAAGAGGTGTTTTTATCTTTGTCTTGCTTGACTTTCCCAGTCTTTTGTTGCCCCTGTACCTGCTGTTTTGGAACATGTTGTAGGCATCAAAGTACAAATGAGGGAATATTTGCAAAAAACTATGACTTTTATCATGTTGAACATTAAATATCTTGTCTTTGTAGTGTATGTAATCAATTAAAGGTTTAAAAGGATTTGCAAATCATTGTGACTGTTTTTATTTGTTTTACACACCGTCCCAACTTCATTGGAATTGGGGTTTATATAAGGACTCTAATCATTAAGGAGTATCAGTAAGGGTATCAAAACCTTCATTCCTCATCAACACATAATCCATTCTTTTCTAACACAATAGTACGGTGGACCTTTATCCCAAAGTGTGCTTGAGTAGATTGTCATCCAGACAGAAATGTGATAAAAAGCCTTTATTTAAAAACCTATGTTGTTTCTCCTTCGACTTTATTTCCCTCCACTGTCTTCCCCTCTCCCTGTGACCTGATGCAACACAGAGATTTTATGAATTTTAAGTGTTCTTGTCCAAGAACAAGCTCCATACCAGGAGAGGAATTTGTCACATACAGTATTAAGATAAGATTAGCATCCCAGCCTCTGTGTATGAATTCTGTACGTGGGCCCACTGTTGAATAGCTAAATAAAAAGCTGCACAGGGGATTTCATCAGGCTTATATGGTGTATTTTATTTTGGCTGAGTAGTATTTTCAATAAATCTATTTTAAGCCTTATGAATCTATGCATGCGGCACCCTCAGAGATAGAGGTGTTACAATGAGATTAACAAGTCAGGGGCGTGTTGATTGACTTCGGATCGAGGGGTTGGGCCAAATGTTAAGCAGGTGATATGAAGCGGTGAGAGTTATAGAATTAATTATAATAACAGGAGTTTAATCAATATGACCCAGGCTGCATGATCTGCACCCACACTGATTATCAACGGAGCAATAAAGTTTGAACTGTGTCATGAGAGCAGAGGCTTTATCAGAGACTTCCGATGTCCAACAGGCAGCATTTTCTGATAATAAAGCAGCATGGAGAATATCATTATACAGGCTTCTATTTCTGCTGCAGCTTTAACACACACTGGATGTCAGAGTTAGTTTCTCCCTCTAAGCTAATTAAAGCCACTTTTATTATGACAATCCATCGACAGTGTCAGCGTTAACACACATCTATGTATCCCTACCGACAGAAGGGTTTCATTTAAAACATTAAACAAAGATGTAAAAGGATATGCTTTTGCTCCAATAAGAGGGCTGTATTCAATATCAGCTGCACCTTATCCGGTGTATTTGCTGAACAGTGAACCATAAGTGCTTTGGAGTGCTGGAAAGAAACCAGAACCACTGTCTTGGGGTGTAACTCCTCCACAATGTATATCAGATATTTAGAGCACAGTGAAGGATGAGGGAATGCAAAGGTATTACCACGGGGGCTAATGTTTGCACTTTGCCTACCAGGACACTCCCACTTGTATGAGAACAAATTATCAGGCATAATTAGGTATAATTAGGTGTGAAAATGACCTAAGTGACCAGCACCAGACTTACAAATTGGATAAAAATTGGTTAAACAAAGTCTTCATATTTATCACCAATACAGGCTGGCATCCCAGTCAAATGCTCTGTCTTCACTGAAATGCAGCTGCCCACCACTAGTAATCAGCTTTGCTTCATGGCTGCTATCTTGCTGCTTAAATGCCCTCAAACCCGAATGAAAGCATAAGACATTGATGAACACAATGGAAACAACTTTAGACTAATCAGCTGCACTAAAAGTCAAGCGGGGTACGCACTGCATGATATTTGGCCCCACTTTTGACATGGATCTTCACTTCTGACCAAAATCTGCAAAGGCCCAATTATCTCTTGGTCCTCAAGATGATCTTCCCTGATCATCCTGTGGTATGAGGTGTGTAAAAGCCCCACTATGTAAGATTCAGGTTTGTCTGCTCTTGAGGGGCCTCTCTGGTCGTTGGGTGTAATTGCACTGTCGTAACACAGCGCCTCACAGCAACGTGCATTTGTTGACATACAGAGCCAGGAGAAGCGAGTCGACAGGATGTCCGAAGACACAAATAAACCACGTGGACTGATATGGTACAGTATTATGATGTTTCTTTCCAAATATGTTATTTTTCAAGCGTCAGCAGTCAGTTGTTAGCTCAGCGTTTGCGTGTAAGCATCCTGGGAGCATCTCTCCTGCTGAAATAACCGGAGCTGGATGTGGTTATGTTGCGTCCTCCATGTTCGCAGACTGCAGGACTTAGAAATAGTGAATGACCGAGCGTCATGGCGCCATGAATGTCTCTGGCAATCTGAGAAACTCGCCGGCAAATAACTGCTGGTAGCATTTAGTGACAAAACAACGTCCCACAAGTTACATAAAGCATGCAATGCTACGGAGCAACCATTGACTGAGACCAAGTGTTGAACGAGGGAAAACCCGACGAAAACATAACTTACCTCTCCAGCAGTAACTTTGCAACCTCGGCGTCCATCTTGCAATTTTCCATCTCCTGACGCTCTCGCCACCGAGCAAAGTGGGCTCCAATGTTAATTCTAGTTTTGTTCCTTGCGTTGTCCGATAGTCTCTTTTTGGCCCCTGAATCTGGAGAAAGAGTCCTCCTCACACGCTTTGCGGATGCCATGGCTGCTACTACTACATGCAAAACACCGGCTTCTTTAGCTGGAAGCCAAATCTCACGTAGTGCCGTAAAGCAGTTTGCACTTCTTGCAGCATCTTGCGATATGTGTCCCCGTCACGGGAGCAAAAGTTACATAGCCCCTAAACAGAGCAGGGAAGTGCTGTGGGAGGAAGGTGGGGGGGCCATTCTCTCTGTTACAGCGCCGAGCTCCACTGAACAGACTTTGGAGAGAATATTTGAAGGCTCAAAAGATCTGCAGTGCTGCTTTAAGAGTGATTTTATGAGTGCACTGAGGGGGGATAAGCTTTGCTTAGTCACATGGAACAGAACAAAGCCAATTAGGGACGAGCTGACTGAAGCAGGAAGTAATTGTAGCTAACTATAGTAAAGGTGAAATATAAAGTTAGACAGATGTCAGAAATGGTGCTGGTTTGTGGTAAAGATGCAAGCATCTCTACAGCATAACCTGTAAATTATTTATAACAGACTGATAAGAGAGGAGCTGGACAGGAATCACAGCCACCACAGATGATCTTGGAAGCTAACCGCCAGCTACATTTTGTCCAGCTCCTGATGTTATTGGCCATGTTTGTGAAAGATTACAAGCTGGGAGAGTTGAACATTTTTTTGTGGCACACCAAACACTAAAAGAACCAAACTGTTATATTTGTCAGTAGTTGTCCAGGGCTGCTTGATTATGGTAAAAAAAAAAAAAAAAAATCATAATTGCGGTCATTTTGATAGATATTGATTACGATTATCAAACATGATTACTTGTTGATTTCAAAATACACATCACATACTTTCATTGCTCCTCTAAGTTAGAGAAAACTGCCTTTTCTAACAATGCACCTTAGGCTTGAAACAAAATGTAATAACTGGTTGATAATGTAACAAGATGCTGAGCCAAACTGTAATAACTTTATTACATTGTGGGGCATAATGTAATAACTGACCCATAATGTAACAAGTTATTTCATTTTGGGCAAAAACTTATTACGTTTTGGGCTCAGCGTCTTGTTACATTATCGACCAGTTATTACATTTCAGGTTTTATTACATTTTTTTTTTATAACATTTTGGGTCATTGCTACATTTCAGGTCAGTGTTACATTTCGGGCTCTAACAAAACCTAAAGCTAGATTCATTAATCTTGCAGAAAAATTCAAAAGGATCGCAAAGAATGGCATGACGGAAAGATGTATCTGCTTTTCTTGAAACTCAACTCTATTCAACTAATTTTAATGAGTTTTGTAACATTGTATTGGCATTGGCCAGGTCTTGGCTTGTAAAAGAGAGTTTTTCACCCTAAATGGGACCTCCTGGTAAAATAAATGTAAAATAAATAAGGAAAAAAAATAATAATAATATTACAGATAAACCAATGCATAGAAATATACTTGTAAGCTACAAATATCTCAAATTAATGTCGATTGTAATAATGAATAAAAGAGAAAATTTTAAAAAAAAAAAGTCTTGTGACACAGTATTTAATCTTGCTTAATCAGTGTTCATAATTGTGAAAGTAAAAATTTTAATCTCAATTTGTCCTAATGTGTGTAGTAGTTTGATAGCGGTATAGTTCATTTCAGATAACTAAATACCTTGCACCAGATTTTTAAGTTGGTTGAATAAATTGTTCACATTTATTACCGAAACAAGCCTATAATCCCGGCCATGTACACGGTCTTAACTGGAATGCAGTTACCTTCACTAGTTATCACTGTGTTTTTCTTAACAGCTGCTGCCTTGACACAAAATGCCTTTAAACCAGGATGTAAACAAAAGACAGTAATTAAACAGGACGGATTCTAAAGTGAAGCAATACTTGTCCCTTTAATGTGCTTTCTCATCCTATTTAAGTCAGACTCTGCAGTAAAATGGCTGACTCACACTGTTTGCACACATGTGATTTGTTTTTCCAACATTTTAGTGATGCTCATTCCTACACACTTTTTATGTCAGCTTCATTTCCTCAAGTTTAATGATCACTTGTTCAGAAATGCTTGCTGTAGGAAGAGGATTAAACCTGCCAATCAAAGCCTTTCCTGCGATATCACTCGATAATAAGTGTTCACAGCCTAAACCGCTGTTCTAAAATTTTCTGTAAACTGCATCTCGGAGCCTTAATCTCCATTAGCATGTAGTTTTTCAAAGGCTAAATCCTTGGCACATCCACTTTGTTTATCTGTTCCCTGACAGCTTTGTGACTTTGAATCTCCGTCCCTAATGCAGCGCTGTGGGGCGCAGAGAGATCAGGGATCCTCAGGTATTAAGAGGATGCTTCTGGAAGGGGGAGAAATTAAACAAAGATGCACGGAGAATAGAGGATAAAATGTTAATGGAAAGAGACTTAGAGCTATTAAAAGATGAAGATAGCACACACCAAAAACATCTAAAGAGACAGCAAAAGCACTTATTTCCCCCGTGTTCAAGAAAATAAAGCCTGATAGATCCACCCGCCAACATCAGTCAATTCATTAAGTTGGTTTCTAATTTTATCTGCAGTGATTTCTAAAAGGGTTTTCATTGCATCAGATATTTAATCTTTGATTTGATACTTTTAAAGATAAAATGAAACTGACTCTTCATTCTTGTTTCCTCATGATCAGACAAGGTATTTGTTACCTTGACATGTTTTGATCGTTCACATAAAATGCATGGAAGATTATTAGTGAAGACAATATGAAGCTGTTTGATTTCATAGCAGGAAAAATAAAAGTCATGGGATCTCAGAATTTGGTGAACAACAGTTTGTAGGAATGGTAAATGTTAAATGGACTTGAGCTTGTAGCGTCGTTCAAATCTCTCTGATCATTCAAAGCAGTGGCCACATCTTCCAATTCACTGATGGAGTTTCAGCGTAGGTTTTCCATCAGTATAGGATAACACATCCATGCCCTTTCATACCCCTTTACCAAAAATGACGCAGCAGTGAGAGCAACTTGGCGTTAAGTCTCTTGCCCAAGGACACATTGATATCTAACAGCCAGAGCTGGGCTCGAACCTTCAACCTTCCAACTGATGGTAAAGAGAAAAAAGTGAAAGCTGTATACCACATGGGCTCAGGAACACTTTGGAAAACCATTTTTATCTTAGCACAGTTTGTTGCTACATCTACATGTGCAAATTAAAATTTTACCAGTAAAGCCAAAGCTATTTATCAACCACAACCAGAAACACTGGTGGCTTCTCTGAGCCTGAGCTAATCTGAGATGGACTGAGGCAAAGTGGAATAGTCTGCTGTGGTCTGAGTCCATATTTCAGACTGTTTGAAATCATGGACTTGGTATCCTCTAGGCTAAAGAGGAAAAGGACCATCCAGATTGTTATCAGAGCAAAGTCAAAAGACAGCATCTGTGATGGAATGGGGGTGTGTTAGTGCCCATGGCATGGTAACTTGCACATCTACCAAGGGACCACAAATGCTGAAAGGTACACAGGTTTTGGAGCAACATATGCTGCCATCCAAGTGACATCCCTGCTTATTTCAGCAATACAATGCCAACACACATTCTGTTCGTGTTACAACAGCGTGGCTTGGTAGTAAAAGAGTGCAGGAACTAGGCTGGCCTGCAAGAAGTCTGGATTTGTCTTCATGCAATGTGTGGCCCATAATGAAGAGTAAAATTACAATAATGTAATTGCTGAATATCAAGCAAGGATGGGAAAGATTTTCCACCTGCAGAGCTTCAACATTTAGTGTCCTCATTTCGCAAACACTAAATCAGTGCTGTGTAGAAGAAACGTGATGTAACACAGTGTAAAACATGCCCCTTTCCCAGCTTTTTTCGAACATGTTGCATGCATCAAATTCAGAATGAGTGAATATTTGCAAAAAAAAAAAAAAGGCCAAATTTTATCTGTTTCAACATTACATATGTTGTCTTTGTATTCAATTGAATAAAGGTTGAATTTATTTGCATTTCACACAATGTCCCAAGTTCACTGGAAATAGAGTCTGTAACAGTTTTACATACTGTGCACTTAAGTTGTTAAGACTGTTTATCTTGTTCTTAGAGGTGTTCTATGACAAGGAGGACACATTATAGAACCACTGAGGGGCATGAAAACTCAAAAAATGCCTAATGAGTGCTTTTTAGGATAAGATGTAAATTGTTTAAATGCAAAGATCGGGATATGGGAAAGACGGATATAAAACCAGAGCCAGAAATGCAGTTGGCAAGGCTTTCTTGAACATGTTTGGCAGTAGAAATTAAAGTGTTTTGGGCCTGGTCCACATCCCCAAACCTAGTTTATCTGCATCTAATCATTAATAAATGAAGGAAAACTGCCCTCATGCAGTCTCAGACAGTGTGCTGCAGTCTGCCTTTAATTTTTGCAGGAATTATTCCTCTCATGCTGACTAATGAGGGTTTTTTCTTCTGAGTTTGGTTCTTCTTCAATCACCTAAACAACAGAGATTGTACCCTTTGAAAAAGAACCAGTATAAAAAAAAGCATTGAGGCATTTGAAATACTCACTTTTTAAGAATAAATCCAAAATTTCTACTGGCTTCGTTTAAAAAAAAAAGGAAAAAAAGACATTTTTCTGTTTCTCGACAAAAGCACAAGTCCTCGAGGCCTGACGGCCCAGCTGATGGTCCAAAGCTGGATTTTCCCTCCATCAGAGCTAACAGATCATCAGTGTGACAGAGGGACACAAATCTTCCCTAACAATCAATGGTGCGTCAGAGCCAGCATGTACACACAGCTAAATTCAGGATTTCACGCCCCGTTTCCCCTGATAAAGAGGGGCACGTCGGGTGTTTGGCTGCTCGCGTATGAACTTGTTAAACAAGAGAGGAGGAGGAAGGAGGGATGGCAAACATCGTTACTGTAACACTGAGTCCCCCTGCTGTGCTCTGAACATCACTGAGTGTGCTTTAGAGCAGATCGTATGCAGCAGGAAGGAGATGGAGCAGATGAGGCTGCTGTTGTTTTACACACAGAGAGAGAGAGAGAGAGAGAGAGAGAGAGAGAGAGAGAGAGAGGCAGTGATTGAAAGTTTCACAGAGGAACAGTCAAAGCACATGAGACGGAGAGGTTTTTCTATTTGAAGTGCAAAGAAAACAGACTTTGATTTTGCTCCAGGAATCAATAATAAATTGAAGGCCGTTCCTCCAAGAGAACAAACAGGACAGATTCAAAGATCTACACGAGAGTTTTCTACTGTACAGCACAACCTAGAGATTCTTCAGATACTGGAATAATTGAACCATTCTCGAGGTCAACTGAGGTAAAAAAATGTCAGTTCAGCTCAAAGAGAAAAAAAATAACTAGTTTACCTTCAGAGTTGACGGTATTCAATTTTGTCATTTGATCTAATTCACCTGGAAAGTTACTCAAGGCATTCTGGGATTGCCTTCTGCACAAACTTCTTGACAGTTCTCATCCCACAGATTTAGGAAATAATAAAAAAAAAACAGCACTTAGGGTGTGGAACATTGAAAGATAAAAACGTATCACAATTTTTTCAGAGCATCACAATCTCAATTTTAGCTGAAGTCTTTTTGATCTCATAGTTAGAACCAAACTTACATCCATGAATATTAGCTTAAAAGCACTAATACTAAACTTAGAATATGGTTTAAAGGCTGTACAATAACACATTCACTGCATGGAGTATTTACATAGTTACAATTTTACAGCTAAAACCACTGGGTAATAGGGGTGTGAATGTCTGCAATAAAATCATGAGCCTATTTTTCGCAGTTTTCTGAACAATTTTACTTAAATTTGGGCATTTTTTGGGGGCAAAATTAAGATTTTGATTTATTGTGTGTCCTCTTACACTTTGTAAAACTATAGTGTTTTCTTAAATTACATGAAAAACAATGACAAAAACCCACATATGTACAGTACTTAAATTTATTAGCCCATCACTCAATGGATGGTTTATGCCCTAGCTAAAAATTACTAAAATCATTTTTTACACTTCTGTAATGGTTAATACACCAGAATGTAGAAGGTCTTTGAACAAAATGGTATTTTAAATGCTAAAATATAATTATTATTGTTATTCATGAATTTTAAATTAACTGTTTTACCAAAGAACAGAAAAAACACACTGCCTGGCCAAAAAAAAAGTTGCCACCTTGATTTAACGAAGCAAATAGGTACGAGCCTCTTATGAGCCTCTTACTGCATGGGCGATTATCTTTCAGCTGGCAACAAGTTATTAAACCCCAGCTGATGCAATGAGTAGCTTCTCATTTATTACACAACCCTGTTGAAAGACACATCCTGGGGTCGTGGAAAAGTCTGTTTAAGAAGGGTCAAATCATTGGCATGCATCAAGCAGAGAAAACATCTAAGGAGATTGCAGAAACTACTAAAATTGGGTTAAGAACTGTCCAACGCAGTATTAAAAACTGGAAGGATAGTGGGGAACCATTGTCTTCGAGGAAGAAATGTGGTCAGAAAAAAATCCTGAATGATGGTGATCGACGATCACTTAAACGTTTGGTCAAATCAAATCGAGGAAAAAAAACAGTAGAACTCAGGGGTATGTTTAATAGTGAAAGTAAGAGCATTTCCACACGCATGATGTGAAGGAAACTCAAGGGATTGGGACTGAACAGCTGTGTAGCCTTAAGAAAACCACTAATCAGTAAGGCTAACTAGAAAAAAGGCTGCAGTTTGCTAGGGAGCATAAAGATTGGACTCTGGAGGACTGGAAGAAGGTCATGTGGTCTGATGAGTCCAGATTTACCCTGTTCCAGAGTGATGGGCCCATCAGGGCAAGAAGAGAGGTAGGTGAAGTGATGCACCCATCATGCCTAGTGCCTACTGTACAAGCCTGTGGGGGCAGTGCTATGATCTGGGGTTGCTGCAGTTGGTCAGGTCTAGGTTCAGCAACAGTATGTGCCCAAAGAATGAGGTCAGCTGACTACCTGAATGTACTGAATGACCAGGTTATTCCATCAATGGATTTTTTCTTCCCTAATGGCACGGGCATATTTCAAGATGACAATGCCAGGATTCATCGGGCTCAAATTGTGAAAGAGTGGTTCAGGGAGCATGAGACATCATTTTCACACATGGATTGGCCACCAGAGTCCAGACCTGAACCCCATGAATCTTTGGGATGTGCTGGAGAAGGCTTTGTGCAGCGGTCAGACTCTCTCATCATCAATACAAGCTCAAATTATTGCAACGCTGGATGAAAATAAATCTTGTGACATCGCAGAAGCTTATCGAAACAATGCCACAGCAAATGTGTGCTGTAATCAAAGTAAAAGGCAGTCCAATTAAATATTAGAGTGTTTTTGGCCAGGCAGTGTAGATAGTAAAGCACACTAAGTTAATTTCATTTTCCCAGAGAAGCCAAGAGAGTCGACTCAAAGCTCAAGTCATCTCAAACTAGATTCTTGAACGTGATAATGAGTTCACTGTGGCCTCCACTGTCAGGACATGTTAATCTAAAAGTGCACCTTTGGAAGGAGGTGGAATTGGAGATTCTCAACATGGATGTGCAGACAACAAGTCTGCATGAAGCTATCATGGCAACATGCACCAAAATCGCTGAGGAATGTTTCCATCACCATGTTGAATCTATGCCGTGAAGAATTAAAGCAGTTCTCTGAAACTCGCAAATTGCAAAACAAAAGGTCCTTTTTCATTGGTGCCATTATGGTTCATGGCGACAAGAAACAGCTTCAAGTCTTTGTATTTTAAATACAACATTGATTAGTGTGTTTTCATCAGTTAACATAGAGTATTTTGTTTAAGTATGAACGATAGGCCGGGATGGGAGCTCAAGCTTTTTCCCTTTTAAAAGACTGACTCCAATACTTCATTAGAGTGGCCTTGTAATTTCCTCAGCATGTCATTGGCCCAGGTTTTCCTGTCATGAGCAGAAATGAGCTTCACGGAGCCCACTGGGACTTAACTGGCCTAATTACCTTCTTCTCGGTAACCTTGATTGAGGATGCCATGTGGAGAACCAACATCCTTCATCTTTTAACCCATTATAATGAAACCTGCTGGGAGCATGAAATGTGTTCGACCATGTTTTGTGGTCTTGCTCAGACACAAAACAGGGAATCGGATACAAAGCTTAGCACAGTGCGACAAGGCGATTATTAGACAAGGCTCAATTTCAATGCTCTCAGTGATTCTCCGCATTCCTCTGTTCTCCTGTTTCCTTTTTTTGTGCTGGCAGGGATCCAGAGCACCTCCCATCTATGCTTTGTGAAACAGGAATGAGGGTTTTTTTATACCGTGCAGAGTTGAGGAAAGAAAAGTTTTATCCCACACTGTCTGAAAGTTAGAGCTGCTCTGCCTGCTAAATAGACATATATGCTGCCTGAATACAGAGAACACCGAGGATCAAATCAAATCTGAGGCTGATTTTTTCTGATTATTTTAGAATAAATGATTTGGAATAAAAGCTCACGACACTTTAAATCAGAGTCAGAGGAGGAGAGGCAGAGTCCTGCAGAGCTCGGAGGTCAAGAGAGCACTTAGCACTGCCCTCTGCTGGAGAATCAAATGAGCTTTAATGACCACCCATCAGGGCTCGGAGCCTGCATGCTCTTCAGTTTGTAATTATAGTGATTGTAATGAAGAGATCTTTGCAGGGGACGAAATGAAGCTGCCACACAGAAGCATGGCTCTTCAGTACAAAATCAGCATCAACTTAAAAAGCACATCTTCAGCTCCAAATAGTTCAGATGCAGAAGAAAATTTCTGAGTTATGCACATGGAATCCCTGTGACTCAGTATTTGCTTGTCTTAATATGGAGTTAGATTCGTGTCAGTATTAATAATTAAATAGCAGTTTAATTGATGTATTTTATTTGTTTAAAAATACACCCTTTGTTTGCAATGATCAGAATTTTAATTGCTCCTTCTTTTTGTGCATTTGCATCCCTAACTTGTTCTTTGCACCTCCTATTTTTTTACCCATTCTGACAGTGGGCGGGCCCTATGAAGCTGCATGCTGATTGGCTACTGAGTTTTTAAGCAAAGACTCAATGGACTGGAGGTAGTCACAGGCTTGGAGTCACTGTCTTTCGACATCTGACAAGGTACTTCATAAAATAATCAGAACTATGTAACACTTGTAAGATTATCTTTGAGATATTAGCTTGTCAATTGTATAATAAGAATATGATACTTTTGTAAAATTAAAAGTAACACAAGGTTTTTCTCTGTAATGCTAAAACAACGTTCACCTAATGCTATTAGTCTATGTGCTATGGGGAACAAGTTTCAGACAGACAGTGACTCCAAGCCCGTGACTACTTCTGGTCCTCTGCGAAGTGCAGCAATGTTGTTTATATTCTCAGTGAGAGTGTTCAGCATGTCTAAGCTCAGAAGCTGTCACTGCTCGGTTGTTGGCTGTAAACAGCCACGTATATCTTCACATATAGGCTACCAGCCTCAGAGGACCAAAGGGCCCAGTGGATTAATTTTATTTTTGAAGGGAATGAGCAGCTACAGTCGGCTAAAACCTGTATGTGTGTGCCAGTCACTTCACGTCCAACTGCTTCTTCAACTTCAGTCAGTTCAACACAGGACTGGGAACTAGACTTTTCCTGAAGCTGAGCTCAGTACCAACAATCCGTTGCCAAAACTGATGATGGAAATGTGAGTATTTTAGTGCTGTGTAGTATTTATTTTGCTCATTGCTACGAGCTAATGCTAACAGCGGGGTGACTCGAACTAGACGTAACTGCACAACATGTTCGTCAAATGTTCATGTTACTTGTTGAAAGTCTGAAGGATAAACTTAAATGTATGAGCATCCTTACATTAGTCAAGAGAAGTTTGACAGTTGGCTGAATATAATCAGTCCCACTGCGGTGAGGTTAGCATGTTGTGCTTTAGCCTGTGATGTTTGGGGGAAACCGGATTGCTGTTATCTGTTAAATGGCTTGAGTTTAAAAGTTGGTTTAACAGTTGGCTGAATATAATCAGTCTTTTACCCACCCCAGGTCCCTCTGTTTGTGCTAACGTTAGCCTGGAAGGTAGGCTAAGTTGTGGCTATCCCACTGTGGTTAGCATGTTGTGCGTTAACCTGTGATGTTTAGGGGAAAAGAGCTTCGCTGTTGTAACCGTGTGGTAGCATGAATTAAGAGTTTGTATGTGTTCAGGGCTGTAAGCCGCATGTGGCTGGAGTGCCCGCTTCACTCGAGTGATGCAGCAGCTCTATCATGAATGGCTGTATAAATGCTGCTTGCTCTGGCTCATTAGCATATGAAGGCGACGCCCTCAAAACCAGCCATTCTGAACAGAGCGTTATGTGAGCGTGAAAAGAATGCAGCTGTGCTTTATTCATGGGCTTTTTGGACCAAAGCATGTCACTAACATTTCATGAAGACATCAAGGATCCATATTAAACTGCAGAAAAGGTGCAAAATATGGAATCTTTAAGTTTGTATTGTTAAAATCTTTATTAGTTTTCATTTGGCTGGAGTCTTTCTTGCAGCCTTTTTCTCACTAGCTGATTGAAATACAAACAAGCAAGTTCATGAATGTATTGTTCAAAAATTAGGAGAACTTACAAAAGGGATATTAAAAAAAAAGGTCATGCAGATTTGATTTTGTGATTAAGTGAAATTAAATCTCAACAACAATGTTTACTATCAAAACTAGAAGTGGGCCAAAAGCACAAACCTCTATTAAGGCACTGCCAGCATTGTTGAGCGACTAACTGGTCTGCAACCGGTTAAGGACCACCAAAATCAATTCTTCCTTGTGCCATGACCAACATTCCCTGAAAATTTCATACAGATATGTTCATAAGTTTTCTGAATAAGCCTGAGTAAACAAATAAATAAATCGCCCTCAAATGGAATCAATTCGTCCTTGTGCCAACACTGAAATTCTCAAATAAATTCACCAAAATCCGTTGGCAATTTTTTGAATCATCTTGCTCACAGATAGACGAACATTGCACATGCGCACACTGCACTTGGAAATATGATTCAGCCCTAGCAGCAGGTATTGTCACCAAACTCTGAACAAAAAGCCCAAGAATTCCAACTCTGATATGGATTACAAATTATTTCACGAAACCTTATTCAGTGAAATATGATGAGATGTTTTTTTTGTTTATCTTGATGCTTTCTTCTCATGTTTTTTTTCTTTTTCCACTGTCTCTGTATCTCTCTCATCGCTTGTACTTTTTCTTTGTCATTTCATTATACTGCTTTTTATTGCTTTGAATTCATCTTTTGTTTTAATTTTCTTTTACAGCTTTTTATTGTTGCAGTTCTTCTTCTTGCTTTAACTTTCTGGACTGTTTCCTCATAACTGTACTTCTTTGAACATCTTTTGGTCTATAAGTTTATCCTCTCATTAACTCTGCTCTCGTTCTCTCTCAGACTTTTATTTTGTGTTTTGTTTGCTTAAATCAAAATCAGACATACTTTATTAATCCCCAATGGGAAATTCAGTAGTTTCAGTTGCTCTTACACACAGTATAGCAGTAGGAATGTCAAATAAAGACATATAAAATAGATAAGAGCATACAACTTAAATAAAATAAAATAAATTAAATGGGATTGTTTAGGATTTTTGAAGTGAGATGTTCAAGAGCTATAATAAAATTGACAATAAAACAACTGACCCCCCCCCTTGAGAGAAGAAAGCTGGTGTAACTGCACAAATGCACAACAAAATGACAGCTGGGATATGTAGCTTTTACCCAAATGCAGCCAGGCCACAGGCTAAAAGCTACATGCACGAAAACTGGTGAACTTACAGATCATGTCTTAACAAGAAAAAAAGTATTTTGGAGCCCCCACTTAAATGTACAGGATGTAAGCTACAAAGGGTTAAAAGGTCAAATGCAGCCTGTAGCATCTGAGCAACCTAGTTGGCAGTTTTATTAGTTAATGCCACATGCCTCTAGCAACCCCACTACAAAAAATCTGAACTGTCCCTTAAAATATCTTTGAAATTTGTGTTCATAAGGATTCAATAAATACATCATCTCCATTAATGCAGCAAAAATATAACATGAGATAAGATCCTCGCCCAGCCCATAGAACAAATCAACAAACTTTGTGTGACACCAGAGGGTCAACCTGTGATTGTCAAATGAGGTCAAACTCATATCTCTGGAAACAGGACACATAAACATTTTTGTAAAATAAACCCATCCATATGAAAATAATTCCAGCAGATAGCAGCAGACAGACATCATCCCTAAATGATGTCTGAATAATTCAGAGGACATGATCTTGTATCACATGAGCATGTAACTGCTTCTTTGTTGGAAAACGTCTGCTCCTGCATTACATGTGATATTTTTAGATGATGTAGACTTCTCACCATTTGTCAAAGACATCCTGTTCCATCCTTTAAGACGCTCTCCTTTTATTAAAACAAATCTCAGCACAGATTATTAACCCTGTGACATTTAACAGAGGATTGTGGTTTCACGAGAGCAATCAATGCCAAAAACGGTTCCCTGTTCTTCCTAAATGCTGCCTTTTCTTATTTCTACAAGCTGCAGTGTAAAACCATGTGGCTCTACATTCACAGTTTACCGCATCCCTCAGTGTGAGAGAAGGTTCTACAGAGGGCTGTGGTGGGATAATGTAATGTGCAGCATGAATGGATCCAACATCAGTGTGTAAAATGTTCAAAATGGCCTCCTGTGGTGTGCTGTCAGAGCTTGATGACTTGAATGAACTGAACGGGATGTTTAAAGGAAGGTTTTGTTCAGAAACATGGCTGCTAGTGCAAAAAATGCAGAAGATTATGCTGAAATACACTCATCAGCCATTTTATTAGGTACACCTTGCTAGTACCTGGTCAGACCTCTTTTTGTCTTCAGAACAGCTTTAATTCTCCTTCAGGATTCTAGTCTAAATTGACATGATAGCATCACGCAGCTCTTCAGATTTGTCATCTGCACATCCATGATGTAAATCCACCACACCCTAAAGATGCGTTCACACCGAATGCGACTTGGGCAACCGAGATCGCATCTACTGTCCATAAATAGCTCATTTTGTCACCATTGCGTCGCTAAGTGGCATCATGCCAGCTTGAGGTTTTCTGCGATCTTATTATATCATATGTATATATATCATATATTTGTATGTATTAGCTGACATTATTCCAACTGTATCCTTTTCACTCATCTACCAACCGTAAAACACTGCAGCTGATGCAGATGAGGAAGGACAGGACCACAGAGAACCACCGCTTCTGTTGAATAAGGCAGAAGCTCCATATATTGCTCAACATATTTGAAAAAAAAAAAAAAAAAGATGGAGTTGGGTTTTTTTATTACTATATTTGCAATGTGTCATTAACTAATTAAAATACCAATTCATTTGTAGAAAAAAACATAATTATTTCATGATTTAATTAATTATTACATGATTCAATTATTTCATGGTCCTGTGTTGCAATGCAACATGAATTAATTTTATCCGTCAAACTTGCCCGTCAAAGTCAGTGTGCGGGACTAAGGCTGATCTAGTGCGATCCATTGCTTTGGTCTGAAGTGGTATACCTGGAGAGAGACATGGAGGACCTTCAGGAAATTTCGAGGGTGTTGGTGAGAGACATTTTACAGTTAGCAGAGGATGTGGAAGTGGGACCTGCCGACCCAGAGCACATGGCAAATAAAGTGGATGAATTTATCAAAGCTGTTCGACTTATTTCCGCACTTTCCAACCAAGACACTGACAGCAGAGTGACAGAAAATCTAGAAGAAGAAGTACTCCACCGCTTCTCTTGTACCAGGGTGCAACAGACACAGGGATGGGGGCACTTGGCGTTACATTTTCAATTCAACTCACAAATTGTTATCTAATTTAACTAACACCTGTGTCCCGAAGCGTTGATTGATAGCACACCTGGCTAACATGAAATTACTTTGCTTACCTTGGTCAGGTGTACGTGATGGAGCAGCAGCTATCTACGGTGGCTGAGCTGTCGGAGCCAGACGAGTTCTGCTCAGGGCTTCCTCAATTTGCTGCTTCTCTCAGCAAGTTTTAGACATCTTGTTCTCCATCTCGCACGCTATCTCAATTTTGGAGCTAGCAGGGCCTGTTTTTTTTTTTTTGTGGTTGCAAATAAAGTTTTGTTTGATAGACAGATATCTAAACCAACATAGAGGTGAATAGTGCCACCTAGTATATAGTGTGTTCACAAGCTCTGCATCAATCCATCATCTGGAATCGATTTGTCTTGACTTGATGTGCAGGGTAACCAATCAGGTGTTAGGACCCGCCTACTGACTTTGATGGGTGAGGTTGACAGATAAAATAAATTCATGATCCACTGCAACACAAGGACCATGAAATAATAAAGTAAATTGTAAAATAATTAATTAAATCATCATGAAATAATAAATTAAATCATGAAAAAAAAAAAAAAATTTTCTTTCCAAAAATGAATTGGTATTTTAATTAATTAATGACACATTTAATAACACAAATATTTATTTAATTCCCATTTTAATTAATTAATGACACATTTAAGTAATAATTTAATGATTGATTTATTTATTTAATTTTGGCACTTTCAGTACTCCATACTCACAGAAAGCACAGTCTGTATTTATGTCTCTCTTGAGACAACCACTATATTTTACCATATAGTGGTTGGCAGGATAACATTTATGAATGATTCTGTCACTCTGTGATCCAGAACAAAAATAGTTGTGGGTGTTGTCACACACCCACACAACACTGATTGGCTGTTGCGGCACAGCCATACACGACATTGCCTGAAAAGTTCACTTTTTTTTTCAATTTTGGCTACCGAACGACAAAGCGACACCAAGAGTACCCGTCTGCAGGAACAAGGTCACCGTCATATGTCTCCAAAGACGTGACCAAGTCGGCCAGATTGTGTGCGTCGCATCAGCTGAGATCTAGTTGCGCCTGGTCGCGGCTGTACATTGACTTTGCATGGAGAGTGGTTGTCAAGGTCGCGTCAGTCGTGTTCTGTGTGAACGCACTTCAGGTGGTCCACAGTATAGAGGTCTGGAGACCATGAAGGCCACTGGAGAACAACTTATTGTCGTGGTTAAGAAACCAGTTTGAGATGATCTGAGCTTCACGACATGGCGGGTTATTCTGATGGAGGTAGATCAGATGGGCACACTGTGGTCACGAAGAGATGGACAAGGTCATAAACAATAAAGGCTGTGGTGTTTAGATGATGCTCCATTGGAACTAAGGGGCCAAAAGTGTGCCCCCACACCATTACACCAAAAGCAGCTTGAGGCAGGATGGATCCATGCTTTCATGATGTTCATGCCTAATTCTGACCCTACCATCAGAAAGTCCAGTTTTGGTGAGCCTCTGCAAACTGTAGCCTCGGTTGTCAGGTCTTGCGTAGGCGTCCCATGCATGACACAGTTCACTCTAATATATATGAACACAGCAATCAATCCCTGCACCAAGCTCACCTGAAAATGGTTGTCTCGGCTCATAATCACTGGACCTCTATTGTTTGCAGTGAGGACACAATCAGCCCAGCAACAAACACAAACTGGGTGACAAGTTAAGCATTGCATTGCTGTAGTAGTACAAATAGTAAGTTCATTACAGCTACCAAAGAACCAGGCTGATAAGTAACTTTTACACATCAACACACCCTCCCGCTCCCTCAGGTCTTCTTTTTCCATTCTCCTCACTGTTGTGCCCACCCGCTTGTCCACTATGTGCCTTCCGTCGTTCCCCTTCTCTGTAACTCCCTCCCACCAGACATTCAGAACTCTGACTCTCTCCCCATCCTCAAATCCTGTTTAAAAACCCATCTTTTCAAACTGTAATTTTATGTTTAATTGTTTTTTTAAATCTAATCAAGCTATTTACACATGATCACTGTTTATTTATTCATCCTTTTCTTATCTTGTTGTATATTTTGTTTTTAACCTTGCCCTATAAGATGACCTTGAGTGCTGGAAAAGGGCACCTATTAATAAAATATTTCATTATTATTCATTTTATACCAAATGACTAAAAAAAAGTTTATGCTTCCCACAGAGTTCCCACTTCCTGTGCTCAGCCACAACATACAGGAAACTATCAACATGTTAACATGACTCAGCGTCTCTATAGCAGGTCATCAGGGGACTAAACAGCATGGACAGACTCAAAAAGTTGTTTTCTTCCCAGAATTTAGTCCAGCTCGATCAAGTAGAACAATTTATCTATGTAAAAACTCAACTTATCCACACCATGTCTATGCAGGTGCTTCTACAGGTGTTATGTTGTAACAAGTTACCATGCTATCTGGTGTCCTCAGCGGTCTGCTGTAGACATCAGTGAGTGTTAAAAGCCCCTACTCTTCATGCACAGAGTTTGTTAGGGCAGCCATCTTTTGCCTGGACATTTCCTCCTGTTTGGTCATAAAATTATGTCTGGGGGGATTTTATAAAATTTCCTAAAATGTCTGGTTTTCGCCCAGCTTTTTCTACAGATGAAGCTGTCGCGGGCAACAGAAAAGGTCATGCATGATTTAAACTACTGTAACTCCTCGAGTATCCATGCTATCCAAATAATTCCAACGGATTATGAAAGCAGAGATGCAGGGTTTTCCAGTGATATATACATTATGGTAAAGGCTTGCCTCAGGGGGAGGTATGGGAAGTGAGCTGACTGAGCCGGAGAGCAGAGAGAGGATTCAGAGACAAATGTGTCATTCATCTGTGGTTTATCGGTATTTTCTGTGTAAATAATGTAAGCATATTGTAAATATTGACATTAGTATCATCCTGGAGTGTTGTCTTGCCATTCTTTTGCTGTAATTTTGCCAAGTTTTGCCATATTTTCGCCTAGTTCATCTTTTTTGTTGTCGTCTTTTTCATCTTTTTTTGTGTTTTATAGATTTCATAAAAATTAAATGATACAATAATATGAATGATATGAAATAATGTTAATATGATAAATAACATAAAATAGATTGAGAATTGTATATAAAGACTGTTGAAAATTCAAATCTTTTTCTTTTCTTGTAATTACACTTGTGTTTAAAAATTTACAAGTCAATAACAACAAATACTTGCGAGAATGTTTTATTTTTGCCTAAAAAAGGTGCAAAATAATTTACTCACAGGGCATTTTCTGACACATTGACAAAAAAGGCAAAAAAGAACAGGTGGCCATTTATATTCATAGTAGTAAAAGGGTTAATATTTATAATAAAGCGCTGCACTGGACCACTGGCATTATTCCAATGCACCTACCTGTCAAGATATTGAGCATGCATGCAGCATGCGTCATGACACAACGCATGCTGCTGAGGGTCCTCTTTTTGGGTTTTAAGAATATGGTCACCCTAATTTCACTCATATTGTTTAAAAGGCATGTTTCACATTGATAAACATACTTAGTGCATTTAATCTCCCATATTAATAAGTTAATTGTTTTGTGGGCAGCTTTTTCCCCATAATGCGCAGTGCAAATTGTAGTCATAGCAACACTGGCTGTGTCATACTGAAGTGAGGGCAGCTAAGGCCTTTTGTGGGACTCGGCCTTGTCCCGCTTCAAAATACTGCCTTGTAGCATGAAACAATCCAAAAAGAATGAGCAATTACGTAGCATTTGTTTCATCTGAATCAGAACAAAGCAACCAAGCTGTAGGTGTGCAAACCACCTCGGCCTCAATTAGACCTTGCTAGCCCCCCTGTCTTGACCCACAGCTGCACTTTTACCATTTGCCAATTGTACACAGAAGCATAAATCCACCAGATGGTAGTACTGGTTTCTGTCAGTCCCTGATACTCCTCCATACCACCAGCATACTCATAAACTGGTTTGATCTTGACACACATATATGTAGAATTGTGTGAGTAGGCGATGTGCAAATTCAACACCCACTCCAGTGTCCCTCCAGCCTTTATGATCCTCCAATGGTGAGCCAGTTTTTCATGTTTTAGTAAGTTATGGTGTGTTTTTTCCCAGCAGACCTTGGCTGTCTCTCCCTTTCTCAGTCGTTACATTTGTGCCCCTCTCTCTCTCTCTTCCTCCCTTCTCTGGTTTGTCCTTTCTTTCTTCTCGGAGCACCAGGGCCATTGTAAAACACTGGCCTGAGTCCCAGGCCCTCAGGAGGCTCAGGGGCTCAGGGTTGACTGATCGCTGGATTTCACCACAGGCTCCAAGAACGGGGATTGTTCAAGAAGCTTTTCCTTCCCGCTGAGACCCCTGTGGATTAAGGATTCCTGGCTTCTGTTGCAATAATAAGGCCTCACACAGTGCCAAAAGAAAATACTGCAGTGAAAGCACGGTGCTGCTTCAGCTGAAGATGCCGGGCACTGTTACATTCTGCCCTTTAGGTTTTTATTTTACTATGTTCCCGACATGTTTACTCATCTTTTCACTCTTTCAAGTGTTTTGGTACCTCAGAGTTACAGACTGTAACTTTATGGCGAGGGCTATAGTGGTAATCTGTAATGCAATGCATGAATTATCTTTTTTAAACTGAGAAATAAATAGTAAGTTAATATAAGTGTGTGATTTTTTAAAATTAGTGGTCATTAAAATTATTCTCTTTTTTTTTTATTTACCATTTTGCATTTTTGGTTGTTGGCAGAGAATAAGTGGATTGAGATGGAAAGGAGGTGGAAGGGCAAGGGAAGACACGGGACCACAGATAGGCCACAGATGGGGAATGAACCATGGCTGCGTGCATGAAGCAAGAGCATAAATTCAGCCATCAGCACAGAAATATTTACCTTTGACAGACGGACTGGACTTACCCCTTCTATATTTAAAGTAAAGCCAATAAACAGGTGCCATAATATGTGATTGTGACATCTTATAGGTCCAGGGTCTGCTCAGTGAAGAACTTGATATTGTTATGAATTTGATTGAAATACATCTTTACAAGGATGTATGTTATTAGAAAGTTAAAGGATCAATTCTGAATATCTCAGTAGTTGTCACCAGATTTAATTGTAAAACATTGGTGAGGCCTTAGTTTTGGTTCCTTAAATTGCCATGAATTCCATGTTTGAATTTATTCAAGGCATTCATAGTTGATCATAATAATACACGTGTATTAAGCTTGAATTTACTCATTCATAACTTCATACACCAAGTTGTTTCAAACATTATAAATCATCAGTTATTAGTGATATTCATGAAATGTAACAGTATTCAAGACAAATCATTGTTTTGATTTATAGTATTGTATTAGAGTCCAAATATATTAAGTCTTGAAGTTACGCTCACAATGACTCTGAATTCATCAGAGGATTTTTTTTTTTTTGTCTTGTACCTTTAACTGCAGACTTACCAAAGGTAAAATGATGAGCATAATTTATAACACATAATGACCAAAACAACTGTATCAATGCATTAATTCATGCATCAGGTATGAACATGTGTGCATCTCTAACATATTGAGATTTTATGATTGTTTCCAACAAAAATGGCTCTCCTCATAGCCTCACCTCCAGTGTGCCACACACCAACCAGACTGCTGATTTCACACACCTTATATACTCTGCTACCTGCAGCTCTAATCACAGCCTCACTGAATACAGGTGTGACTCCTCTTTCACCTGCAGACAATGCAGGTGAGAAGAAATGCAGTGGTCACAAAAAGGGAAACCACCAAACAGATCTGAAAACAGAATACACTAAAAGGAAAAGTCCACACACACCCTGTGCAGCACCCAGACCACAAATATACTTTTAAAGAAAAATGTAAACAGTCATTTACCAAATTCTTCACACGAATACTGATTCAGGTGTTAGAGGAATGTGCACCTTCCTTTAGCCCTAACAATATTTGTGAATGCCTCATACCACTTAACGACAGCTTATGAGCCGTCTTTGTCTTTATCAGTACAGGACAGCAATTGTGGCCAACAATTTTAACTATACTGTAAAAGCCGTCTGCCCACTATGATGTTGCCTGGCTGTATTGTATGGTATTGTGTTGTTTAATATGAAACTATATTGTGTATCAAACCTTGACTTAAAAATCTGACTGTTTTGAATAAATCATATTGCCGTGTATCATGGTGCATCATTATACAAAGTGTTGCACTGATTTATTTCATTATTTCAAATAGTGTTTTAGAGCAATATGTGACATTCTATCACAGCTATTCATCATATAATATGTTTTTTCTTGTTACATTTCATTTTATTTTCCTCTGCACTGTTTGCTATCTTGCTGCTACATATACCATTATCATTTCATGGTATCTCACCTTAGTGTCTGTGTATCATGACAAAGTCTTTGCAGTAGTATTCTGCATTTGTGAAGCCAACAGCAGCTTTTTAGTGGCAGCTAAACTGCAGCAGAAAAGATGCATATGTCCCCCACGTCGCTCCTCACAAGCACTCGATTACTCACTCAGCACTCTCTGCTCAGTGCCAGTGGGATGATTCAGAAAATTCAGAGTGAGCCAAATGCAGAGAAAAAGCAATCCTAAAGCCAGTAAAGACACTAAAATGGAGTAAATGAGGCCGAATCAGTGGAGGGGAAATCATGAAATATTGAACTGAAATCATAATTCCTTTCTAATGAAAAACTGCAGAATGTTTAAAGTGATAATTTGACAAATGCTTTTTCCTGTGAAGTCCAGCGAAATCAGTAGAATAGGGCCAATAGACATGAGCTTGTACACATTAACAGTCATCTGATCACTCACAGCACCTCTATATGAGAGGTAGCTCATACCCATCTACTCATATTCACACTTTAATTCAACAGTTATGGTTATGTTGATATTTTAGGCATCCATCAGTAACTGTTTATCACATTCATACACACTAAAACATCCCTGACAGAGCAGCCAGAGCATTAAGGAGCTAATGCCTCTTTTCCTCCTCTAAACTAAGCACCAATAGTGAGGACATTAGTGTTTGGTAGATTATTTCTTTGTTGTAACAATGCCACTTCCCTTTAAAATGGAGCCACATGTGTGAGGAACATTCATTTGTGTGATGAACAGCAGAGCTGAATATGTGGGTTATGCCCATGATCATTTTGTTAAATCTTCTCTACCAATGCCAGACAGCTTTTTTGCTGTTGTTACTGTCTGGTTTAAGCTTCTGGTACCCCCAGGTGCTGACAGTCAGGTGCCTGGTTGTCAGCACCTGTGAGCATGGGCCCTGTTACAGTGGTCAGCTGGTGTCTGCTCCAAGAATCAGCATGCTACATTTGACTGATCTGGACAGGGACAGTGAGATAGAGCAACTCCAAGCCTAGGGCTAATTCTAAGGCTAAGTTCTAAATAAAAGTAGAAATCGGAGACAGGTCAAGAAGAGAGCATCCTAAGAGGATGACACCCCAAAAGATCCTTCCCTCACCCTGTAGGAGCCATA
Organism: Cetoscarus ocellatus; assembly: GCA_037902135.1. NCBI lineage: Eukaryota > Metazoa > Chordata > Actinopteri > Labriformes > Labridae > Cetoscarus > Cetoscarus ocellatus. The sequence continues at coordinate 2,276,833 of JBAMNC010000277.1, forward strand.
GCCAGTCTTCTACAGATTTGTAGTCAAGAGCTGTGTTTGAAACCATTTACTCACTCACTATTCCCCATATAGTGTTAATGAAATAGTGAACTACATAGGGAATGACCGAATGAGATTTCGGACGCCACACTGAAATTTTCTAAACATCATTGCGTCAGTAGATGCGCTGGATATTCCTGTGAAGGAAGAGGATGCACCAAACATCATAAACAAATCGAGCACTCAAGAGGATAAGTGGCAAATTTTGCAGCTGTTTACAACTGTTAAAAGAAGTTACAAAGCTACGCTACAAAGATACTTTAAAGATACTTTAATGTTACTTACATATATAAACAAAAGCAGTGCCAGTATGTGCCGTAGCAGCCATCTTTCTCTTCTTCTTCTTCCTCTTCTCCTCTGAAAGTACGTGACTGCATTGCATAGTGGTATAAGGGAGTAAAATATAGGGTACATTGTATGTACACTTATATTTGCTGCACATTCTGGGTATTTTTTAGTGCGCTATATAGTGAATGAAATTAACCACTGAGAATTTGAACACTACAAAATGGTGAACACACTACATAGTGCACTATATCCGTGATAGGGAACGGTTTCGAACACAGCTAAGGTTTGCAGGACAATATGGCTGACGGCTCTTTGCCCACACAGACTCTAAAATGAAATGAATTCTTTCCTGACATCTGCTTGTCAAACCGGGTCAACAAAGAATTCATTTAATGCTGAAGCTAAATTCTTTTACTGTCTGTGACACAATTTTACAAATTTTTCACCTTTCTTTTATTGAAAGCCTTTTAACATTTTCCTTTACCTGCTGGTATAATGGGCTGTCTGTGAAAGACAAGAACAGCTTAAACAGCATCATCAAAGTATGCTCCAAAAATATTGGAGCTCACCAGAGGGACTTGGGCACAATCTGGGAGGAACAAGTACCTGAAAGTTCCAGATAAAGTTTATCTGGAACTAACCGACTCACGTCATACGTCAATAAGTGACGTGAGTCGGTTAGTTCCAGATAAACTTTATTTTTCTGAAAAGTTAATGCACTCTAAAAAATTTCTAGGTAGTGTACTTTTGAAACTGTGGTATTATTTTTTGATGGGAGTTCTTGTAGGTGGAGAAAATACCCTTTGTATTTGGTACAATACTTCCCTGTTTGGTTCTGCGTCACAAACTTTTACAAATTGTGGCTTACTGAGGGACAGGAGAGAATTTTATACTGCCTCTAATGTACTTGGTGGCCATGTGGATCTCATACAACCCCACTTAAAAAAAAAAAAAAAGAACTATCCCTTTAAATATGTTCGATTGACAGATTGATTGATTACTTATTTATGTCGTTGACTGACTGTATGCATGAATGTACACTGGAAAGGTACAAATGAATTGCCCCTTGTGGGATAAATAAAGTTGAGATTCTGCAACCAGTGGCAATCCCACTTATCTATATATCTATACATATATAATAATTAATAATAAATGGCATTTTCCATCAACAGCTACAGAAAAGTGTCTACAGTGATTTAAGAAAAGAGACTGTCTGATTAAAACATATTAAAGTGAATATTTTCCTAGTTCAGGGAAAGGTATTTACTTAACAATAAACTGCTGTTGAGAGTGCAACATGCACAATTTAACAAAAAAATAATCTAAAAATGAATAAATTATGTGTAGTAGGAGTGTCCCCTCTTTAGTTATCTATTCTTTTGTGAAATTAATACATAATTGGAACTTCTCTGACACACAGTAAGAATTGCTTCAACAGCTGCTTCTTTTCCTTCCGCGTTTTAACATTTGCATCATTTAAAATTATTTTGTGAATTATGAGTTAAAGTCAAAGAAGTTCATTGTTGGAGCTTTGTTGGTCTGTAAATTATATTATTTCGGGACTGTTTATAAATGGATCACATGGGGCTCTATGCATTATCATTTTGTGTCCTGTTAAATATTTAAGTTGATATCACTCCTGTTGAGATGTGTCTGTTGTCTTGAATGACCGAAAAGGGGAAAAAAAATGTGACAACCCAGCTTTTCTTGATTACAAACCTAATTTTACTGTCTCCTTGTTTCATATAGATGCATACTGCATCTGCTTTCCTCTACTCTCTTCATTTCTGCCACTGTTACTGATATTCTTTGTGTCTTTTCTGTTTCCTCTCACACTGGCTAGTCTTAGTGATTGGCTGAAGAGAATCATGTTAGATTAGATTGAACTCCCTCAGGGAAATTAGGATTCTAGTAGCAGTTTGAAAAGTAGATAAAAAGATATATAGAAAAAGACATATATAAACAAGAATATAGATAAATATAAAATAAATATAAATAAAAATATGGCTACTGGCTGGCTACTGCTCCTCCCCTTCCTCTGTCTTCCTGTTACTCCTCTTCCCCCCTAGTGAGGAGTTAACAGTCTGATGGCCTGAGGGACTAAAGAGTTTCTCAGTCTGTTGGTCCTGAACTTGGGAAAGAGCAGTCTTGGTAAGAACAGGCTCCTCTTGTTGCTGATGACGGTGCGCAGAGGGTTGCTGGCATCGTCCAAAATATCAAGTATTTTGTCTAGAGTTCTTTCCTCTGCTACCGTCACCAGAGAGTGATGTGAAACGATGATGAGATGTGGAGCTTTATGGACAAATTCATTGGTCTGTGATCCTCGTGGCAGTGAATCTATCTTTCATAAATGCTAGAAATGCAGTGTTACTTGGAATCAAGAGGCACCAAAATCTACACTTTTCATATCTGAAACATTAATTAAATCACTCTTGGTTCAGATAGAAAGGCGGTGCGGCTCGGGCTTGGACCAGAGTCCAGCATTAGGTGCTGCCCAATCAATGGAAACCTGTGACATGCACAAATGGAAATGAGGCATGAATATCTTCCCTTAGGGCACATACAAGGAGACCAACTCTAACTCCGATCCACTGTCATTACTTATGAGTAATAATAATTTTTTCCTCTTGACATGTCACAAATTATAATGTTTTGTTTCATTATAAAATGTTTGTGATTCAGGGGAAGCCAGGTGTCTTTGTGGAAGGATTTTTCTCTTTTACCCCCAAAAACACTCCTGGCTCAGGTCTGTCTCACCCTCCTCCTCATGGTGGGTTACTTATGAAATACTGATTGGCTCGGCTACAGTAGCAGTCCTTATTGCTAATGGCATATGCATGCGCCTGCCATTGGGCTTCAGTTCCAGATGACTCTCCACGGCATATTTGACGCCACGGTTTTCTCCATGCAAATGAAGCAGAAGCTGACCAACATTAGCTCTTTATGGAAGTCGGATTCCATTAACGCCATTGATTACATTATTGTAGAGTGCCTTAGACTGCCATTACCCTCACATCACCGTGCTGTCCCTTTAGCCTCACAGAGAAGCAGAGAAGATTATCCTCATCCTGGGCATGCTTACAAATACTCAAAGGAAGCTTCCTGGACCTTCATTTATAAGCCTGAAATTACCCGCTAATACAAAGAGGTGTAATTGAATAAAGAGGGAGAATAAAGCAAATGGACAGTGGTGACAAAGTTGGACTTGGACATGTAAAGACCAGATGTTAAACCCCTCAGACTCTGAGGAGTAGACATACTGCCTGTTAATTAAATGTAGCCCTCGATGGCTATGCCAATACAGCGACTGAGATTCTGTGCGCCAAGGCTCTAAGAAGAGATTGATCTTTTCTGGCCTCAATTAACAAGAACAGAACATTCTAATGTGGGGATGGGCAGCTTCACTTACCATGAGGGCCACATTAATTTTGTCTTCAATGCCAGAAGGCCAAATTTTTGCAATACAATATCTTTCCACTTAGAGATTTCTCGTCATAATTCAACATCAGGAACAAATAATCAGCTAAAAAGTTATTATATCAACATTTATGTCTTTCAACCCAGTTCAATTAAGATATTGATGAGACAAACAGTACAACGCAAACCTTTTCAAGGAAATTACAAAGCAGTAAATGGTTGATAAAGTACATTTTACATACATTTATATGCTTCTTTTAAATAAAGCATCAAAAATGCATAAAAAGACAGTTTTACATTATAAATTCTCACCAGTTATAGCCCAGTTTTTCTTTAAAGAAATATGCTACTTTTTGTGTTTTCATACCATGCCATGCTACACAATGCCTAATGGACTTTACAAGGACCAATCTGTTCATATCGCTTCCACATGGAGACTCTTGTCACATTCTTTTTCAGCATTATGCAGCCATCTAAAGCAACAGTTAACTACAAAAGCACTCAGAGAGCGCAGAACTCCACCAAGCAACTCAGTTACGGCGGTGACTTTTCTGCTCCGATTGGGCAGCCGAGTGTCCGCTGATGTCTGTCTATGTGGAGAATGCTACGCTCCATTTACATCAGAACTGGGAAGACGGGAGTATGAATGACATGATGTCCGAGATATCAGCATTCCAGTTACAAAATCAGAAAAACATGCTGATCTACCAGGCTATTGATAGCCGTTGTGTTAGCAGAACTCCTCCTCTGGCACTGCAAGGGAAGCTGGGAAATGTAGTGACATTGGCTTGAAAAACATTGACATCAGTTTGCAAATAAACTACAATTCCCATAATGATGTAAATGAAAGGATTTGCCATTATAAACTTAAATTGTTTATGTGACGTCAATCTGGATCGGTTCAGTACCAAAATGTAATGGCTTCTGCCTTGGACCAAACCACACCTCTGGTAAAATTTTCATGTAAATCCATCTGGTAGTTTTTGCATAATCTTGCTACCAGACAAACAGACAAACAGACAGACCCTGGAGAAAACATAACTTCCTTGGTGGAGGTAATAAACTTATGGTGATCCTGAATATGCAGCATGAAGTACAGCACTTAACAAATTTATTAGATCACCGCTGTTCTGTGCTATTCTCTTCATCTTTCTTCAGTCTATTTTGTTTTTCTTTTGTAATGTCTCATTGTACTGTATCGATATACAGTGCTTAACAAATTTCTTAGACCACCTGTCGAGAAACGAGAAAACAGATATTTTAAAATTTTTCAAAAACATGTTAAAAACTGAAAATGTCATTGTTACTGGACAAACATTTTGAACCAGAATCACCTCTTCATTCCTAAATTTGAGCTGACTCACTGGACTTCTCTGAGAATGCATTAATTAATGAATCAGGCATGACATTCAGCCACTAAAACTTTTTTTTTTTGGTTCAGGAATGCATGTTAATAACTATAATTTGACATCCTAATCAGGAAATATTAATTTGCTTTACTGTTTTTTTCAGTTTGTTTGTGAAACAGTAAATTTGAAAATTCATGGATGAAAATAATAATTATATTTTGGCATTAAGAATAACATTTTGGTTAAAGAGCTTCTACATACTGGTGTATTAACCATTACAGAAACATAAAAAAAGGATTTTGCTCATACCAGTGCTGTTCATTAAGGCCAGCCAAGGCATGAACCTTACATTGGGTGGTGGTCTAATAAATTTGTTAAGCACTGTACATCATGCTGCATATTCAGAATCACCAACTGTTACTGTTGCTTTGGTTAGCTGCATAACGCTAAAACAGCAACAAGGGTCTCTGTGCTGTGGCCATATGAACAGATTGATCCTTTTAACGTCCATCAGCATGATCAGTGAATTCCAATGTAAACTGGTGTTGATATAATGAGACTTACAGAAGCGTACTCCACTGCCCTCCCTCAAGGGGTTAAGGGGGAAAGTAATTGCTGGACTTTATAAAAACGAAGCCAGAGACAAATGGACGGGCTCGGTTGTTTCACCTCAAAGTAAAACTAATCAATAATTCTTCTGTTAAGCCTTTCTTCCTGCTCTGAGATCTCTACAGAAATACCAGAAAGACAATTAAGAGGAGGTGGAGAGGGAGAGAGGGGGATCTTTATTTATCTCACGAGTAGAGACTGAGAGGAAAATGCACTCCATGTTGCAGGTGTCGGATTGTAAGGATTTCTTCTCTCAGATGGCGACTTATGAAACAGCTAACAGGTGTAGACCACTTCACTCTTCCAATATCTATCTAATGCCTTAAGCTTCTGTGTAGGACTTGTTTTACCTTCTAATGACAGCAAAGCATTGATTGCTTGGTATTTCTTTAAGCAACACCATATTGACTAGGCTTATTTAACCATCCCACAGAAGCCCACCTTGTTTGCTGTTGGAGATGAAATAGCTGCATGTTTGTACATTTGGCATGCATTCGTATGTACTCATATATACACCCAGGCAGCCATCCAGAGCTTTCACAAACTTTTAAGCTTGAGTGCCAGTGGGTAGACTCTGAAGATATAAAAGAAACAACAAAAAAGCAACATTATTTAAGTTTTCACAGTGGTCTCCCTTCACCGAGGCTGTTACATAGTCCGTCCATGCACAGTAAATTCAAGGTCACATTAGCTGCGAGTACTCACAGGGTTCTTTTCAGCCGTGAAAGTGATTGCAGCTCCATCCTTGTCAGTTTGCACACACAATCCATTACTATACAATAAAATGTTGGTGTAGTGGAGGCACTTTTTATGTGCCTCTGAGAGGGAAAACAAACACAGGGTCCCTCGGCCTGTGGCGAGTGATAAAAGCATACTAAGTGCTATTTTTTGGTTTATATCATCTCAGATATGAAGGCTGGAATTACAACTTACGTTCAAAAGAGGTTATTTCACATCATAAATAAAGATATACTGATGTAAGAGACCATGACACAGGATTCATGTTTTCAAATACTCAATTTGAATGAAAAGGACTCAAGTATCTGCAGATGCATCTAAAATCATAGCTTGATGGTTTGGAGTGCCCCAAAAGTTCAAGGAACTTAATTTTAGAGCCTGAGAAGAGTTTTAAAAGAGGGATTTGCTTGATTAAACTTCAAAATGTCTGAGGTTCATACCAGAGGATACAAGAATTGCTTTATTTTGAAGGCCTTGGATTTGCCTTTTATTTTACAAATTACCAACATTCAGGTAATTATTTTTATTTGAGCCTAAATAAATGGCTGCCTGTTTGGATAAAAACATGCAGAATCTGGTGGGTGATAGTTTGGTAGCTTTACCTTTAGAAGAAATCAATTTGGGGACTTTGTTAAACTCTATGACCCTGCCCACATGAGACAAAATGATCAATTTAGATTTTGTTCTTGAAGAAAAAAAGTTTTCCATAAACACTGAATTGTCTCAAGGAATGTGTCTGTCGACATGAAAACACCGAAAATGCTGTTGTATAAATTCCAGGCCTGTAAGTGGCGCTGTAACACTACCACAGACATACACCAAAACCAAAGAAGATATGGAGCATGAGCACAAAACATGTGCGATGTTAAGAGTTAGTTCACGTGTTCTGAAGAGGTGTTGTTTGAGGCCCATTGCACTAGTTAATGTGTCTGCAAATAAAGGGGCCTGCGAGCTTTGTCGCTGGGGGTACATATCCAGGGCAGACGGTAGCCGGTACATATTAATACATGGTGCCACAGAAAGCCTCAAAATTAACCCACTCATAGGTTTAAGCTACTCGAAAAACTACATTGATGGTGGAAGAATATGTAGCCCTTCATTGCATCAATAAATACACTATATTGCCAAAAGTATTCACTCACCCATCCAAATAATCAGAATCAGGTGTTCCAATCACTTCCATGGCCACAGGTGTATAAAATCAAGCACCTACGCACGCAGACTGCTTTACAAACATTTGTGAAAGAATGGGTCGCTCTCAGGAGCTCAGTGAATTCCAGCGTGGAACTGTGATAGGATGCCACCTGTGCAGCAAATCCAGTCGTGAAATTTCCTTGCTCCTAAATATTCCACAGTCAACTGTCAGCTGTATTATAAGAATGTGGAAGTGTTTGGGGATGACAGCAACTCAGCCCAAAGTGGTAGGCCACGTAAACTGACGGAGCGGGGTCAGCGGATGCCAAGGTACATAGTGCGAAGAGGTCGCCAACTTTCTGCAGAGTCAATCGCTACAGACCTCCAAACTTCATGTGGCCTTCAGATTAGCTCAAGAACAGTGCGCAGAGAGCTTCATGGAATGGGTTTCCATGGCCAAGCAGCTGCATCCAAGCCACACATCACCAAGTGCAATGCAAAGCATCGGATGCAGAGGTGTAAAGCACGCCACCACTGGACTCTAGAGCAGTGGAGACACGTTCTCTGGAGTGACGAATCGCGCTTCTCCATCTGGCAATCTGATAGACGAGTCTGGGTTTGGCGGTTGCCAAGAGAACGATACTTGTCGGACTTCATTGTGCCAAGTGTAAAGTTTGGGGATTATGGTTTGGGGTTGTTTTTCAGGAGCTGGGCTTGGCCCCTTAGTTCGAGTGAAAGGAACTCTGGATGCTTCAGCATACCAAGACATTTTGGACAATTCCATGCTCCCAACTTTTTGGGAACAGTTTGGAGCTGGTTCCTTCCTCTTCCAACATGACTGTGCACCAGTGCACAAAGTAAGGTCCATAAAGACATGGATGACAGAGTCTGGTGTGGATGAACTTGACTGGCCTGCACAGAGTCCTGACCTCAACCCGATAGAACACCTTTGGGATGAATTAGAGCGGAGACTGAGAGCCAGGCCTTCTCATCCAACATCAGTGTGTGACCTCACAAATGTGCTTCTGGGAGAATGGTCAAAAATTCCCATAAACACACTCCTAAACCTTGTAGACAGCCTTCCCAGAAGAGTTGAAGCTGTTATAGTTGCAAAGGGTGGACCGACGTCATATTGAACCCTATGGATTAGGAATGGGATGTCACTTAAGTTCATATGCGAGTCAAGGCAGGTGAGCAAATACTTTTGGCAATATAGTGTAGTTCTAAACACGGGCTTTGTCAAGAAAAAGTTAAACACTGTAAAGAATCTTTATGTAGCATCCAGTAGAGTCAACAAAGTTTTCTTCAGTAGTTTTTAAAGGCTTTCGATGGCAACATGTACTGCTATACGTATACTGGCGAGCATCCAACACTGAATATCTCCCCCCAGGGACCAAGTCTGGAAGTTCCTTTACTTGAAATCTTACTCACAATTGCCACGAGCCTCAAACAATCCCACTTTGAAAAACCCAAACTAACCCTTTTATAGACACAACAATAAGGCGTGGGGTCTGCTGCTCTCCGGGTCCTCTTGTTGCCCTTGGTGGTCATAGAGGAGCAGAAGAATTTGCTGTAAAGCCAAAACAAGCTCAGTAGCTTCTGCAGTATGAATGTGAAACTGTATTCTGTCATCATTTCCATTGTTGTTGGGGTTCATGCATGTAGGCGGGGCAAAGAGATTCATATTCATTGTATATACAGAAACCCAAGATTTATTCACCCCTATTTTCAAAAATGTGCATTTTGAGTTCCCAAAACACCAGATCCGTGGGGACCAAACGTCTCATCAGTTGCTGGTTTCTACATTCCATGTCTCTAACAATCTACAACAGGTGCCAGCAGCGCCACTCTGAGCTGGTTTGCTCTCTTCAACATGGTAGAACATTTATGAACGATACAAAATCTGTGGCATCAAGACTTCTCCTTCTACTCATGTTTATGGTGGTCCTTCCATTGTTACATCACCAGTTTAAGCCTTTTGGCTTGTGGTAGCAAGTCCATTGTAGAGCATTGACATTAGATTAAAAGCAGAGCTGTTGACTATATATACTGTATATATTATTGACCAATCACCACAGAGCAGACTGGCTTGACCAATATGTGATTGATACAAAAATTTAAGCTCCTTCCAAAAGCCTCCAGTAATGTTAACCAACAGTGAACAAAGACCCTCGTCTCTTGTGTTTAAATGTATTGTGGGAGCCTCCCTGACTTTTATGCCTACCTACTTCACTTCTACAGACCATCAAACTCCTCAGTATAGCTGGATGGAAATAATGCATATCAGCTATACATCCGAGCTTGAATAGTAAGAACATGCAGGCCATGTTATGTCTACTGCTTCAAGACTGAGAACTTCATCGGCGCTTCACTTTCCCCCCGACAAAACAAATCTCACCTCATCAAAAATCAAACACAAGAAAGCACAGAGAGAAAAACAAAACAAGTGGAAGAATATGGTCTTTCGAAGTCAACTCATCAAAAATCTATGAGTCAAACACGGGCGAGAACCTTGGGTATAAGGGCTCTCCTCAATTGAGGCTGTGTACCGGACAACATGAAGAGGCAAACCGCATACTAAGTAGAAGCATTAACAAGTAATAGTTGACATCTTTAAGTGATAACTATCTAACAAAATATGCAACTTCTAAGACATTTGAGTCCCATCTCAAATCTCCTAACGTCTCTGATGCTGTGTTATTATAACATGAACCAAAAGCATAAGGCCAAACAGTGAAAAATACTGGACAGAAGCAAGAGTCCTGATCCACCATGAGGAAACCAAACTTCACCAATAAAAGAAGCTGTATTGGCAAAAACCATCTTGAGACCCGGTGTGGTAGAATGAAAAAATCACTAGATTTTGTAGTGTTCACTTGAGGCTACTGTGAACTGTCTCCTACAAAAAAACAGGGTTTAACTAAAAGCTTATTTTGCACATATCCTATTTTTAATTAACCCTTTTACTTAAATTGAACCCAGATTTGTTCATTTATTTAAATACAATGGCACTTTACCCCCAGTGGCAGTTTGATCCAACTGGTAGAACATTACAAGCTCTGAAACTGTGATATCTGCATTGTTGGTGCATTGGTTGAAGTTGGTTATGTTTCACAAACAAAATGGAAAATTAAATTGACTCTATTTTTTTGTTCGTCGGTGATCAAGAAATCAAAGAAAAATTCACTCTATATTATACAGTACTATACAAAATATATTTCAAAGGTCTATTGGGGCTAAAGAGCCCATAGACAGTGTTTGGGAATGGGTGGAGCCTTTCAAAAGCATATCTAGCAGGTGATTGGACACTTGTTCCATCAATTATATTAATCATGGGCCAATCAGATAATATAGTACATACAGATGGGTGCAACTGCTGCAGTGCAAAATATAAAACCTGAGCTGAACAAAAACAAGGCAAAACATGTTGAAAGTGGAACAAAAATATCATTACTATGGAGATATGCTTTTAATGATGTTTGTTTTTCATTTAATAAAGAAATGTGGTCCAGATCTGACAAAGCTTTTGCTGAAGGTGTTAACATCTATGCTAATCACAGTACGTGCAGCCACTTCTGGCTATCTTCTTGCTTGTCACTCTTCCTGCTTTTTGGTGCTGACTGGGCCGTGCTGTTTCAGGCCGAGCACATTTTAATGTAAAATACGAGTAAACACAGAAATACAGGTCTAATTTTATTGTAGAAAATAAAAATAATTAATTATGTTGATAAGTAAGATTAGTATTATTAAACTGTTATTAGTAATAGATAACAACACATGATTGAAACATTCATTTTTTTCTGTTACATGTCTACCCAGTTACAGCAAAATAGCATCAGGGCGGACATCTTCTTTGATTGAGAAAGTTTGAAAGAAATCATTGGGTAAAAGGGTGAACATGTAATTCTCGATTACAGCCATATACCATCCTTGGACAGAGAAAAAAAAAAGATTAGCAAGGACTTGATTTAAGTTGAATGAAAAAAAGAAATAAATTGTCTTTGTCAAGCATCAGATGCAGCTTTTTTGGCCTCCCCTCTGGAAACGCTTGGACCTATGGGGCCTACGGGAGGCTATGATAGGGAGCTCTGCACTAATTGGCTGCTGATGGGGAAAAGAGGGGTTATCAACTGCGGTGCACACTTTGTTTGTGAGGACTGTATAAGGTATAAGCAGTGTTGAGGAAGTTACTTTTAAAAAGTAATGTTTACTTGTTACTCGTTACTTCTTAAAAAGTAATCCATTACTTTTATGTTGCTCAACTTTGGGCAGAACCCCCTATCTGTTCCTAAATGTGTTGGCGTACATAAAGCTCTTCTACGGAGAACATAATAGGTATTTCTTTTGTGTTCTTTCTTATTCAAAATCTGTCAGTGGGAAAAGTAACGTTACACTGAATTAAAAAGGAACTATGTTTCGTTACCACATTTTCAGTAGTAGTGCTTTACATTACTTTGTACCCAAAAAAAAGTTGTTACATTACTGTACGTGTCACACTCAACTCTGGCTATAACATTATAAACCCAGGAAGAAAATAACAGAGCAATTTACTTTAAAGAGGGATTTAGTTAACCTGACACGCCAAATGGACAGTTCCATATATCCGCCACGGAAATATTTCACTAATCCAAGCAACGCTGCTACATATGACGTAGCAGTCGTAGCGGCTAACGGCTAACAACAGTTAGCCGTTAGCTTAAACTACCTTAGACTATCGTCTTACATTAAATTACACCACACAGATGTATCATTTAACACTTAAATGTGACAACCTCGTCAAAGACAATCCCTACCAAGATTTCCCAGTAAACTTCTGAGGAGAGCATATTTTGCCAATTATCACTGAGTACCCATGATGACCATAGACTAACCGGCATGTCTGTGGAGGATTTCCGCGGTCTCTCCCAGTTTCCCAGCAGTGATCCCCGGTCAGGAGAAGAACAAAAAAATGATTTCTCGTAAGACAAGCTTCAAGTGATGTTCTTTGCTCCTCTTTTAAAGAAAAAATTGAGTCAGTTTCTAATACAAAAATGCAGTTATTGAGACCGCTTCAGAAGCCGCCATTGTTTTCAAACATACAGTCACTTCCTGTTGTCGTCACGTCCGCAGCTCCTGCCTCTCTTCCCTGATTGGGCTGTGAAGATTTCAGCTGAGTGAAGTCGTTGGACAATGGAGGTTGGCAAGACGGATATGCAGGATTTCAGAATCAGGCAGGTCCGTCTGCTCTGCAAGGCTAGGATTTAGTAAAGTGAACTGAGAATTTAGTAAAAGGTGTCATATTCTCCTGCTCCCAGAGCCCCTCCAAGAAAATTAAAAGCAAAGAAAATTGATTTTGAAGGACATGGAACCTTTAAATAAATCATAGAAGCAACACCTGAGTGGGCCAGAGTTGAAGTTTTAATTCCTGTGGATCACAAAAGTTCATGTGTGTCATTTTAAATTATTACCATATGCTAGTTGTTCTCAGTTCTTGGATAAAAATAGTCCTCTGTACTCATGATCCTCACAGTCTGTGGCAGATACATGCTAAGTTTTTGTCTTGCTTTGACTTGGCCAAATGTCTCCTGTGTAAAAATCTATTTCTAAGAAACACACTCCAAAGAAAGTTTTTACTTGGTACTTTTTCCACCTCTGATTTTTCCCTGACACGATCATACGGGCACATGCACCCGTGCCCTCAGGGTCCCTCAGCTTTACATACTTGTGGTGGGACCTCTCTGCAGTGCATCGCCTCTACCTGTGACAGCAGCACCTTGACTGACCCGCAGCTCATTACTCATGCAAGAGGTAAAACCAAGGGGACATCTTCAGTTCTCATGGAGGGGGTAGCTATGGCAGATAAATCCATTAAGAGTAGATAAATACCAATCCCCTCATATGGACACTCTGATGCTTTGAATGAGATTCTGACATTCAGTGTCGGGAGGGATGTCTTCGTTCCAGTCTTCAGAAAAAAGAGCAAACTCCCAGAGATATGTGAGGGAATTATGCTGGGGAGGTGCTCAGAGAGACAAAAAATATTCGGGGCTATAAGCTGCAGAAAGACAGAGAGTGAAAGGAAGAGAGACAGAAAGAGACAGAGGGAATAAGAGGACGTATGAGGGCAGGAGGAGCTGGCAGACGGAGCATAACAAGTATCTCAGGAGGAGCGGCTCACGTCTCCGAGCTGCTCTGATATTAGGAAGTGAAACGCTGGTTTGATAATCACAGCTGCTGGAATGCAAAATCCATTTGGGTCTGCCTCTGCTCATTAAGGATGAAAACAATAAGAGCGCAGATTAAATGTTAAGCATACTGTAATTTTTATATGGGTAGGCTCAAACACATAAATGCAGCATGCTGAAGAGCTTTGCTAATCTTAAATGGAACGTTTAGGGATTATTGTAGTTCAATATTACAAGAGAGCTATATTTGGTTTGGCCTTTTAAAGCACTCACTTTATTTCACATGCTTTAACTTTAGGTAGACATAAATAAAAGAGGTATGAGGCATGACGTGGGTAGTCTGCGAATCCCAAGAGCACAAAATAATGTATGTGGTTTTTAACAAATGACTCCATTTAAAACAAGCTCACTTATTTCTAGTCCTCAAGATATAAATTTAAATGTGTAATAATCTTAACTTTATATATAGAGCAGTTCTTTAAACAGGCAGTTGCAAAGTGCTTCACAACCCCGGAAGAGAATAGGATCAGATTCCTAGAAAAAAATCAAACAAATCAAAGATGGATGAATCAAAGCAACAGGCATGCATACAAGAACATAGACAAATAATCCTTCATAAAGCATTCATTTTGAGGCAAGCCGCAAGTGTGGGTACAAAAATTTATAAAAGAATCTCAAAAAATGCTAACCTATAAAAATACTATATAATAATAATAAAAAAGCTTTTAAGCAACTGTTTGAAAGGAACAACAGAATCAGCAGACTTGATGTTCTGCGGGATGAGGTCCCAGAGTTAAGGGGCTGCTACAGCAATTGTGCAATCGCCCTTGGATTTTAAGTATGAGCTATATAGCTCAGTAATACCAGGATCACACCTCAGGATTTATGCACGACTATGGCCTGACTTGATGGTTGGGGGAATTCAGGACCATCTGCCATGAAAATCTATCATTCTGTCTTGTGTAGTGTGTCATAATGACCAACAACAACTTATCAGTCTGAGACGCATAGCAGCTCCATGACAACGTCCAGCAGGTTTGATTGTTGTCCTATTATGATCTGGTCTTTGTCATCAGAGGCAATGACCATTGAGAGTGCTGGGCAGCACCGCCCCTCCCTAAACGCAAAACACGCGCTGTGCGTAGGGCCCCACGATCCATGGGGAGGCCCATTTTTTGCACGGGGACGCATTCTCCGCTGTCTGATGCAGCCATGATCCGCTCTGTGGTCTACAGGCCTGATATTATCCATTAAAAGTGTAACTGTTACCTTTGTTGTCTATCAGTTATGTCATTTTGCAGTGCAGCCCATGTACACGAACATTTGATCCAAACACCTCCTGAGCAGCGTCTGTGTGCACTCCTCCGTGTGCCGGTGAGCAGAAAGACGCTGATAGACGTGCATTGCAGGGACAGTGAGGGATCATCAGTCACTTTGTGTGATTTTATAATCCAAACGGTGTCTTGATAGCTCATGTGCACTGTTTAAGTGAACTGAAAGGCTTAAAAAATGACAAGTCAAGCTTTTGATGAATCAAAACTCAACATTCTTTAGCAGTCCAGCTCTGAGCTGCTGTTTTCACTCACTCACTGTTTTCTAAATGAAAAATCCACCTGAGGGATCCTCCATCACTTATTCTCCATGATATAACAACAATCTTTGAAGGATCAAGCTTCAAATACAATCTACTAGTGCAGCGGTTCTCAACCTGTGGGTGGAGGCATATACATTCATCTGTGTTGAGAAAGGAGTGGTTAATAGTTGATCAGTTGGTGATCGTTTGTTGAACCAGGTTTATAGCAGGCTTTCCATCGATCTGATCGACTATGTTGGATCTACTTGCTAGCTGGGGGGGGGGCTCAAAATGAAATTCTGCTTCGGGCCCCCATTTGGCCAGGGGCGGCCCTGGTGCTAGGAGTTCTGCATGTACGACAATCAGAGATGTAATCAAACTGAGGTTTGAACCTTGAAATCTACAAAACAGAGAAGTCTATCAAACTCTGAAAAACATCATCCCTACCCTTATAATATGTTGTAGAGGTGCTACCACAGATTGCAAAATTGTAACATTGGAGGGAAACCGCAGATGCAACACAACTAGTGATTGCTTGCATATTCTTCATTCATACTATACACCTCAGGGTGCAACCTGGACACATCATCAGTGAAGGACCTGCCGTCACCGGGTGTTTTGGGTCCTATCTTCAGACACCCTCTTCCAGGTGACCCAGCTGAGGGTGATAACTCCCCAACATGTGTCCACGAAGCTAAGTGCGCCACTGATCACCCTTCTTAATCCAGAGCCACCGGGAAGCCTTTTCAGCGGCTTCGAAGATGTTCTTGGTGGCCCGTCGTCTCTGCTGCCCACTGATTCCCAATCGCCCTGCAAAGCCCCGGCAGCCAACTTCGACAGGCTTGCATCGGACCTTCCACCCCAGCCTCCAACACTCTGCGACCAAAGGAGCATATACAGCTCTCTTTCTCTCCTGTGCCTCTTCCATTTTGTCTTCCCAGAGGACAGTTAGCTCCAGCAACACCACTTGGTTGCCTCAGACATCAGGACCATGTCAGGTCTGAGAGTGGTCGATGTTATTGTGTCTGGGAACTTCAGCTGTCAAACTTCTTAAGTCAACATGGAGCTGCCAGTCCCTTGCTGTTGAGAGAAGCCCTCCCTGGGCCTTCAGACGTGGTTGAGGCCTCTCTGGCATGAACAAAAGAGATAGAGCACTTTGCAGGATGTTGAGACTTGCTTGAGACAATGCCGCTGCAGATGGGTATCGGCTACTGTCTGCAATATAACGTTCGTACATACGGCTGCAGTAGCTGCCAAAAACGGCTTGTCCTTACAGTGTCCCCAAATAGACCTACCAGTGTGACGTCCTACCATTGTTTCATCAGCAGTTTCAGCCCAGTGCAGAGCAGGGGCAGTAGGATGATTGTAAAGTAAGACTTGTTGATAACATGGAGCCAGACAGCTCTTTACTGATTATTACCATCGAGTAGATCAGTCAACCAATCAGAGTGGATTGGACCCATGTGTGAAAGGGGTGCCCTAAAGTGACAAGAGCTCAAGTAGAGACTGAGAATACGGCTGGACCAGGGGTACTCAGTATGTGAAAACTAGAAGGCTTCTTCAAATAGTAGCATCTATGAACAAACTCCAGTGGTCATCAAAATTTAATACATGAATCAGACAAAATAAGGGCTTTTTAAAAGCTCTACATAACAGCTGTTACAACAGCCAGACAGAAAATAAAAAATACAGAGCAGATTAAAATTTAAGGCTGGTATAAATGCTGCAGCATTTGCTGACAGACCCAGCAACCCATCCTTTGGACCTTTTTGTCTTCAGTTAAAAGATGCATGTGTTTAGATCTCTGTGCTTGGTTTCTTTATTTATGGAGCGAAAAACAAAGTGAAGGTGGTCTAAATACTCGCTCAGGGCCAACTTAACAGAACAGTTCTTCAAATCCCTGTGACTAAGACTATGAACACTTCTAAAGAGGGGCCTGTTGATTAAAGCTCTACAGTTGTCAATCTTACCATCAGCTGATCACCAGGCGACGTGTGGGAGTGTTGGTTGTCTGCTGCGAGACAGCTTATCACATTGCATCTCATAGGAGCTCATGGACCGCATTTGCAATCGGACTGTTGGGAGTTTAAGCACTTAACCTGATGGAGATGGTTCAACAGCTCGCCTTTGGCTTCTTCTCCCTCTCTGCTTTCCTAACCCCTCTCTTTGTCTGTCATCTTGTCGGGGCTGCAGGCTCGCCAATTCCATTTGTTCCTGTCTCTAACAATAATAGTAATTGTTTTAATCTCCAGGGCTCACTGTTTCCATTAGTTAAATCCATTTGCATGATAATAAAACAGACAGGCACTCTGCCAGATTATTCCACTTCTCTGAAACTATTCATTTTAGTTTATAAAAAGGTTGGTCGGGGTCATCAAAATGGAGTCTATATGCCGCACAAAGCTTCACACTCGCGTGGCATTTTAAAGTCTACATTCATACACAGGCCTGTCGCTTTCAGGAATGCTAAAGCAGGCCTCTGACAACCGTGGCATTTAGTAAACTTTCAGAGTCGTGTTTTGATCACATATCACAAAATGCATCTGTAGTTGTAGGGCATGCTTCCAATAGATGCATTTTGGCATTATCTCCAAGTAAAATGGCAACTTGTTCCCAAATAACACTAATCTCATGAGTGAAAAGACATTTAAACATCAAAAATACTCTGATATTTAGGTTTCATCAGAACTTAGCATCTGAAAGCATCAGGGACTTTGTTTTGGAAATGCATAGTTGGCTGAAAACTAAAATGAATGAGATGTTGTCTTTGGATCACAGTATAGGTTCTCCGTCATCACGGTATTGTTAATCACAGCTTCATCCATGATGTGACTGAACTTGGTCAAGGTCCTATAATTTTCAGTTTTACATACATGACAGTGTCAAGAAGATGGCTTTGCATCTTTCTTTAGGTGGTGATCTCCTTGTGTTTCTATAGGAATGCCAGTGCCCCCTTTTCCTGAACAATAAAGTTGGATGGGGTATTTTGAACCTTTAGCCTGATTGGTTTAGCTTCTGTCATGGAGATGAGGTGGACCACTGGTGCTACATATGATGTTACTGCAAAATGTAACACCAATTTGCAGACCCCATAGGCTTCTGGTCATGCAGGGTTTAGTTTGTCTGGCTTTGTTCACATTTACTTATGGATAACAAGTTTCTAGAAGTGCCTGCAAGATTTACTGAAGCTAACCATTGATGATCTACACTGCATCATTTAAGCCTGTTCCCCAGCTCAGAAGAGCAAACAGGAAAAGGGTTTCAACTCTACATTTTGAGTTATGTCAATAACTATGGTGTTAAGTACTACATAGTTGGCTAGCTTTTATTAGCAACATGCATTGTTTCATTGTTAGAGCTACTTTCATTGTGTAAAAACACAAATTCCCGTCTGATGTACTAACCACACTAACTCTCTGCCTCTCTCAAAGTTTTTTTTATCAAAGTTTAGAGTACAGCTGATGAGTTTTGGTGTGGACCAAAGAACCAAACTCTTGTCTGCCAAAAAAAAAGGGTCTTGGTTGGCCTCCAGGTGTCCCAGAGTTCAGTTTGTGGTGGGTGTGAATGCCATATGAACTGAACAAGACCAATTATGGCAAGCAATCCAAAAAGCATTGAATTCCGGGGTCAATTTGGCTGATCACCATGGCATTAAGGAAGTTAGCATAGCTTTGCTGTCAATATCAAGCAGAGTGTTCAATTTAGCATTGCTAGCACTACTCCAGTCCTCTTAACAAATCAATATCTACAATTCTGTGTGTAACATTAGTTACACATCTCTCTAGTCAATATGCAAATGCCACCGGATGCAGCCTTATTGCTTTATTTATTTATTTATTTATTTTTATGGCACAGAAAGAGGTATTTCCGGGTCATAGTACATTGCATCTTTAGGTGTGAAAGTAATCTGAGAGGAAAACCTCTTAAACAAAAGGCAACAGCTCAAGGTATAAATTGTAGGTGTGGCAGCCGCTTCTATGTCAAACTACCTTTTGTAGATCTATAAAAGCCTCACCATAGTATTTTTTTCTTGGCAACAGATGAATGCTTCAAGAAAAATGATGTCATTTTTTTATCGGCCCAATATGTACATTTTATCCGATAAAAAGATCCGATAAATTAATGAAACTGGGCAAATTGTTTTTCAGGCCGCGTAGCCTCAAAACAAGCCATGTCACGTTGGTTAGGTCATCTATCATGCCTTACTAGAAGGACCCAAGCCTGCCCCTGTCTCTCTGCCGGACCAAAAGTGAACATGACTTCACCAGTGTGGCTGTTTTTCTTAGAAGGTAACAACAGCATTGCTGTTTACACAACCTGTTTGGCGAGAATTCTGAGAGGAGGAAAGAGGACTTTAAGTTTTAACACAACATTTTATAGCTCACCCGAAAAGTCATCACCGCAGTGGAGCAGTATTGAAAGAAGACGAAGCAGCCAAAACAACAACACGGAGCGTGGATGCCCCCATTCAACAGGCATTTGGAAACTGGAAAAACTTTTTAAGAGACAGTAAAAAGGCTAAAGCCATTAACGACAAAGTGATGGAGTTCATAGCGCTCGACGACCAGCCCTTTTCTGTCGTTGAGAGCCAGGCTTTTTGCAAGTTAATAGCACATTTGGAGCCATGTTACACCCTCCCTCTTGGATGTATCCCTCCATGCCCTCTAAGGTATCATTGCCACACACATCCATAACTTGGTAACATAACACAAAACAAGAACAGACTACACATAAGTTTTACCACAGACATATGGACATCTGACATTGGTCTGGTCAGCATGCTTAGCTTCATGGCTCAGTGGTTGGATCAAGATTTCAACATGCAAAAAGATTATATTAAATATAAAAATATGAACTTATTGGTATTGGTATCGGCCATGAGAAGCAGGAAATCATTGGTTATCGGTTGAAATTTTTTATTATGTGCATCACTAAAAAAAAGGTAATAACAGAATTTCTTTAACAACAAAGTAACACTTTCTTTGCAAAAAATATCACTGTCATATCTTATATACAAGCTTTAGATCAAACACTGCTGGTGAAACCTAAATGACAGCAAGTATCTGCTGAGCTGAGTTGTCCTTGACAGAAAGAAACCCACTTCCTTCGAGCTCCTCAGGCACTGCTCTGTCTCAGTTTGATCTATAACCTCTGTGTGAAAGTTAAAACAACATTTCTAAAGGGGTAAATACTGAAAACCAATAGAAGCTCGAAAGAACAATGAAGCATAAACCAGAAAAACAAGCTGACACGAGTCCTGAAATGAACCTTTTCTAACTGGCGGTGACATCCACATTTAGAAATGTATGCAGAGACACTGAAATATCCTCTGTGGCATGCAAATGAATATGTAAATGACACATTTCCCAGCCTCACATCCACTCAGCTGAATTAAATATCTGCTCCCAAAGCATGACAAGTGACTTTTGATACATGAAACTGGGATTTTCAAAGAATCGCTGAAATTTACAACAGCTGTTTCAGGAAATCTTTTGTTTCCTCGAAGCTCCTGTGATGAGTCGTTAACTATATATGAAGCAGACTGGAATTAATATTGAACACTTTATTCGACCAAAAAAAAAAAAAAAGCAAATTGTACTACCAGTGACAAGATAAGACTATTTTAATGCTGTAAATCCTTAATACCTCTAACTGCTGCCACATGGTAGGTGTCAGATGCATATGTTTAACAAACAGACTTTTTCTTACATTTAACACAGCCAAGAGACATTTAATGGTTCAAAGATGCAGGACCAGGGATGTCTGCAAAAATGACCTGGACTCTTGAGAGACTATCAACAAACAGATGAGAGGTACTGTTTTAACCACAAGGGGTGCCATCACTATGACACACACACTATGCCTAGTTGCCCTTTAAGGCTGAAGGTATACTTGCGGTCTGTCCTTGTGTTTGCATCCACTGGCGTTATGAACGTTTTTGTTTATATACTTGCCTGTATGGGATGCATGACATTGTAGGATACCACTAGAGGGTGCAAAAAGACCTCAGGGTATATGTAACTACTTATTGAATTAGAAATAAACTGATTAATATGGAATAAACACGGAACTTAAATCTTATGTTCGTAGGATAAAAAAAGTGATCACAGCAGTTAAAAGCAGCATAAAGTTCCCTAATTTGCTTTGCTATCTGCTCCCTCTCAAGGTCTGATTTACACAGAATATTGTGCTAATCAGCCATTATCAACAACAGTCCTATAAAGCCTGGCAACTTGGTGCAGTTTGTTCTTGTTTTGAGTCAAGAAAGGGAGATAAGCCTACAGGGTCTCCTTTTTGTTGCATAGAAGGTCATTTTCATCTTGACCAGGCGCCACTCTTGGGGTAGCTGGAGCCACTGACCAGGGCTTCTGGGAATATGATTGTCCAACTTAAAATATTTTACATGATTGACTGTTTGCCTTGTCAAGTCATTAATGGAAAATTCCAATGGAGGCTGCTCAGTATTTCCTCTGCCAAGAAGGTTATGTTGTGGCATTTATCTGTTGTTTGTCGGTTTGCCTCTAACTCAAAAATTTATGAACAGACTTTGATGAAATTTTCAGGGGATGTTGGTCATGGCACAAGAAAGAAAAAATATGATTTTGGTAGTGATCTGAATCTGGATGCAGATGCAGGAATCTTGTAAAGGATCTGTCAACCTTACAAGAGCAGTTTTCATGACACAAGGGCAGTTTTCATGACAGCAGGGCAGATTTCAAAATTTTTGCAAACAACTCATTAAGTTTCCTACGGATTTTAATTACATTTTTAGAGAATGTTGGTCATGGCACAAGGGAGAGGTGATAAGAATTTGGAGGTACTCCCAATCCAGATGTGGACCCAGGAATTGTCTCAATGATTTCTAGAAAGAGCAAGATAGGGCAGTTTTCCACATGTTCAATGATGTTCACATGTTCAACCAACAGTGTTGGAAATTCCTCGGCAGAGGTTTGTGCTCTTGGAACACTTATGTTTAAGCATATTTTCACCTACAATGGATTGGTTTTATGAACAAATCCACTACAGACAGGTATATCAGCAACCTAGTCTTATTATAGTTTCTTAAATGTGGCCCTCGATGGAATAAGTTTGGACACCCCTGCAGTAGCGTTTCCTTGCCAGAGGCCAGTGGCAGATGGGTGTCCCTGGCAATGACAGGTATCCTCTGGTTCAGGGGGTCAAACTGGTTTGATTGTTGGATTTTTTGTTGGAAAATGAGCCAATCTGTGTGCAGATGTTGGGACAGGTGGCTGCCAAGTCACAAGAAACTGGTTGTAAATATAAATTTTTATCAAGATATCCTAAATATGGCATACAAAGACAGCATTTTTGGCATTACCCATGGCAAATTGCAAATTTTCGTCCATGACACTTGGTTTAAAAATAACACTCATCACATAAGGCCTTTGCAGCTCATAAAAACATCATTAAGCTGTTTTGTATTTGGAACATTCGCAAAGTATTTTTTTTCCAGAGACAAATGTCACAGAACAGACCTAGACTGAATCTGAAGTGTTTCTCTATTTTATTTTTTAAGGTGCCACCAGACATTTTGAAAGAGGAGGCTCGAGTAAAATGGAGGTAAGATGCCACAAGCCCCTCAGTGATGTTGGTTTGTTGTGAGTCAGCCAGTAATCACTGAAACAGATTGCACTTTTCTCTCACAGCTCAAAGAGAGTGAAAGAAGGAGCGAGAATTTGGAGCTGCTGTCTTTTAGTCTCAAGGAGATTGTCCTTCTGAGTCAAAGCCCGATTGTAGTCAGAAAAACAACTGTGTGAACAACAATAACACGCTGCATCTCTATTCTGCAGTGCTGAAAATCAGAGGCAAACACTTTCAAATGCACTACCATCAAAGAATTTCCATCTATATATGCATCTACCTGTAAGAATAACACCTTTGGTTCCTCACTTTGGTAAACATGTTAAACTTACGATAAAGTTTAATGATAAGTAAATACCTCTGGCACCATGATCTTAATTGAAACAGCAAGAAGAGGTTGGAGGGCAGCAAGTGCTGTTAGCTCCTCCTGCATCTGCTGCTCACTTGTTTTAAACTGATAACTCTATTTGATATATACAGTTGTGCTCATAAGTTTACATTACCTAGCAGAACTTATCATTTCTTGGCCATTTTTTAGAGAATATGAATGACAACACAAAAACTTTTCTTTCACTCATGGTTAGTGATTGGGTGAAGCTTTATTATCAAACAACTGTGTTTACTCTTTTTAAATCATAATGACAAATGACCCTGATCAAAAGTTTACACATCCCAGTTCTTAATACCGTGTGTTGCCCCTTTTAACATCAATGACAGCTGGAAGTCTTTGTGGTCGTTGTGGATGAGGCTCTTTATTTTCTCAGATGGTAAAGCTGCCCATTCTTCTTGGCAAAAAGCCTCCAGTTCCTGTAAATTCTTGGTCTGTTTGAGATCTCCCCAGAGTGGTTCAATGATATTGAGGTCAGGAGACCAAGACGTCCACTCCAGAACCTTCACTTTGTTCTGCAGAAGTTTTGAGGCTTGTCTCCATGTTGTCTGGCATATTGTAAGCGAGATGCTTTGTGGCATTTGCGTAGTAATGGCTTTCTTCTGTCAACTCGACCATGCAGTCCATTTATCTTCATGTGCCTCCTTATTGTGCATCTTGAAACAGCCACACCACTTTTTTTCAGAGACTCCTGTATTCCAGCTGAAGTTATTTGTGGGTTTTTCTTTGCATCCTGAACAGTTTTACTGGCAGTTGTGGCTGAAATTTTTGTTGGTCTACCTGACCGAAGTTTGGTTTTCAACAGAATCCACTTTTCCACTTCTTAATTAGAGTTTGAACATTGCTGATTGGCATTCTCAGCTCCTTGGATATCTTTTTATATCCCTTTCCTGTTTTCTAGAGTTCAATTACCTCCCCCCCTCCAGATCCGTTGACAATTCTTTGCTCTCCCCATGACTCAGAATCAGAAGCGTCAGTGCAGCACTAACCTTTTATACACACACACTGATTACAAGCAAACAGATCACAGGTGAAGATGGTAACCTTTAGTAACCATTCAAACCCATTTGTGTCAACTTGTGTGCATGTTATCTGGCTTCACCCAACCACTAACCATGGGTGAAAGTCAAGGTTTTCTCTAATTATTCATATTCTCTGAAAAATGACCAAAAATAAATCAAAAATTCTGCCAGAGTCTGTAAACTTATGAACACAACTGTACTACACTTCCTCTGATGTATTTTACTTAACAGTACAGATGGCTGCAGCTCACATAATGAGGAAGACAAGTTGTTCCTGATTTGTAAAACATACAAATGTGCATTTATTGTACAGGTGGAGATATGGACATATAAAGATTTGTATTAAGCATGATAAAGACTCATTAATAGACAGAATATAATGGGAATGTTAGTATTTTAGAATATATGGTCAATGTTCTTAACAATGCGAGGAACATCATCTCTGCTGAGACAAAGTTTGTCAGAGGTCTTTAATCATTTAAAGGTCCATTAAACTTTGAAGGTTATTTTTTATCTTAAAAATGTACCCATATACAGACAAAGACCTTTAATTGATATATCACTCCAATTTAATATGTATGTATGTATATATATATATATGTATACATATATATATATATATATATATATATATATATATATATATATATATATATATATATATATATATATACAAATAACTCTTACTTTGAAGAAAACATAGAAACAGTTTGTACTCATTTTTTATTGGAGACCTCAAAACATTAAATATCTTTCAAAATATTCAATCTATTTAACTAATATGTGTAATTTGAATGTGAATACATGTCATAAGAGCTGCTGTTTTAATGTGACCCTACATGTATAGCAGACCATGTTCTTCTCTACCTGCTGCCTTTCATTCTTGTACAGTATGAACAGTCACACAAACAGCTTTAGTCAGTGTGAAATAATCCCTCAGAGCAAACAGGGAGCCTAAATTTGGGTTTGCTGCTGTTTGCAGGTGTGTTTTTTCTTCTGTGTCGAGAGTTTTTTACATCAGTGCACACAATATGTTACGCTCCACTTCCTGTCAATCACCTGATACCCACAGGAGGCAGAGGAAGTCTCTGTTAGCATGTGGACTTAAAAACACTTGATCAGAATGCTTGCTTTTTATCATCTGGAACAATGTTGTGAGCTGGAGCAGCTGTTCATTTATTACTGGGTTCAAGGGCAAATTTAGTGGCTTGAAATATTTACGAGGGGGCAAATGGTGAAGGTGTAATTCACTGGTTTAAATCACACGTTTTACACAATGCACTGTATACTTGAAAGTATGATAAAATATGATAAGGGTTACCAAAATATGATAGGATGCCAATACTATAGGAAATACTCAACGGCCTTTTCATAAGGTACACCATAGTGGTTCAGGATTGTCCAGGATTGTCCATATTCTTCATGGCATCAATTCAAAAAGGTGATGGAAACATTTCTTAGAGACTTTTGTCTATATTAACATGATAGAATCACACAGTTGCTGTAGATTTATTGGCTGTACCATTATTTAAACCTCCCATTTCACCAAATCCCAAAGGTGCTCAATTGGATTGAGATCTGGTGACTGTGGAGGCCACTAAAGTACAGTGAACTCATTGTCATGTTCAAGAAACCAGTTAGAGATGATCCGACCTGTATGACATGGTGTGTTATCCTGCTGGAGTAGCCATCATGGGTACACTGTGGTCATAAAGGGATGGACATGGTTGGCTATAGCGTTCAAACGATGCTCAGTTGGTGCTAAGGGCATCAAAGTGTCAGATCAGGTCAGGTTGGGAGCACATTCCAGGTTGACACTTCACCATTCCTGATGACTTGTCTAGACTGATCAAATTGTGCCAAGAAAATATCCCCACGTACTGTACACCAGCCTAAACCATTAGTACAAGGCAGGATGGAAGCATGTTTTCATGTCACAAATTCTGACCCTATCATCTGAATATTGAGGAAAAATTGAGACTCATCAGATCTGGCAACATCTTTCCAGTCTTCCATTGTCCAAAATTTTTTTGAGCCAGTGTAAAATTTCAGTTTCCTGTACTTTGCAGACAGGAATGGCATCCAGTGTGGTCTTCAGCTGTTGTTGCCCATCTGTTTCAAGATGTTGATGTGTTGTGCATTCAGAAATTGTCTTCTAGTTGTAGCAGGTTGTTAATTGAGTTCCTGCTGCCAATTTGATATCTCAAATCACTGAGGAATTTTAGCCCAGATAACTTCAGTATATTTGATCTTTTTTGGACCAATCTCTATAAACCTGAGGGCTGGTTGTGCATGAAAATGTTAGCACAGCAGCAGTTTTTGAAATACTAAGATAATCCATCCAGCACCAACAACTATGTCACAATTAAGATCACTTCAATCACCTTTTTTCTCCATTCTGGTGCTCAGTTGAAACTTTAGCAGGTCGTCATGACCACATCTACCTCCCAAATTGCATAGTATTGCTACCATGTGATTGACTGATCAACTACTTGTGTACACAAGCAAATAGCCAAGTGCCTTACAAAGGGGCCAGTGAGTCTAGATTATACTATAGACTAATTGCTTGGAAAATTATACCATATCTGAAAAGAATTCCATACCATATTTGAAACAACAATATGGCAAAGTTTACAATATGTCATGATATGACAATACAATGTATCAGTTCAAAAACAATGATCCCAATACAATATATTATGCACTATGATAAATACAATCACAAGTATATTAAAATACAACATGGTATCTAGGATAATGGAACTATATTGTCACTATTAACCAATGAGATACAAAACATTAATCAAAAATGCTATACAATGCAACAAGATACAATAAATTACAATAACATACTACAAAGTCTACTTGGGGAAACAAGCTATTTTGGACTTCAGTACTGCACACCTTCTGTGTTACTGTCATTTGTATGTGGTACCAAATATCTTTGGGGTGTTTTATTATTAAAAAAACAAAATTATATACTTTAAAACAGGTTCATAAAATGGTAAAAATAGTTTAGTACCACTGACTTACTCTAATCATTTTAGATAAATGAAGTAATCAGCATAGTTTAAACCTTAAGATATGGACTTAAAATGTCACCACAGCAGTTTGGTTTTATGAACGTTAACACATTAAATCTTAACCAGTCGTGAACTTGGGCACTAAAAGAACCATGAAGAGGAAACATCAGAAAGTAGTATCTGAACACTTAAGTATAAAAACATTATCATAGGTGAGACACCTCCGGGGGCCACCTGATCCAGAAACACCAACACCAATATAAAGAGGGATAGAGGTAATAACATAGAATGTATGTTAACACTGATAGTGGACTTCAGGTTATTATAACTCTGCCTGCTGTAGTTATTTTTGCCCCGCCTGCAGCTGCTCCAACCACAATGAAAGGCAGTCTGACTTTTGGGACACACAGACGGCTGATTTGAGGTTTGTTCCACTTGAATGAGCTTTATTTCCTTGTTCCACATCGTGTGTCATGCTGCCTCAGTACACAGCGGTGTCTACTGTCCATTGTGAGTCACATATTGTCCTCTTGAACCGAACGCCAGGCTCTGGCTGCCCCTGTCTGCTGTTGTGCACCAATGTTCCCTGCACCATCATGCATCTTATAACCTTGGTATTCTTATATATATATATATATATATATATATATATATATATATATATATATATATATATATATATATATATATATATATATATATATATATATGTATATATATATATATATATATATATATATATATATATATATATATATATATATGGAAAATATAGAACATGTCTTGTTTCCTCAGGGGGTATGCAAAGGCCTTATGAAGCAAAGTCACGTTTATGAGCTGTATTTGGCTGCTGATAACTATCCTTGCCCTAATGAATCCAAAGGGGTGGATTGTTGATTTTGTGTGATATTGATTTATCTCATTATTGTCAAATTGATTACTTGCTTGGTCTTTGTCTTGGGCTCAAAGAAATTACATTAAACTACTTTGTTCATACCAACAGATTACATCTAAAAGAATTTTAAACACAATTTAAGTCTGGGAAATTCTGATGGGAGGTCATGACCTCTTTAAAAACTCTTTTCCACAGAAGTCCCTTCAATGACATTCAAGGACATTTAGAGACTACAGCTCTGCCTTCCTCTGTTTCCAATCTGTATAACAGTGCTGTGGAAATTCCTTCAAACTCTGCATCAATGACAAATGATTGACAAATTTGATGTTGGAGAGAGAAAGTCAAAGATCACTGGGTCTCATGATCATCCCTTGAATGTGAACACAATATGTCAATATTCTCTGAGACTCTGATAAAAGGATAAAATAATTTGATTTTGGACATCAAGGGCTCTTATTTCCTGGCGCAACTCACGGTGGCGGAGGGTAGTGCAGCCGGGCACACCCCGCGCAGTGGTAATTTCGTCCGGCGCACCGCCATACGCAGCCAATTTGGCAATTTGGTAGACCGGCTGTGCCGAGATGGGTGTGACGGCGCACCAGGGGGAGGTGTCAAAAGATTCAGCTTGGCGCAGTGACAATTTCGTGCCAAGGTGCGCTGAAAGCTCGCCAGCTCCAACCTGGTCTAATCTCAGCGCAGGAGAGGCGCACCCCGTGCAGATGTAATTTGGCTGACAGGCGCACAGTGCGCACATGTCACCAAAACCTCACAGGCAGGTATCCACAGTGTCAGGCCCATTTCAATGCAATAAACAATCACAGCAACCACTATTTAATGTAATCGTCTGAACCAGCATATACATTTGTATCTATATTAATTGTCCCGTCACATCTGATGTCAGATCAGAGACGTTTGTCATAACTAATGAGTTCATATCTCTCAAGCCAACCACAAACAGCAACATCATCTGATACGGAGTACTCGGCTTCTGTCATCTCATGAAATTCAAAAGAAAGAAAAAAAGAGAGACAAGCTCTCTGAATAAATGTAAGTCACTCGGTGTCTTAAGGATTTACCTGTGATTGCCTATATTTCTCTCTTTTAAGCTTTATTCATAACGTGATCTAAAAAGATGGAGTACATTATTGCAAGGAGGATGAGGAGGAGATATATTTTCACCTAAGGTTCTGCTATTTGGCGATGACAGACCAGGAATGCAGGTGGATCACAAGCATGATGAATGGATTAGCCTGCTGCTGTGTTTAAATGTAATTATCACTTAATTTTGTACTCCTATTATGACACAGGAACAGATTATATCTGTCCGCGAGGTGGTCCACACGGTGACGTGCATCGTGTTCTCCGATGCCCCTGCGCTCTCCCAGTTGCTGCAAAAGTGACAGCGGCTTTGACCTTCTTCGCCACTGAGGTGAAATTGTCACTGCGCCTCGCCCGCGGCTCATTTAAAGGTGAGGAGAGGCGTTCATTTGATTGGTGAAGATTACACTCGGTTGTGTTAAACCCACTCACGCCTCCTGCAGGGCAGGTGCGCCCTGCCTGCGCCTGGTCTACGAAATTAGAGCCCCATGTGTCAAGATCATTTGACCTAATGTTCGTCCATGCTTTAAATCATGATTTACGAAGAATGCCTTCAGAGAATTTTGTCAAACTTTAGATCAGTTTCCGCTCTTTTCAAGGATTAACTGATACATTTTAGAAGGTACTGAAGCCACATTATTATCACTTGTTTCTGAAAATGAAATATAGAGAATGCAGGGATTTTTGTCAAACTTAACATTAGCTTTCACTTAAATTCAAGTATTAACTGATTTATATTGAAATACTCAAGGCAAAGGTACTGATGCCACATGTTCATCCATTGCTTGTGAATACAATAACTTAAAATCACTATAAGGTCTAATGGCTCAAGGATGGACTAGTCTGATGTCCATGCTGGATCTCATGGTCATCCCTTGCCTATGAAAGTAGTATGGCGAAAATTCTCTGAGGGTTTCTTTACACATATGTCCACTCTGACTGAAAGTGAATATAACAGCTTTGCAGGTCATAGATAAAAGGTCAAGGTTTTGAAGCCACATGTCCATCCTTGCTTTCAAACATGATATGTGAAATACTTTGAAGGATTTGTTCAAACTTTGGACAGCATTGGATAACTGAGAGACAACACCATCTCTCAGTTGTTCACTCTTGCCCCTGGTTAATTTACTTTCATTTTGGAGGTCAAAGGTATAAAAACATAATATTTCAAAAGAGCTCTAAGGATCTTCCGATATGATGCTGAAACAAAATGGTAGCAAGTATATTGGGAACACCATATTCACCGAGGATGAGGAAAGCACGACATAGCAGGTCCAAACTCAAGGCCATGTTGATTGTTTTCTTCTACATTAGGGGATGGAGTGGGCTCCAGAAGAGTCAACTGTGAATCTACGATATTACAAACAGGTTCAAGAAAAACTGTGAGGTAAACTCTGAAGCAGGAGACCACAACTGCAGTCAAAGGAGAAGCATTCTGGTCTTTATTGCATCTGCACAGATGAAGGCACCAACAAAACAACAGCTGTGGTAGAAATGTGTAACAACCTGGTCTACACCGTGGCTTTGATACAACTGATGATGTTTGGCCAGCTTCCTGCCTCCCTTCCTGACTATTCTGCCCCAAAGAAATAAGAATTCTTTCACCTAAAAGCAAGTCAGAGAAGCTTCTAACCAGCCCTGCAGACATATTGACCCTTAATTGTCAATAACAGATAAACCCATGCATTCCAACCTCAGTAGAGATACCCCTAGCATTCGCTAAACATGTACCTGCCCACAAGGTGTTCAAATTATATTTTTCCATGTTACAAAAGCAGAGGTCCTGAGACAACTGTCCAAAGACAACCTGCTGCACTGCTTTGATAAGTGGAAGACTCCAATGCAATGAAGGAGAAAGACATTTAAAAATGTTTGTGTTCAATCAAATTGGATTACTGCATCAGTCTCATTTTTTTAATAGCCATAGAATGTTTACATCATGCGGGAATTAAATTACTACGCTGTTGCTCTACTTTGTATTGAGGCTGTGCACTTTAATCAAGCTGTTCACTCATGTATGTCTATATAAATACTTAACACCAGGCATAATAGCTGATTTGCCGCTGCTTTCCGGTATTTTTGTTGTTTTAAATTTTGTACAGCATCCTTGGGTGTCATGAAAGGTGCTTTAAAAAAATGCATAATTATTATTATTGTTATTATTACTATTATTATTTTCATCTTTAGTTCTGAGGCAGGTACATAATTTAACACCTTGAAAGCAAGTTTTGAGATTTCTGGACATCTCACATCACATTTCAAAAGACTGCACATGTGTAACACAACAAATAACAGACTGACATATAAGTCCAAGATGTCCACTGTTTAAAATTCAGTCAATACAGAAGTTCATCAAATTGTCAGCTGAGGTGATTAACCCAGCCGTGAAAAAAAACAACACGTCTCTGAAACAGTTAGTTAATGCTGATGTGCGGTCAAACATGTGCAGAACGAAGCTAAAGTCGATACAAGGCACCAGCTTCACTTGAATTTAGATTCACATTGAACAGAAGCGGGGGGCAGAAAGATGTAAGAGCAGGTCGAGCTTCACTGTAAGGAAGACCACAGAAGAAGCAATGTACCTGGTGCCTCTGGGAGTGAGACAGATAAAGAAAGATAGTCAGAGCATTTGTGGGAGATTGAGAAAGCTGAGCAGACGAGGAGCCAGAGGAAACCAATTAGAACCATGATGGGCACTTAAATCAGCCTGTTATTCAATACTGCACTGTCTGTGTGGGAGTATTACAATTCCCTGAAGCTTGATGGAGTATTCCTCGTCCCCAGCTGACAACAGCTTTAAAGGGGGATAATAGTGATTTTTAGCTTTGTGTGTTTCTCTTACCCTGTGAGAAAACTGTGGGTATTAGGGAGTATTTTCTGCAGCCTCTTAAAGCTACAAATAAGAACAAAGCTGGGTCTGCCTCCTGAGCTGCGGTGACACCTTGTCTCTATATATTAACTCTGAAAAACACCTTATTCAGGAGATAAGCTCTTCAATAATACATTTTTTGGTGTTGTAAATGGCTTCTTTTTAGTTCTGAAATACAACGGAATAATCATGCTGTCAGGATTTAAACACTAATATATGGTGAGACTGTTTTAATCCCCAAAATCAGTTTTTAAGAATGCCAGCTCCAATTTTTTTTGCCCCATCTGAGGAAGCAAACAAACTGGAAACACAATATGCATCAAAATGGGCCTGATTGCTACAGCCAGAAATGCAATGCCAAGAGCACATGGCTCACAGTGCTTTATGGAGTGTCTGTCTGCATCTTGCCATGTACCCAACATATACCCAACAAACAATCTGAGCAGAGAGAGAAGGACAGATCATTAAGAATTAGAGTCAAGACACCTAATAATGCATAGGTGTGTTTTGGGTGTTAAATGATTTAAAAGTGTCGTGGTTCAAGCTGGCACTTTTTATGTCATTCAAACACACTGGATGCTTACTGACTGTATGACAATTGCTGGACATGTCATGTTAGCTTAAATAATAATAAGTCAGGGCTTTGGACTGCTGACATGAGCACCATACGTCATTCCTGTTCTACACAAATATCTCGCACAACAAGAATCTAGAGAGTACTTTTCTTCACTTTGTCTTGGACAAAATAAACAGGTAAAAAAATAATGAGCTGAATTTACTGTGATTTAGCAGATAGGAAAGTCAACATTGAAAGAATGTGTTACAAACAAGATATACACAGTATGGTTACACCTCTTGTTTGTGCTTTTCAGACTAAAAGCCTGGTCTAGCACATCTGTAGAGGAATTACTCTAGCTTGTATAAAATGCATTATTCTGAAGTTTCTCAAGGTCAGTTCTACAATGAATAGGTCACTTGTGCAAGATTTACTGTGGTTCCTCTGAAGGAGAGACAGAGCTGTGACTTGATGGCAACTTTCGGTGTTGAAAAATGTAGCCAATGCAGATGTGCCAAAAACCACTGTTCCTCAGTGTAAGGGGGCTGGTTAACCTGACACACCAGATGGACTGTTAAATATACTTTATCTCACAAGTCCATGTGAGCAACAGTACATTCGTGTTTCCCATTAATTAAGTAAGCTATGGCAGCCCGCCATAATTTAATTAGACCCGCGATAGATTCTTAATGAAAAATTTAGGCTGATACAAATAATATCTCTATAGTGTTTTGTGCTGATTTTGCTCAGGCTGACTTTACTCAGGCTGACTTTATTGACTTTACTACGATATACAACGCAGTCCAAGCACAATTTAAGCTCTGTAAATGGTAATTTTACAGGCTTGCTAGATTAGATTACCAACAGTGAGGTTGACTTGCATTAACTAACAGAGACATGGGCAGTGAAGGAGTCATCCTCAGCCAAGGGAAGCAACTAAGGCTGTCAGTTTTCCTCAAAATCGAACTCGAATGGTTTTTGAACATACACGCAAATAATATTCCATTATTTTGCCTGCCCCTCCAGTAGTAACGGACCTTTCTTATCCACGCCTTCGGTAAAGACCCTGCCAAAAAAAACGCAGTTACATGAGGTTGAACTCTTGATGAAGTGCTGCTGCACTGGACTGCATAACTTGGATGAAAACCTGACAGGTGAGTCCATAAATTTAATGTGGAGGACGACTAAGCTGCTTTGCACATAACCGACACACAGCCCAGTCTTTGATTTTAAGTTTGCCATCAACGGTGTAGAACTCAAAATACTTCCACACAGTGCTCCGCAGATGATTCAGTGCTGTTATTGTCCACTCAGAGTGGCAACTCTTTGTTTACTGAGGTCAAGAGAGCAGTTTATGTGGCTGACGGACAAGCTGGCCAAGAGCGCCCTCTGTTGGATGAAGCGGTCCACTGCTCCAGGCGCCCTTAGGAGCAGCTACACTCAATATTTTATCTTCGAATATTTATTTACTCTTTGGTTACGGATATTTATTCCCATGCTTGAATGGTTGTTCGAATATCGAGTATAAGGTGACAGCCCTAGAAGGGACAGTCGGTGAGTTTGACAGCAGAAAAAGGGATGTAGCAGATTTTTATGGTTGAAATGAACATATGGACAGCATTGTTCAAAAAAAGTTATGATCAGAGCACTTAATGTGCTTTAGGCCTCTCACTGTATAATGGGGGATTTTTTTTAAACTCATTGTATTGATATTTTCAAACTTTTCAGTTATGTAGTTAGAGACATGACTGACCTGGCTACAGGCCTATGTCCAGTTGCTATAGGTCAGATGGCTTTAAGTCCAGCAGTTTGACTGTGTCCATGGCTGCCAACGTGCTCAAAAGCCTCCGTTGATAATGAAACTGCAACCATCAAAAATTAGATGGTTGCTTCATGTAGATACCTCGGAAAGCACCATTTTGCAATTTAATACCACTTCCACTTATTGTTGAATTCCTTACAATATTTTTTAAATTCACTCAGATTTTCATCATAATGAGATGCAATAAGATTTACTGAATTGTTCCCTGCAGGCACTTTTTCCTGTCATACAAACTGAAAGCACCCACACTCACCTAGAGCTAAACACAACAACTATCATCCTCTACACAGCTAACAAATGAATTGCCTGCACTTGTTATCCATTCATTACACACTGAAAGCCACTGGAGGAGTTTCAGCCTGTAAACTGATGCAATGTGGAGTCTTTGTATTTTAAGGAGAGGCATTTATTTAAGCTTGCAAAAACTGATTAGACTCGCCGATCCAAACGACAACTCAGATTAATTTCAACCTAAAGGTGTTTCCTTCTTTTAATAGACAAACATGGAAGAGTATGGGAACGGAGATAATGAAAAGCCATAAACAGGGTGCAAGCTCTGCACTTCTCCAGCTAACAGAATAAACCATGTGATACGTAGCAGCTGTAATTACCTCCAACACTGATTTTCCCATTGATTACAGCGCTGCAACCTCTCATGATAATACGTCTAATCCAAATCCAAACTGATATCAGCTTTAATATTTGCCACCATTAAAGCTGATGCACCTAATTAAACGTGTGCTGCGTTCAGGCTTTGTTTGTTCTAGTGGCACTTAAATCCCTTTACACAAATCCTCTCACACACACAAACCCTTCTTCTCCTTCGCCCCTAGAGATCCTGAAGGAATTGAGAGTAAATAACAAGGTATAAAGAGGAAAGCTTTATGACCAATCACTGAGGATCTGCAGGGGACCATGATATGAACAGGACAAATCTCCCGGATGGATCCCCCCGCCAGTGTCACTTTGTATTCCAATGTTTGTTTGGGGATCTGGAGCACACACGACCCCCTCAAATTGATCCGTTATTGGAGCCAAACCAGGATGAGGCAGGGGGGGACCATCGCGCTATTTCAAAGAGACATCTTCATTTGTATTGATTTGACTGGAGAGTGTGAGAGAGAGAGAGAGTGTATCCCCTGTCATGCTTTCTCACTCACTTGTCCTCAGCAGACCTGTGCTCAGGCGACGGCCGCTTTATGGCATGCTTAAACGTGCACTTCTCTGATCAGCAGCTGTGTAGCCAAAGAGGTGGATGCAGGAATTTTATGCTACACGGCTATTTGGATGCACAGTGGTAGCTGTAAGCAAATCCCTCCAAAAAGGGTGCAAGGAATGATCTGCTGCATTTTCCATAAACAGAAGAAAAAAACAGCCTGGGGCTAGCTTAAACAAGTCGTATGTGATGGGCAGTAACATCACTACAAATACCGTTGTCAGTAGCATAACTACATTTTCCCATAGCTTAGTTGTAGCATAATTATCTTGCAGTGCAACTGGATCCTCCTGGTTCATTTCTTGTTTTCAGTGAGATCCATCATGCCAAACGCCGGGTCTGAACAAATGAGCTCAGGCTGAAGACGCATTGCCTATTCAGAATCCTTTAACGCGGGAAGAGGTGGAAACTACGAGCATACGACAGCGGAAGTGACTGCTCATACAGAGATTAGATACTAACAGCTTTAGTAGCAGTTACATCAGATCTGGACCACGTTTCTTTATTAAACGAAAAACAACACTCAAAGCATAGATCATTAGACAAGATTTTTCTCTCCACTTTTGTCATGTTTTTGTGACAGTTTGTTCTACAAAGTGGCTAACGTTTTGTACATTACACGGCAGCAGTGGTGCCCGCCTACTTCAACGTCTGATTAGCTCATAATGTGTGACTGATAGAACGATTCTCCAATCACCTGCTGGATGGGGTTTAAAAGTTTCTGTCCTCCCCCAACATTTCCTATGGGCTGCTGTCAAAATGGACTAGTGACATACCGATGCAGCCACTTAAATGTTCCCCTCCCAGCCAAATACCAGTTGAGTTCCAGCCAGATACCAGCCAATTATTAGCCAACTTACAGCCACTGAGAGTCTAAATGAGCTTTTTCCTGGTTTGTTTTTGTTTTTAATTTCTCTACATAGAGGCATTTTCCATGCTAATTTTGATTTTTATTTATTTAGTAAAATATAAGTAGTACAAGTTGCACATTTATCCCTTCATTGTAGGGAACTCATTA
This sequence comes from Cetoscarus ocellatus, assembly GCA_037902135.1. NCBI lineage: Eukaryota > Metazoa > Chordata > Actinopteri > Labriformes > Labridae > Cetoscarus > Cetoscarus ocellatus. The sequence goes on from JBAMNC010000277.1 coordinate 2,313,653, forward strand.
TAGCCACGAAGGCGGGCAGGTATTAGAACTAACCTGTCATGGACCAGCTAAGACTCTGCTGTTGTTGGTTTCTAAGTCAATTTTTTTTTTTTAGTAGCTAAGTTATTTTACGTGATCAAGTAGTGCAGTAGTATCTACCACCAGTTTAGACGGTTCGTTACAAAGCAGAATGGATCCATGCTTTTGTGATATTTGCATCAAATCTCCTCCTACTATCCAAATGTTGCAGCAAAAACCAAGAGTCAACAGGCCAGGCAACATTTTTTCATCCTTTTGTCTTCAATTTTTTCAGTTTCCTGTTCTTAGTCGACAGAGGTGTGTGCCTGGTGTGGTTTTCAGGTCTTCTGCATACTTTGGTTTTAACCAGTGATTACTTGAGTGACTGTTGCTATCATCTCCAACCACTTCTGACCATTCTTCTCTCACCTGACATCAACAAGGCCTTTTGGGACAGAGCACTGCAGTTCACTGGTTAATTCCTCTTTGTTGGACCATTCTCTGGAAACCCTAGAGACAGTTGTGCGTGAAAATCATCGTAGATCAGCAGTTTCTCAGTCTGGATCCAACAGCCATGCCATGTTCAAAGTCACTTCCTCTTTCTGGTGTCTGGTCTGAACTCCTGTAGGTCATTTTGACCCTGTCTCTGGGCCTACATGCCTGGTGATTGGCTGATCAGCTATTTGTATTAAAAAGAAGTTTAACGGGTGACTTAATGGTGTGTTTTTTGTCGTTACCTCAGCTTGCTAACTAACTTTTCATATGGCACAGTGTGACAAGCGTTTATGTACACAGCAGGGCTGTTGCATTGTGACACAAGAACAACCCTGTCTGTCGTTGGTTTGGCTCGCACTAAAGCACTGTGGTGTGTCTTGAAACATACCAATAAAAATCTGTAACATTGCATCATGTTTCATCTGAACCGGAACAAACAAACAAGCTGTAGGTGAGAAAGCCACCCTTGAATTTTACAGGCTGTCAGACAGAGGCAGCCTCTGTTCACTCTGTTGAGTGTTCAAGTGATACAGCATTAAGAAAATAAATATGGCCTCTGAATTGGGAAAAAGCAGTTTGTAACAACCAAAGCTAATTCCCCTCTGTACACAGCTGTAATGTACTCTTTGTTTTAGCATGGTTACCCTTTGTTGAAACTAAATATCACACTCTGTAAACTATGTTTATGAGGTAATCAATCTCAGGCCGGGCTGGCGCTATGATCACTCTATAATGGGGTTTATGATTCCAGCCAGTGATGGCTCCAACAGTGGAGCACAGACAGATCAGACATGGTAATCCTGCAGGGTGAAGCCATCATTATTTCCATTTTAATAGCCGTTATTGTCAAGGTTACAGCTGCAGCCATGCTCGCTGACATTGTGTGTTTGCGAGGTGGAGATGATGCATATTCTCTCTTCACTGCACATGGTTATTGGATTCTCCGACCATATTTATGTTTTTAATCCCCCTGCGACAAAAGTCACCAGAGGGAACGCACACGTATAACCAGTAATATCTGCTGCAAACAACCGAGTCCGGAGAGAATCAGCATCATTTTACCCTCAGATAAACGTCACGTTAGGACTGGAGGCCAGTAGATAAACAGCAGAATCACTTTGTTTTGACTTTCTGAACAGTAGATACACCCTAAGTAACTCGGAGTACAGCTGTTTCACCTCATGGGAGATTTATAACTGTCTTAAACAGCTCTGCTCTTTGCTCTCTCTAACTGGTAACAGACTGTGGAGGCGAAGATTTTGAATAATTACTTATCTTAAATTGAAAGTCTATAATTCTCCTTTGGGTTTGACTTATTTTGTACCTGTCTCTTGAGAGGGCTGATGAAGGCAGACACCTACACATAAAACAGATCTGAGTTATGGAGCACAAGCATTGCTTCTGGAAAAATCCATACCTAGTGGTAGTAGTTTACTCATTCACTGATGAGCTAAAACAAAAACTTTGCATGCACCATATGGGAAAAGTAGCCACCAGGGGGCTCTTAATCAAAATAACAACAACAAAAGAGAAGTACTCTGCGATCACAAAGCCTTTTACAACATTTTAGTGTGAGTTAGATGTGGGAAAACTGCCCTATCTCCCCTGTTGAGAAGTCTTTGAAAGAAATTCCTTGATCCACAACTGGATTTGGATTGCCACCAAAATCTAAACAATTCTTCCTTGTACTTTGACATGTCCTGAAAATGCTATGAAAAGAATTGAGAACTTATTGAATTATCGACAAAAACTGCCCTACCTTGCAATATTAAGACATTTTTACAAAAAAATCTTGGATCTGCATCCAAAATCAGATCACCACAAAAACAGTTTCACCACTTTCTTGCACCATGAATAATTTGTGGAATTATCAGCAAATGTGGAAAAACTGCTTTCTGCCATGTGTAAGATATGCTGAGAATTGTATTTAAAATCTATTTGGACTGTCAGAGTTATCCTGTTCTTAAACTAACAAATGCCAGCAAAAACGTAATCTCCTCGGCAAAGTTTTAAAAAAGAGCATGAATAGAGATAAAAGATTGTAGAAAGATAGATTAAGACCACCTGTCACCTCCATTCGCCTTTACTGTTTCCTTTGGGGGGACTATGTCATTAAAACCTGCACCTCATGAGGTGTGTTTACTAAATGGCAAACCAGAGGGCTCGCTTTGTGGATTAATGTATTATAATGAGGGAGAAAAGCTTTTAATAATTGACTCCCTGGTTTGTGCTGCAAGCTATTTGAAAGTATTCTACAATTACTTAAAGTAGTGTTCCTCAACCTTTTTTGTACCATGGCCCGCTTTTCTGAACAACAGTATAGCTGTGGACAGCAGTCATGAGGTTTTCCAAAAGCACACGTTTCTACTGATAACTGATGGGTAATGTGTTAGTTCTGACTCTAAATTGGGGCCCTAATTATTGGAAAGCTCAGCCTTGAGTGTCCTCTATTTATACTCATGTTGCAAAGTCAAATCTATCTACAATTATATTTTTGACTATGAGGACTAACAGGGAGTTTCTCTCAAGTCTTACTTTTTACAGTATCACAGCAGTAACTGGGACAGAGAGCCTGAATGTAACATCTGCACAGTCAAGCCACTCAGTCCCATATGAGAGGGTTTGGTCATCCTTAAAGCACTATTTGGTCTCCTTTGTTCAAAAAAGGGAAATGTAGTTCTCTATGACCTAGTATCAAATGATCTATGATCTAGTACTGGTCCACAGCCCAGTTGTTGGGGACCCCAGATTTAAAGCATCTGATTTGGCTGTTACACCATGGGTATCAGGGGATGGAGTCACAAGTTCAGGGTGGCGGCCACGGTGTAATAATAATAGTGGTCCGTCATTAGCAAATGCATGAATCAATGAGCTACAGAATCAGAATTGATATTGGGTCCCATTTGCTTGCACAGCTGTATTTGACACAATATTGAGTGTTTCTACGGCAACGAAAAAAGGGCTGTCTGCATGGCTCAGTCACAACGGTCGCCATGACAGACATGGCACAAAACAAATAGAAAAGATGAGGACTTTAAATACTTTTTAAGTATTTGAGGTATTCCAAGTGCTCAAAACAATCTTTGTTATCAATGCTAAGTAAAAGAGACTTACACATATTATATCAGAAACAGCAACTGCAGCAATACACCACTGCACTCTTCTTTAATAAAAGCTATGTTATTTATTAATACAACAATGCTACCTGAAAGCCATTGGAAAATTTAGTTAAAATGTGTTTTCATTGATGTGACATTTCTGTCCAAGGCTGCTGTCGGGAATTCATGCAAATCATTGATGCAGACAGACTTAATTGGTAGGTGGGTAAATTGAAGCACAGGAGGATGTGTTTATTTACAACAAACATCATACAAGCTGCATGTCCGTCAAGCCTGTGAAGGGTCTCTGGAAATTTGCAAGGGAACATAGATCCAATTCAGTCTGATTTAAAGGAATGAGATGTAACTATAGATGGTCTTCATGTTTTTAAATTGAGGTTTTAGGTTATTTTTAATTGTATTATGGTGCAATTTTATCAAAGTAAATGTACTTTTACTGGCACAAACTATTTGCACACTTTTCACCCTAGTATCAGACAGCAGAAAAAGCCCAATCCGTCTGCATTCGTTCACACTCCCATCTCCATATTCATCTGACAAATAAACAAGCCTAACAAATCTTTATCACGTTAGGTTAGCTTTATGTCATGTGATCATATAAAAGTCTGGATGAATGTAAATCCGGACAGATGAGTTACTGACAGACTGGTAGATTAATCATTATGAAGTCTGGCTCTGCAACAGTCTGATGGGGTTTACTTTATGGACAATCATCAATCATCGATTTCATGATTCATCAAGTTCAGCCAAGCATCACAGTTACGAGGATGATGCTTCACAGTGACAATGCACTGTTGGGTTCACAACATTTGCCATAATCCATCATATTTTGCTCCATGAAATGTGTCCTATAACAAGGATCCATATTTCTGTTGTTTTCAGGTTAACGTAGACATGGTGCAGCATTCCGGCTGTTGTCCTGAGGTGTATCATGGACCAAAAAAAAAAAAAAAAAATCTTAACTATGAATGAATGTAATGATGGATAGCTGCATAAATACAAGCAAAAGAAGCATAAAAAAATACAATTTTGTCATTAATATATACATATCTCTCCATCTAATTTAATTAATTGATTTTTATTTCAGCATTTACATACCTACACTCACTAGCCTTTTATTTTGTATACCTTACTAGTACTGCTTGACCAGTTTAGTATTCAGAGCTACCTCATTTCTACTGGACAGAGATTCAGTAAAGAGCTAGAAACATCCATCCATACATTATCTGTACCACTTATCCCTTTTGAGTCGCAGGGGCCAGAGCCTATCCCAGCTGACACTGGGTGATAGACAGGGTACACCCTGGACTGTTCGCCAGCTGATCGCAGGGCCACAAAGAGGGACCGACATTCATTCAGTGTCATTGATACTACAGGAAATTTGCTACAGATTTATAAGATTAACACCCACAATGGAAATCTCCTGATCTATTACAATTTAAAGGAGCTCTACTAGATTGAGATCTAGTTACTGTGGAGTCTCCTGGAGCACAGTGATTTCACTGCTGTGCTCAAGAAGCCAGTTTGGGATGATTTAAGCTTTGCGACATGGTGCGTTATCCTGCTGGATAGGGCTGTAAGATTTATCGTTTTTGAAATCGCGATTTCAGATCATGCAATCATGTGACCACCAAAGCTGCTATTTTTTGCAACGCTTCTGACTGACCCAGGATCTGTTGTGTCAACTATTTTACACATACTATTTTACAAATTTGCAGGCAATTTGCATTTAAGAATGGTGCGCAAATGAACAGTTTACGCACAACTGTGAATCAGTTCTTACTGTTCACTTAAAAGAGCTGTTCAAAAGAGACAACTCGCTCGAAGGTCACATCTCCACTGTGGAAGTGCTGCTAAGCAGGTCAACAACACAAAGCCTCTGTTTAGAAGTAGAAGTTGGAGTATCCCTTAAATATTGAAAACAGATTATTTTTCATCAATATTAGATGAAGAGTAATGTGTTATGTGCATTTGATCATTGATTTCCTTACTGTTGTCTATACTGTAAACATAGTGAATATTGCACTAAAGCTTGATTTGAAGAAAATTGTGAATAGAATTGAAATCGTAATATCTGCCAGAAAAATCGCAATTAGATCTTTTCCTGAAATTGCTCAGCCCTACTGCTGGATATGGGCCTGCTGATGGTGACATTAGATAATTTTATTGTGGATTAAAGTAGTCAAGGACACAAGACACTTGGTGGTCTTGGTTTCCACTTAACAAACACACAAATGGGAGCCTGATGAGCTTTGAATCACATGACTGATGCTACTAGTCCTGCGATGAGACCAGTGCACATGGGCACATTGCAGTTGTTGTTCAAGTCAACTCTGAGTCTATATCAGGCAAATCTAACTGGTCATATTGGACTGTGTCAATACTATGTTGTACCCACCCCATATTTATTCATTAATTACTGTGTTTATTTCTGCATTATATATTCATTGATTTAAATATTCATGTTTTGTCAGATATGGTCCCTGATGGAAGTTAAGATGTGATGCTGTCTGTGTGTATCTGTGGCCCTCATCCAATGGGCATCTGGCGTCCAAAGGAGGCGTGTGGCTGATGAGGCTGAAACAGATGGCGGACCGGGCGCCATGACTCCAACCAAACTTTTAAAGGTGTGTGATAAAGACTGTTATTAGACACAACATATGTCATTTCCTACAGGGGCTGCAAACGCAGAGAAAATGAAGAATTTTCTATAAAACCAAACAAAATGCAAAATAAGCAAAGGTCTCCTGAGGCATATAAATGAAAGAAAATCTAGCCTCATTTTACACCCAAACAGATGTTTTTCTTTTTTATGTTTACCATCCAGGTCAGGATTGATTTCACTAGCCTCTAGTGTCTGATTAAAAATGCACTGGGATACATCTGCAGTCCATACCACGATGCAGTGCCTTGATTTACAGCCAAATTACTGATTTTCATGTCTGACTGGAATTCACTCTAATATGAGAGAGCTCAGATTTTTTATTATTTTTTTAACCTGTGTAGACTTCCTGTACAAAGAAAGTGGAAGTATACTGCTCTGCTGCATCCTTCATCCTTACTCAGAGAGTGAAATGAAAGTACTTTGTGCCATCTCTGGTGAAGCTGTAGAGGCCTTTGATTGTACTTAGACTAATTAATTAATTAATGACTTCTCAAGCACTTCTGTCTTCTTTGAGACAGGTATACTTTCAAGCATATTACTTTGCAGGTCATGATCTGCAGCTTGCTTCATATTGTGGGTCTGGCTATCTCTCTTTGAGTCTGTTCCTTCAGTGCAAGAAGTGAAACAGATTTATTAATTTACAGAATTATAACCTGTACAGAATAGATCGAGTTGGAAGAGGAGGTGGTGTGGCTGTGTATGTGAAGTCAAGCCTGTCTGTTACTCCTTTAAAAAATGTTTCTGTACCCAGTTCCTTTAAATTTATTGCTTTGAAAATTACTCTCTCAAAAAATAGTTCGATCAATGTTGTCGGTGTCTACAGACCACCCTCAGCCATTTCTACATGTGTCTCTGATATAACTCAGTTACTTTCAGAACTCAACAAGTCTGAGTTAGTAGTCCTAGGTGACTTTAACCTCAACTGGCTATCAGATGACTCAGATAACCTTAAAGAGAGGCGTGATGACCTGAATCTGGTACAAATTATTAATGAACCAACCAGACCTAATTTAAAGGACTCTTCCAGGTCAACATTAATTGATTTAATCTTATGTAACAGACCTGACAAAATTTCTGCCTCTGGTGTTTTTGGGCTTGGTTTAAGTGATCATTGCCCCATAGTCTGTGTTAGAGGTGCTAAAATGAAAACATCAAGCACAAGGATTGTTTTCAAAAAAAATTTTAAACATTTTACTGCTCAGGCTTTTCTTCAAGACATTATAGACAGCAATATAAATCATACCACAGAAATTCCGAACATGGAATAGGCTTTTAAGTATTTCTCAAAAACACTGCTTACTGTTGTTGAAGAACATGCTCCCTTGAAAAAGTTCAGGATTAAAGATAGATGCAGCCCATGGTTTAACACACACTTATCCCTTATGTTTACAGAAAGGGATAAAGCCTGGGCTCTGGCAAAGCGGACTGTGAGCACAGAGCACTGGCTGACTTTTAGGCAGTTGAGAAACAAATGCACCTCCTCATTGAGGAAAGCCAAAGCTAGTTATTTTATAGATAAAGTTTCAAATTCTTATTCTGACCCATCAAAATTCTGGGAAGCTGTTAATATCATTAAAAATAACCCGTCATCTATTCCTTCATGTATCATATCTAATAACTGTACTATTGACAAACCGGATAAGATCTGCCAAGCTTTCAATGCACACTTTGCTGCGGCTGGAAACCAGTTTGACACAGTTTACTTTAGTTCTGTTTTAAACAGTCAGCCACTGTCTCATGCTCCCTCCACAAATCCTTCAAACCCTTCCTCCCCATTCAGTCCGCAGCCCTTTACCTCCTCTTCTGTCAGAGAGGCACTTCAGCATATAGACTGCAGGAAAACAGCTGGCCATGATAGAATTCATCCTTTTTTCTAAAAGATCTGTGCACCTATCATTGCAGAGGAGGTTTCATACCTGTTTAATCTTTCTATTTCCACTGGAGTTTACCCCCAGGCGCGGAAGACAGCACATGTGATCCCACTACACAAAGGCGGGGATAAAACCGATCTCAATAACTACCGGCCTATCTCCAAACTGTCCTGTCTAAAATCTTAGAATAATTAGTCAACAATAAAATCAAATCATTCTTCTCCAGCAACCATGTATTAAACCCACATCAATCAGGTTTTAGAACAACTCATAGTACAATCACTGCAATCAAAAATGATATAATTTCTCAGATTGACAAGAAGAAATTCTGTGCAGCTTTATTTGTCGATTTAACAAAAGCCTTTGATACTGTTGACCATTCCCTGCTCCTTGAAAGGCTAAGAGAAACTGGTTTTGACTCTCTATCCTGTAAATGGTTCAAAGACTACCTCTCACAGAGAGATCAGGATGTGGTTCTTGGTTATTGTCGTTCTGTGTGTTTGCCTCTATCAAAAGGGGTACCACAAGGCTCAATACTTGGTCCTCTCTTGTTTACTATATATATATAAACTACATCACATCATCTTTTAACAGATTGTAACTCACACCTTTATGCAGATGATACAGTTTTATACTGTTTTGCCATTACTGCCCATTCAGCCGTTCACACCCTTCAGCAAAATTTCAATCAATTACAACACGCTCTGTTTGACTTAAGACTGGTTCTCAATCCAAGTAAGACCAAATACATGTTATTCTCCAGAGCCACAGACCTCAATGACAATAGTTTTCACATCACCACCCTAACAGGACATAGCATTGAGAAAGTATTTGAGTATAAATATCTTGGTATTTGCTTATATCAAAAACTCACCTTCAGATTTCATATTGACTCCCTGGCCAGCAAATTAAGACAAAAAATTGGATTTTTCTACAGGAACAAAACTTCCCATTGCGAAGTAGGAAATATGTTATTGAAGCTGTCTTTTTATCTGTTTTAGATTATGGTGATGTTGTTTATAGGGATGCCTCTGCCTCTTTTCCTGGCGTAACTCAGGGTGGCACAGGGTGGCGCAGCCTGGCGCACTCCGCGCAGTGGTAATTTTGTCTGGCGCACCGCCGTGCGCAGCCAATTTGGCAATTTGGTAGACTGGCTGCGCCGAGATGGGTGTGACGGCGCACCAGGGGGAGATGTCGACAGATTCAGTTTGGCGCAGTGACCATTTCAAGCCACAAAAACGCGCGGAAGGTGTGTTGAAAGCCCACCAGCTCCAACCTGGTCTATTCTTGGCGCAGGCGAGGCGCACTCGGGGCAGTGGTAATTTGGCTGACAGGCACACAGTGCGCACACGTCACCAAAACCTCACAGGCAGGTATCCACAGTGTCAGGCACATTTCAATGCAATAAACAATCACAACAAGCACTATTTAATGTTACCGTCTGAACCAGCACATACATTTGAATCTATATTAATTGTCCCGTCACATCTGATGTCAGATCAGAGACGTTTGTCAAAACTAACGAATTCACATCTCTCAGCCAGCCACAAACAGCCACATCATCCGATACGGAGTACTCGGCTTCATCTCATGAAATTCAAAAGAAAAGAAAAAAGAGAGAGACTGCCGCTGAATAAATGTAAGTCACTCGGTGTCTTAAGGATTTACCTGTGATTGCCCATATTTCTCTGTTTTAATCTTTATTCGTAACGTGATCTAAAAAGATGGTGTAGTGTCTCATTTTTTCAGTAAATACCGAATGAGCTGGCTCGTAACTTCTGCGCAGGAATGGCAGCTAAGATGAAAAACAAATGTAAAAATTTGTCCTTTCGCTGTTCAAAGAAGCATGAACGCAGGCAAAGTCCACTTTCCAGAAACTCGTTTATTACTGTCACAAGGTGAAAAATAACAAACGGGAGATGATTTGTGTCACGACACCCTAGAACAACTCCTGAACAACTCCTGAACAACTGAAGCTTGAGTTATGGTATGTACGTTATATAGCTGATGGGAGGGACTCCTCCCGTCTTCTCGAATGCTCCAGAAGGGTCCCTCCCCCTCTCCTTTTAACATTCACTTTCTTTAATTCTTAATTATAATTTTGTAATTTATCCTCCCATAGGCCTTTATACAATCCCATGGAGTCCAGAAGTTATTTATATTTAGCTATAAGGCACAATCAGGTATATTTCTTTCTTAATTCTATGGTGTTACACAAAATGGCTGACATGCTCCAAGATGGCTTCCCACTTGGTTCCAAATATGGTCGTGCTTTTCCTGCTCCTGGCTTTGGAACAGAATCTTCTGTACATGACGTTCTTTCTTTGAATACTTGTCCTGAGTTTAATATTTACAACTTTGAACCATGGACTCCATCAGATATGTATTCAGGCTCTATGGTGTAGGAAAAAAACTTTTAATTATGTTGGTGAGATCCTTATATTTACTCACATATATAAAAAATGACCTTAATATGACCAAAAAACCTTTATAGGCATAATATTCCGTGTGATACTTCTAACTACATTGTGAGATTATGATATATTATTAAAACAATCTTGAAACATACATTCTGTGGTCATTTCTAACTAATGTAAGACCCTGAGTAGTCAATACACTCTGAACCCATTTCTACATTCAGTAAGGACCTCTCAATAACATTAAATGCTGGCGTTTGACGTGTATATGTGACCAAATATTCCAGAGAATATATAAACATTATAAAATGTAAATGTAGGAATATTATAATAATATTATTATGGCTGATATAAAATTACGCATAAAAGGCTTAGGTGTCGTACAGGCCCAGTATATAAGGTAATCTGTCCTTGAATGCAAAACCCAACATAAGGTAAAATATGTGCCTGGTAATATCAACAATGTTACATATGCTGTATTTGTATGATACTATATAACTACTACTCCCAGCTAATGCTAAAAAAAAGAAAGTTACTTGAGTTACTATAGTGACCAACAGACCAACATTCAACATTCCATTATTGAAAGTATGTTAAGAAAGCTAAAAACATTAAAAGTATGAGTAAAGTAAAACTCATTAATAAACAGTGATACCAACAAGACATTGTACGATAATTTTACACCACGATGGAGTATATTATTGCAAGGAGGATGAGGAGGAGATATATTTTCCCCTAAGGTGCTGCTATTTGGCGATGACAGACCAGGAATGCATGTGGATCACAAGCATGATGAATGGATTAACTTGCTGCTGTGTTTAAATGTAATTATCACTTAATTTTATACTGCAATTTATGACACAGGAACAGATTACATCTGTCCTGCGAGGTGGTCCACACGGTGACGCGCATTGTGGCCTCCGATGCGCAGCCCGGCGGCCCCTGCGCTCTCCCAGTTGCTGTAAAAGTGACAGCGGCTCTCACCATCTTCGCCACCGAGGTGAAATTGTCACTGCACCTCGCCAGCAGCGCATTTAAAGGCGAGGAGAGGCCTTCATTTGATTGGTGAAGATCACACTCGGCTGTGTTAAACCCACTAACGTCTTCTCTCCTCCCTATCTGCTACTTGCGCCGGTAGGTGGGACGAAGGCGTGGGTGCGCCTCTCTGCGCCAGACTGCGCCGTGCACGAAACTTGCAAAATGCCCTGGACACACCCCGTTGGCGCGCGGGGCGCAGGGCAGGTGCGCCCCGCCTGCGCCTGGTCTACGAAATTAGAGCCCCTGGACTCCATTTATCACTCAGCCCTCAGATTCATTACTGGTGAAGGTTACTCCACTCACCATTGCACTTTATATGAAAAAGTTGGCTGGGCACCCCTGAATGTAAGACGTGACAGGCACTGGTTCTTATTCATTTATAAAGCCTTACTTGGTAAAATGCCTTCATACATCATGTTTCTGTTAAATCAATTTCACAATCAATACCCAACAAGATCCAGTAACCTCCTGATGCTTGAAGTTCCACGGGTAAACACTTTATTTGGAAGATCTGCTTTTAGCTTTTCTGCTGCGTTCACTTGGAACATTTTACAACAAACATTTAAACTGCAAGCACTTGTGACTATTGGTCAATTTAGAACACTGATAATGAATTATGCTGATTTTGAATGTAACTGTTTTTAATTGTGTTATTGTATTGTTGTTCTTTGTACTCTCAAAATCATTGAAAATGAGGGAACACCCTCAATGATTTTTCGAGATTAATTAAAGGTTGAATGAAAAAAAAAAACCAATTCATTCAGACAAGTGTTTCCAATTTTCTCAAAGGAAGCCTTTCTAAAACTCAACAACGCTGCTGACTACATATTTAGAATAAAGTTTTATAAAGAGATAGTTTGGGATTTTTGAAGTGGGGTTGTATGAGGTACATGGGAATGTATAGTCCTAGCTTCCATAATGACTTTTTCTGCACAGATAGAGAACTGAACTTTGTGATTGTGGCTTATGTTCAGGCTCATGCCATGTACCTCAAGGAACCCCACTTCAAATATCCCAAACTATTTCGTTAAGGTAGTTCTGTGCTGTAAAGGGCTTCAGTACCCCTGCCACAAAATAAATATTTATGACACAGTCTTCACTGGTTTAAACACAGATTGGGGTTGTGCTCACAGGGAGCAGAACCAGCATTTCGCTGATTGATCACAGAGCCAAATAGCAGGTAACAAAAGAGAGTGATTTATTAAACAGACACCTCAGTTTGAGTCCCATCTTCAGCATTTCCCTAAAACTTGAAGAGTAGAGCAAGGCAGACACATTGACCAAATGGCACTCTGGTCATCTATGTCATTGGTGTTTACAAGTAATGTAAGTTAGTGCCCAGCAATGTGCTAACTGTATGGTTTCCCCTCTCATAGTTTATTATCTGTTAATAACAACATTATAACATGAATGAGCACACTTTGCTGAGCCTTTGTATCTACTGCTGTTTAAGAGACTACTTGCATACAGGGATCAACACTTTTTGACCCACTTCACAGCATCGCAGTGCTTCCTTAAAACAGCTCAAACAGCTACTCACAGGTGTGTATGACCCTTTAGTTGCTTCTTTTAAGTTCAGAATGGAACACAGAAAATGGCAGTCCTAATTTAGCTGAAACAAGCTGTTGAAAATTCTGCAGCACTGTAATTCAAGCTATACATTAAAGCCTATCATCGTACATCATAAGTAATAATCATGTCACCTTGGACAAGTTCTCACAATAAGTCCTCTCATTTTGCTGTTGAAAATGAGTGTTTTCATTTTCAACAGCAAAACTAGTAAAGAACAGGTTTTCATTGTCTCTCACAGCAGAGAAACAAACAACAAATTCAGCTACAGCAACCCTGAGAAAGGATAAATTGTTTATTGTATTACAGGCTAGTGTTAGGGGATAAGGGGGTGTAGCACCTGTAAATGCATTCAAGGTCTTTTTTATTCAGACCAGTTTTCTTTCAGACGTGTAACCTTTGTTGAGTATTGGTGTGCAGCTTGTGTTCTGCTTCACATTGTCTCCATGGCTATAGGTAAATGACAGCAGTGCAACAGAATGATTTTTAACAAAGATATCTCAGTTAAAGAACATTTTTAGTATGTTTTAAACTTGAAGAGCAGAGAAAGGCAGGAACACTGACAGAATAGCACCCTGCTGTTTGTGTTAACAACAAATACAATTTAAGCCCTGTTTACACGACAACATTGTCACCAAAAACAGAAAGGTCTTTCCTTTACGTTTTCAAAAGTACTCTGCGTTCACATGGAGATGATGTGAAGACAATGCGTGTTCACACAGATCTGCAAGAACAACTGAAAACGCTGTAGCATGCATGCCAGGCCAGTAGTTGCCAATGTAGATTTGCAGTAAAACAGCGGTGTTACAACAGTCATACACTTTCTGGTGAAGATGAACTTTTCACAAACAACAGGATGGCGACGGGATGCACAAATACGCAGGAGTTTCTTGTCTGGACAACAAATCTGTCAGGATATTTTTGTCTGGAAAACAAACTGAGCACAGTAAGCAGCACACGTTGCTCGGTAGATGGCCAAAGATCTTGTTGTTGTTGTTGTTCCTAGGTATGTGCCCAACATTCATCCCTGACAACTTTGATTCCTGTTTACACAGAGACTGATACCAAAACGCTTTCAAAACTTTTCACTCTGGACCCTGGTTTCAAAAGTTTGTGGATTCAGGCACTCTGGGCACCGTTCTTGTGTAAACGTAAGGCGCAACGCAACAAAAACTCTCAGTTTTTGTCATTGTGTAAACGGAGCCTTAATGCACAGCGATGTGGAAACTGTCTGCTATTTCCTCCAAGTGTTTAATATCCGTGAATAACAGTGATATAAAGTGAGTGTGCCTGGCCATTTTTTTAGTTCTTGATAGCAGTCCGCTAACAACCATCCTTTTTAAAGCACAATAAATCAAAAGCAAGGCAATGTCAGAGGCATTTTTTGTTGCAAAATGAAACGTTTAAATCTTGTATGCATGTGTTCAACACGGGCCTTATGTCTGGTATTTTAATAAAAGGCTTCCTTACAGTCTCATAGACTTTTGGACATGGGGACCATAAGTGCTAAAATGCAAACTCACTTCCACTTATAAGGACTCATTCTATTTCATGTCTTCACAACCTTATCTTGACTTCCCTCTAAAAAAAAAAGAAAGTCATTCTAGTTGCATAATAGGGGCACTGAGGTAAGTTAATGGCTATGTTTTCAAGATGACGGATGCTGCTGATACGGCTCACAAGCCTCCTTCAGTGACAAAATGGACGACATCACTCAGACTTCGTCACAATATTTCCTACACTGTATGGCACATGTGGAAGTCCAAATGTCAGTCTCGCTCCAGAAAACCAATGACACCTTTTTCAGAATGCATTATTCTTGTAACCCCCTTGTTAGCTCTCTAGCACAGGGGGTTTGAAGGTAAAATGGGGGCAGCTGCTGTCGTTTACCGGCTGGATGAGACCTAGATTCAAAGTGGCTCCACTCTGTCAGACCTGCCAGGAGACGGAGATGGACTCTTATCGCGGCAGAAGTTGCAGCCGGTGGGGGTGACGAGGTGGAGCGGATAGCGGAGTGACAGCTGTCATCAATCACTTGCACCAGCAGCCAGATGCAGGTTGACGGGGAGGGGGCACGGCGGTTGGAATGGCGATCCGTACACAGTTTACCGGAGATGCCTCTTTGCCGGCCGGTCTCTGGAGGAATGCTGTCTGTCTGTCATTAATCCAGCCAACCATCTATCAATCAGTTCCTCTTCCAGGGTCAAGCTCGGATGTGACATGTTTCATTTCACAGCAATGTTACGGAGCGGTGAGGTTGCCTCATTGAAATTTTCTGAGCCAACAGGCTGTTTTCGGCCAAAGGAAGAAAAACTGCAAGTGTCCTGCCAGGGTGATGTCAGGATGTGACCTTTAAAGGTGCTCTGCTCCTACTAGAATTCTGACTTAGAATTTCTCTACAGTGTTAAATTTTCTAATTTTCTACTAATCATTTATTTGACTGAAGAAAAAATATTTCATGTGAGATTATTTTGGTCAACAGCCAAAAAATATGTAGTAAAATGAGTGCAACACCACACAACATTTTAATAAAAAGAATACTCTAGAGTGTGCTGTTTTACTTGTAAAGTATTATAGTCATTGTTAAGCCTTATTTTAATATCAGTACCATTTCTTCATCTGACCAAAATCAACAAGGTTTTGAGGGCAGAACTTAAATGCTGTAAATAATGTTGGGCAGTAACTATTTTCTCAGAATGTGTGCTGTTCATGCCGCTTTACTGTCTTTTAGGCCTTTTACTGTTGCTGATTTTAGCTACTTTTACTTTTAACTTTCTCCTCTGTTTAAATATGTGCTATTTCATAATTAATGCCAAACTTAATTTAAAATTTTGAATCCCCATCTTATTTCATATATGCTCAATTGCTTTGCTTTCCACCTACTGTTTGCTTTGTTCATATTATGTTGTATTTTTGCTCTTTTCATGGTTACCTTTTAAGCTATTATGTTGTTTTATCTCCCCTATTTGTTATGAATTTTGACCTCATTTTATTGCTTTTATTTCTCCTCATTAATTTTTTCTCCTGTCTTTTGCTTCCCCCCATGTATTGCCTTGTCTTTTCTTATTAATTTCAGACTTTTATTTTATTTTTGCTCTAACTTTCTCATTTTATGTTGCTGGGTTCTTGTATGTCTGGATTCTCTCGAGTCTGTGTGAACAGGTTCTTGTTGTGAGGAGGGTGGGAGGGACCTGGGGAGGGGGCACAGTGGATCCATATTTCATCATGAATGCATGTATGAATTAATGATTTAAGCCGGCATATTAATGTGTGGACCCTTGACCAAGGCTTAACTGTTAAACTTGTCAGTTTTAAACGCTCTCGGGAACAGACTGGTGTTAGAATTTTTTTCAGAGGTGCTATGATGAAATTTAGCAGGGCCTCTGCACCCCTTACCCCCAAATTCCACAAAACCTGAAAGCGCCACGCCGAGCCACGCTGCGCCGAGCCACGTTCTTGCTCTGACCGACAAACCCCACTGAATGAGGTGCGCAGCAGCGCACAGCCCCATAGGGGGAGGGCTGATCCCTGGAGAGCCACAAGCTCTCGTGTGAATAGCAATGTCACACGATAACAAAACATGTTATAAACTGAGAAAAGAAATAAACAGCACCTCACTTCACTTCTCTAAGGTCGCTTTGCTGGTCCCAACTACACAGCTTCATGAATTATTTCACTTCTATCTGCCCATATCCTTGTAGAAAGGATGTTTGGTGTCATTATGATGTTATATATTTCTGTACCTCCACGATTCACTTTTCCTTGTCCATGGTGTTGTGTTGCCTCTGGGACCCTCTGACCAACCGTTGACCTGATGCTCATGCCTCTGGTTGGAGACCTATTGAGGAAATTTACCTTAGAGAGTCCGTGAATTGTGTTTTCTTTTGAAAGTACCAGATACTCCACACCTTTGACTTCCTTTCTGGTGCTTTCTGAACGACAGTGAATTTACGAAGTTTGGACGCGGCCGCACTGAAATAGACCTGAAGCGAATCTCCAGCGCCCTGGCACGTGCCGGTGCTTCAGTGACGCGGCGCTTCCGCACCAGAGGGCTGGCAGTGAAATTGCTCTGATAGACTAGAGTGGGAGCGAAGTGCTCTGCAGTACAATTCAAGGTGCTTTCGGGTTATGTGGAATTTGGGGGTTAGCCTGGTCTATAGTCGCCTATATCAGAGCCGGCTGGCCCAAATGGCATCCTGGCTTCCAGGGGACACAACAAAATCAGGAAAAATTCACCTTTAATATAATTATATTAAAACTAGTTATCACTATTAACTCTTACAATGGAAAAGCTCAAATTGATAAAAATGTAGAGGAATGGCCAATTAATATTACTACAAATGATAATACCAGATAAGTAAATGTAGCTTATGTGCAAACTGTGCAGTTGTTTAATTTTTTTATGTTGATTTTTGTATTTATAATTTATTACTATTATTATATTCATGCACTTATTTACAGAATTATTTTTATTTTCTGTTTAGGGTATTTATATTGTATTTATTTGCCATTTTTGAAGCATGAAAATTGGGTGACATTTTACCTAATAAATTAAAGACAATGGTAAAAACAATGCCATTTGAATGCCACATTAGATAGGGCTGGTTCTGGCCTATGTGTCTAACTCACATCACTGCAATGAGAAATCACATGATCTCAGCTTACCTTTTTTCAGATAAAGTTTTGCAAACTTTTAAACTTTTTTCTCCTCAATCCCTTACCTTTGAATTGAAAGACCAGGCAGCAGAAAAGTGAAAGAAAGGATTACAAAGGCAGGTGAAGAGTTGAGAAAGGATAGAGTGAGACGACCAGGAGCTAAATAATGCCCGTCTGGGGCAGTTGGACGGACAGGGGAGAGATTCTGCTTTGTCTCAGAGGACTTTCCGTTGGTTGAAGCTCACTGATGCTGAACACTCCAGACAGCTCCAACTAACTCTGAACAAATCTTGTTTTCGCTACCAGCACTATATAGGTAATTCTTTCCATTTCCCCAGGCGAAGTGCATTCATGTTTACAGTCTGGCAAACACAGCAACGAAATACATGTATCCAGGGCAGGAGAATATTACATATGAGGGCCTACAGTGTGCACTATAATGCAAAGCATGCATAGAAATCATTCATAATTGAGCATTTTAATATCATAGAACATCCAGAAACAGGCTTTAATTATTAATCATATAGTTTAGACCTACTTCACTGCATAACACATCAAAGCTTCAATCCCTCGAGTGCTCCGTGTGCACACTTGTTTTTTTAACCCTCACAATAAACAAGATGTTCCCTCCTGATGGCCAGACCAGCCAAGATGATTATTAGAGGACGGTGGGGGGCTGAAAAGATATAGCCCGACTTCCTGCTTTCAGAGCTCCTCGGGCCGGCAAAACTCTCAATGATTGCAAATCAGATTTTGGATCCAGTTTTCCCCTCGTAATGATCAAGGGGGGCCTAATGTGAGGCCAATTATTCATCCAAATAACCCTCAAGAGTGTGGTGTCGATGAAGTCTTTTTACTGATCCCAATTGGATGGAAGTCTCCCCGAACTGAAACAACTCCAGCTTGGGCAACTGGAACCAATGAGAAGAGCTGGGATGTGTCACCAAACAGATGTTGAGCACTTTCACAGCTCAGAACATGAACACAACCTTACCATTACCTCAGTCAGGATTTAAATCATACTCCGATCAAACTTTCCCTCTATTTATTTATTGTGAAATGGAAAACCTGCCAGGACAGCTAGCTGATGACATTCATTTTCCTCCATATATCTTTTTCTAGAGTAGTTCCCATGTATGTGCTTATAAATTCTATGCCTTGGAATCGCTGCTGATAAACTGCAGCTTTGAGGACTTGAGGTCTGGCTGAATCATCTGGTGGGTGTGTTCTGGATCATAACATTGAAATTCAGTTTGAACTTTCCTAACGTCCATGACTACTCGCATGCTCTGTCCTCAGATTGTGTGTCTGTAGATTGACAGATAGCTAACAGATAGTAAGAGTCAGAGGCTTAAGTAAATGAAATGGTCCTTACTGTTGTCATCATTCTCTTTTCCTTTTCCATTTTTTTTACTTGTAAAACTGAAACGTCACAAAAGGGTAAAAGTCAGATGAGCAGATGCTATCAAAACGTCACATATCTATATGAATATAACAATGGTTGTTTATAAAATCTGGTGTACGAAAACAATATGCAACTTTAAATGTCACAATTATGTCCACAAAACAGAGCTCAGTCCAAAGTAATGAAAAAAACAGACTGTGTAACACAGGACCTAGCAAAGCACTTAAAGTTTGTGTTAACAAAGTTATTAAATACTGTAAAAAATATCTATGTAGTAACATAAAAGCTGCAGGTCTACTTACAAGCGATTCCTCCCAAGGCACGTGGGGGAAAGAAAGGGGTGGCTGTCGATGAGGCAGTTCATGTAGCAATGACTACACCTCTTGAGACTGAATCTTTTCACTGTGAACCAGCCAAGTCACATGACCTTAACAGCCAATAGAGAACAAAGACAGGAAATGGAAGATAGAGACTGAGTTCTCAAAAATGACCAGTAGGGAGAAAAAAAACAAGATTTTTACAATACATGAAACACATTAAAAATCGGTTCATTTGTTGCAAGCATATAAACCAACACACAAAATTAAGATTTATAGTTATAAAAAAAATGTAATATGCATCTAAAAAATGTAAATGTAATTTTTTCAGTATGTTAGTGTATGTCATATTGACATGCCTTATAAATCTTTGCATATAAAGTTAGTAATATATTGAGCAATTTTCACAGATCACTAGGAACTGGGAGTCAGCTTTGACTAGATAAGCACATCAAGTGTTGGCTAGTTTATCACCAGCATTAGCTTAGTATTAGCTTTACTGCCATCAGCTTTTGCCATCCCTGGATGGTGCTGCATGATGTGGGCCTTATGTCCACTGTTTTTATCTAACGTGTCACCATGTTTCATGGGCATCTCATAGGTCCATTTCAAAGTACAAAAAAGTCCACACAATGGATTCAAATGCTGACAGTGTGTTCCTTTTGTCTCTCGCATCTGTACAGCCATGATTGTTTACTCCCAGCACATAGAGCATCACCTGTTTGACCTGGCTCAACAGCACCATCCTGTGGACTTAACAAGTATTTGAATTTATTTCTTCTGAAACAAAAGCCTCATAACTTGCTGTACAGCTGGATCAGCCTGATTCAATGCCTGTAATCCAGCATATCCATCTTGCCAAGCTCCAATCTACAACTGCTGTAAATGGTCCAAAGCAGGATGTCCCAGAGTCCTTCAGAGCAGGAAGCGGTGCCTCTTATCAAATAGAAGTGAAAACATTGACCTTTACTGCCATCAATATTTTGTCCCTAACTCTGAATTTCTTTGTGGCTATAGTGCTCTGTTATTATCATTACTTCACCTCGTCAAATTTATAGCAGCAGTTCCACTTTCCTCTCTGCTCAACAGCCCTACCATCTGTGTTTACACTATAAGGTAAAGAATCTGCGCTCCAAACAAAGCCCTGCGTGTTTACAGGCCTGTCCCAGCCAATGACACCACTACACAAACATCCCTGCATTCACTCCGTGCCTGCTGGAAGTGCCGAACATATTCATGTTTGTTTAACACAGCTGCAAATATGCCGCTGATTACTTTCTTTGCTTGCACTTTGAAATGGTGTAAAACTCCACGTGCAGTCAGTAAAAACAGCTAGATGATCACCCTCTGGGGCTGCTTATCCACCAGCATTTATTTACCTTCAATTTACAACACCTGGCAAAGTTGGTCTCATGCTGTCTTTAGTGGGTTAGAGGAATAAATGCAAAGCAGTAACAAGAGCGCTGAAACAACATCTCATTCAGGACGCACTGGAGCCTGCAGCCTACTGAGGAGAAGAAGGTCAACTTCCATTTTACAAGTCGGGGTGTGTATATATCGGGGTTTAAGTGTCACAAAACACCGAGGTGACAAGCTCTTTGGGATGTGATCAAGCGCAAATATGATTGGAGTGCAGTGGAGCAGCGACGGTGCAGCCTCTGGGATGGGCTTTGATTATGCCGGGAGCTGGCTGCTAAGTCAATAGAGCCTGACGCTATCGCTGCCTGCACAACAAACAGCCCAGCTTTCATGTACCTGCCTGTCTGGAGGCTGCACACAATCTGCTCCAACTAACTCCTACTTTCTCTGTTTTTTTTTTATACCATCATTCTCTCTAATTTTCACGAGTTTGGGTGCAGTATGGACATTCTAACACAAACAGCCATTACGCGGGTCATTTTCATCCTAAATGTTGCACCTGCTGAAGTGTAGGGTCCACAAATGTCAGAAACAGACTCTAAATGTGCTGTGATTCTGCACAGGCACTCAGCCATGACCAGGTTCATTAGCAGCACAGTGTATTTGGGTACAAATTTTAACATCACGGTCTCTCTGCTATTGGATGATGACTTTGGGGACCCTGAGGAAGAACTGTGAATAATTCAGAATAGAAGTTTGACACACATCTTTGTTGCTTTGGCTTCGGGGCATGTAAAAATAATGGAATATTTCCTGTCTTTTACTTATCAAGTTGAAATTGTGGAGAAAAAGACAAAAATTGAGGACATCCAGATCTATTCTTTGTTATGCTGTCCCTGGTTGGGGTTACTGAGGGAAAGACAACCAAATGTTCAGAATTTATCCTGTTTGGTAGTGGTTGTTTCCTCTTGTGAAGCAAACTAGTCAGCCCTGCTGGTGGAAGGACATGTAGGCTGTGTCGTGTCTCAGAACAGAGCCTAATCAAAGCGGCTTGGCAGTGGGGAATTAAGTGGATGTAAACAAACTGCTTGTAGTGTGTGAAGACCCCATGCTGGTTTTGTGGCTTGTTTTCTGCCACAATTCTTATAATTATGCAGAGTTTGGTACCGTGTAAGGCAATGTATAGCATTAGTGCCTGTCCCAAGATTTCTGAACAGAGGGAGAACTGAGCTGTGACACTGTGGCACAAGGTCAGGCTTATGCCATGTACCACACAAAACCCCACACCCTTAATAATAATTATAAAACAATTAATTTAATTTATAAATAACCTTTAAAA
This sequence comes from Cetoscarus ocellatus, assembly GCA_037902135.1. NCBI lineage: Eukaryota > Metazoa > Chordata > Actinopteri > Labriformes > Labridae > Cetoscarus > Cetoscarus ocellatus. The sequence goes on from JBAMNC010000277.1 coordinate 2,335,900, forward strand.
GCAATGGTTTACAAAGTGTTTCAATGGACAAAACAAAGGCAGAAAAAGGCAGAACTCTAGGCACAACAAATCAACAATAGGGTTTAACAGAGACCAAAAAAGTCAAATGAAAAGGCACAGAAGTTCATGAAAAACTAGAAAGCACTCGGAGGGCACCAACCTCCGCCAAGGTAGCTCACATAATTCTGTTACATCTATAAGCAATAGTTTCATGCTAAAGTTAGCATCATAATATGATTCCTTGACCCTGAAAACCCACACCTAGCACTGAGAATCATGTTGATATCATTATTAGTCAGACAGTTATTTAGGTAAACAATTATTCGCTAATGGCAGTTATCTGGATCATCACCAAAATCTAACCATTTTTAAGTTGGGCCATTACCAACATCTCCTGAAAATTTCAGCAAAATCCGTCCAGTAGTTTTGGCGTGATCTTGCAAACAATCAAACAAACAAACATATGCCAGCGAAAACATAACCTCATTGGCGGAGGTAACAAAGCAACAAAAGGAAAGAAAATAATTAACTAGAAACAACTTAAGTATATCCTATTGGAATATACTACATCAGTACAGGTTAAAATGTCAACATGTACACATGAGCAACATGAGCAAGGAAGGTTTTCCATTCCATATATGACAATAAATAGACAATAAGACAATAAATAGATGATAGACTTCTAGATACAAAGGTAAATAGGTGGTAGTTGATAGTTGACGACATCACATCAGGAGGATGGAAAGAAGAGGGTAGGTAGAGGACAGATAAAAAAAAAGGGAGTATATTAAAACATGGAAAGATGGTTAAAACATTACAAAAATAATGACAAAACGGTGAGGGGAGTAAGAACAGCAGAGATTTAAAAAAAAATAGTTTAATAAGTAATTGTACAATAAGTATGTATATAAAATAAAGTAAAAATTTAAAATGAGTTTTAATACGTGATTTGAAAGATGTCACTGATTCAGCATGCCTTATCTCCTTGGGCAGGTCGTTCAAGGAGCCCTGACAGGAAAGGCTTGATCAGCTTTAGTCTTAAGCCTTGACTCTGGAACAGCCAGGAGGCCCCCACCCAAGGATCTGAGGCTGCTCATAGGGTTGGCTCATAAGGAGTCAGTAGTTCAGATATGTGGGTCCAGATTAGACCTGTAGGGCTTTAAAAGTGATCAGTAAAATCTTAAAATCAATTTAAAGATTGACAGGAAGCCAGTGGAGAGAAGCAAGGACAGGAGTGATGTGACGCTGTCTGTTAAAACCAGTTAAAAGCTTAAAAGTTGCCTTGAAGAATTGAGGCAGCTCTGAAGGAAAAAATGTTCAACCAGGTATTAGCAAGGTGTACCTAATAAAGTGGCCAGTACATGTTTATCTGTATTTGTGGAGAAGAAATAATGTTTAAGTCAGTAATTTCAGTAAGAGAATAAAGGACTTCTTTTCGTTGGTTCATGTCCAAATAAAGACATCAATCACTCAGATCAGGGGGTCCTTTAACTCTAATTTTTGGTGATGAAAAGTAGCAGAGGTATTTCTCCATGTTCTGATCTAAGTTGAACATCAGGCACCTGAATCCAACTAAGAAGTAATATCAGCTTGAATGTTGATTAAATATCTGTCTGACACTCTGAATTGCTGCCGTAGCCTTTTAAATCATCGACATCTTATTTTTCATGAGCAGCTTGATCTAAATCCTGAAGGTCCTGGCACAAAACTATTAAGATGATGATCCTGAATTATTGATACGGTAATAATAAAAATTTAACTGGAAGAATGTGACTCCTGAAAGTGACGTGATATGTTAAAAAGAGAATGTAACTCTGCTGAAGTGGTTGGAGCAGCTCTAAGGGGTCTTGTCTTTAAATATCTTTGACTGCATGCTGATGCAGGGAGCATTTAAACAAAGGAAAGACAATTAAATATCATTTCTCTGACCAGGTTATTGATTAGATTTGATTGGATTTGGCATTCGAAACAAACCCTGATTGGCTTGGAGCAGTTTCCATTCATTTGACCCTTGCAAAAAGCATGAATTTGACTAATATTTTAAACATAAATCCAGCTTCTCCTTGTTACAGACAGTTAAGAAAGGTAAAGATGTCAGAGCAGCGCTATAGTAGAGTTCTGGAGCAGTGGGTGTATTAAAAGGCTGCAGAAGAAACGATTATAACAAAACAAGGAGAAGAACTTCAGTGTCTCTCTGACTGTTGGAGCTCTTCACTTCCACTTCCTCCTACTCCCTACACCTTCAAAGAACCTATAGTGATTCAATGTTTGCTTCAAACCCTCCTGCTTGAGTTATCTCTTCTCTGTAATGTTACTATTGTGCATATTTCTGTGTGTGAGACATTTCTGTTATATACCTGCTGCTGTCTGAGATCCTTTCACACAGTTCACAGAACTGAAAGATTAACTGCAGTTGCAAACATTTCTACCTGATACTCTTGCAATCCCATGTGCCTTCAGACTTCAGAGAAGCTGTTTGAAGAAGCTTAATTCACTTGTTTGCACAGTTAAATCCTGTAAAAACTCTATGTGGTGCTGCAGGTGAAGCAGAAAGTTACACATTCAACAGGGTTAAATCAAGTCCTGACTGTTTGTATAAGTTCAGTTCATTAAAACATATTTATATATAATTGAACATAATGTTTATGAGTTACAATATTCTTCTGGGAAATTTATGCACTGTTAAGTATGTTTTACAGTCTCCGTGAGTGATGGAGTACTTCTTTGCACAAGACAAAAAAGTCCAGGAACAGCAGCCTGAAGTGGCTGATTCCTAGGCCCGAAGAAGGCCCTCTCAGGGGTTTGGGGCCATCAGTTGCCTGAGGGGCTGTCCACATGGAGAGAATTTCAGCTGTATCCACACAAGTTTGTAATCAAATAAGTGTTTTGTCCACATGGATATGGTGCTTTAGGTGTCCCAAAAACAGGTGGGGTGGATATATCTGAAAATACCACCCCTGTGTTTCTAAGTGTACAACTCATCGCTTCAGAAACTATGACATCACAGCCCCACCTCTCCCTTAAACCACATGCGTGAATCCTGACAACAGAAATAATGGTGGGGTACAGAATCTACTGAGCTTGTTATGGCTTTGTTAACAAATCTTCTGTTCCCCCACGACCACTGCGAGCAACAAAAGAACACTGAGAAAAGCAGACGCCAGTGTTAGTTTACGTTTCTCATGATGTATACGAATGCTCCATGTCTTCTTCTCTGGCTTTGGTGTATGCCAGCAGCAGCGTAACATCACCACTTGAAGGCCTGGCATGTATACTACAGTGTTTTTAGTGCTTCTGCATGTGGACGGACACATTTCTTGAAATGATTCCGTCTTCACAGACGTGTGGACAGGGCCTCAGTTTATCTCAGTGGTTTTCAAAGTGTGAGGCAGGCCTTCCTTAGGGGGCGCAAGAGGACTTCAGGGGAGGCGTGGAATAAGAAAGCAAACCAGAAAGAAAATGCTTGACATAGTCAATTAATGGTATGGAGCAAAGATTAAATATATATTTACAAGGCACCCACTTCTGGAGTAAACGGAGAAAAGATGATATAGGCCTAAAACTACTGCTTTAGGTTTGAAGTTTGAGTTTTGGTGAAGGTCTGAATGGAAACTCAGTGGCCACAGTCTGTAATTTGATAAGAGCTGCTGGTTATATCAGCAATAATTTATTTTTAAAAACAAAAATCAAGTAATTTATATTCATTTTCGGATGGTTATTTCTGAGGCTGCATTTTTTGTTTCTTTTTTTTTCATTTGAAACAAAGTGGAAAATATTGTTGACAAAAGTGTCCAAAAACAAGTTTTAAACTATCTGAGACAAAGATGTCATGATGAACTTTAAATCCTGAAAAGTAAATTATTATGTAATATAGATGTTTCTTTTCTTTTCTTTTGAAAAGACAGCAGTGCAAAAAGAACAAAAAATGTTTTCCAGCTTGTTCAAGTTTTTGATATCTTATCTTTATTACTTTTTTAAATACTAAGCAGTTACTAATAATTACATTCATTTTTGGAACCTGTTTTTGAGGTGGTGTACTTTACTAATGATATATAATCTATTTTGATAGTTTTGAGTCCAGAAATGAAGGAGCCATGAAGCCAGAATTCAAGTTTAAGTCTTTTTAACTCGCATTAATTGTGCCCTACGTCACCTTTAAATCACTGCCTGGCTCATAAATGTCAAAAATGGCAATATTCCCTATGACAAATTCAACAGTATTCACTGTAACGTACCCATGAACAAGACTGTTTGAGGTGTTTTGATGTCACCTATGCGCGTTGTAATATAGATTCCCTGCACCATTACTTTGCTCAACAATCTCAGGAAGAGGACGTGAGCATGTATAAGTTGTGACAAGACGAAAGTCACACCACCAACTACTGGCCTGGCATGCATACTACAGCATTTTGGTTGTTTTGGTGGCTCAGCAGTTAATAAGATGTTATTGTCTTGACACAAAACCTTTTTGAAATCAAAAAACAAAAACAACTTTTTTTTAAGTGGATTGTTGCTGTGTAAAACAGGCCAAAAGGGGGAGGTTTCACAGCAAAATGCATGTTTGAAACAGTGCAGTTGCAGTTCCTCCCTTGTGTTGCTTTTACAGCAGTTTCCATTATGTGATCACACTAAGCTTACAAACAAAGTTAACTGTCTAAATTCTGATCCTGCTGACAGAAACTTCAGCCTTCCTAAATAATAACTCTGCCACAGACTCCCCATCATTGTGTTCATTTTGTCCCGATGATGTATTTTGACCTGCTACTTAGCTTGATTTTAGCCCACACCTGTCAAGAGTAGATTTGTGTGCAGATTCATCATTGTGTCAAGTTTTGGAGCTCAGAGTCATAAAACAACAGGCGCAGTGTCCGAGAACTGTGAATAACAAGTTGTCATATTTGCCTCTTTTTTACAGGCACTATCTCGTCTCCTTCATGGCGCTGTTTTATAGAATGAGTGGCTCCACCGTGTTTTACGCATCATTTCCCTCCTCATTGTGAGCGGGGAGGGAGAGCAGGATGATGGGTGGGTGCGCGGCAGTGGCGGCGGCGGCGGCGGCGGTAGTGGTGGTGGGGAGGGGGGGCAATGTCCTTGCGTTTTACTGCCCAGCTCTCGTCCTTCCAGCATGGCTGCACAGAGCGGCGCCCAGGGTATTGCAAATAATCAAATGCCCTTTTCCTGCTCACACTGAAGTGGCACGAGTCTTTCACTTCCTGTATGACCAAAAACGCCACATAGTGGTCCGCTCAGTTAACCCCTTAAAGCCTGTTATGTCATATTTGATGCATACTTTTATGACACCTCTATCTAATCAATATAATCAGCAAATTACAAAAAAAACCCCATTTGAATACAATCAGATAAATGATAAAAATGTCCTCAAGTGGATTATCAGTTACCGAAAACACCTAATGTATCAAATGAGATACAAAAAAATATCTGCTAAATTTTATGGAAATTTTGATTTTTTTTGGATTTAGTGGAAAGTGAAAGAAACATAACAGTTCCAAAAAATTAGAATTTTCTGGCTATATTTGTGTTTTCAGGTTTTAAAGGGTAAAGAGTGCTTTTTAACATCTCTCCATGAAGATCTGTCTCTGAGGGATGAGCCATCCAGGAGAGACAAGAACTTGTGAAATTAAGAGTGCAACTACGAGGAGCATTAAAGGAATCACACAGCTTCACGCCTTTTTGGAGAAACTGAACCCTCGAGCCGCTCGGCCAGGTCTTTACAACATTACAGCAAATCATCCTCACTTTAACCTGATAAAAACCTGAAACTTTCCCACCTGTCCGTGCCCTCTGCCATGCCTGTACTTGGGAGTTCACACCCTGCATCTTCTCTGAACTTCTCAACCCTCCTCCAACTAAAGTTTGGAGCTGCTTCCTCGCCTTTAATGAGCCGCGACTAACTGGTTTTACATTTCACTTTAATTACAGATCGCTAATATCCAACTGCCTCAAATTGTTCATAGCTGGGTAATTTTAATTTTGCTTTCCTAAATTGATTTATTTAGGCCTAATGAAAGTGTTATCTTTGAAATGCACCATCATCACTATAGCATCTCTTATGACCACACATCAGAGCAGAGCAGCCGCCTTTACTGGGAGCAAATTAAATCAAATAGAAATATATAAGTGCTTATTAGTGTAAATATGTCAGACTGTATTAGGACTGTGTTGACTTCATTTAAAGGAGAAGTAATGGTGAGCTGAAGAAATACTAAATATGACCCCAGTTCATACTGTAACTCTGGATCCAGCTCTTTCTAATCACTAATCCATTTCTAACTACATCATTAATTACTGGCTTTAATGAGCACATGATGAAGTGCAGTCTAAAAAGGTGGAGCTTAATTTGTCAGCTTAATGACACACACTTCTCTTAATGAATCCACGACATCCACCGACTGCAGTTTGTCAGCCACTGATAAAATTCAACGGATACTTTCAATTCATTTATTTGCCGAGTCAGCTTTGTTTGTTGTGTGTAGTTTGGTCATGTTGAAAGTAACTTGTCCCTACTTTCAACATGACCAAACTAGGTCTGATTGGATTTAGTCTCTGTCAAACATTTTAGTCAACTTTTATTAGTTGACAAAAATCAGTTTTAGTTTTTTTCAATGTGTACTTGTTTTTTTTTAGTTATAGTCTAGTTTTCGCCAGGGGAAATGAGATTGTTGATGAAATCTATGATGAAAATAATGAGTCAACAAAATTAACATTGGTGAACAGCAGTTCAAAAAATGTCTTGTTGATGTCAAAGGTCAGAGCAGAATGGCGAATGGTTCAAGATGACAGAAAGTCTTGACCTAGATGGTCTACAGCTACAGAAGACCACACCAGGTGGCACTCCTGTCTGCTAAGAACAGGAAATTGAGGCTACATTCACTTATAAATTCTCATTTTGATGCTGTTGTATTATTCAACATCAGTTATATTTACTGTATAATCATTATAAATGTTAATGTAAATATTAGATTATTACTCTTTTCCTGGTTATTATTGATTATACTTCTATAAAAACTATCACTCCAACCATACAGACATGAGGACCCTCCTGAAAACGAGATGCTGCATCTCAAGGTGCTAACCTCCAATAAATTTATGTTCAGCAGACACAAATATGATGAAGACAGATCTATGATTGGCCCATGGATCTGTCACTAGCTTTAGTTCTTACCTTAGTCCACTTGTCTCGGCTTACCTCCCTTCCTTCACCCACACACCCAACACAGCATAGTGTGGATGGCTGTTCATCATGAGACTGGGATCCACATTCAAGATTTCCTACTGCTTAACAGAAAGTTTTTCCTTGCAGCCATGATGGATTCATGTTTGGTTTTGGATGTGGGTATGTGTATATATATATATATGTATATGTGTATTTAAGATATGTTTATGCATATACTGTATGTGTATCCATAAATTAAAGAGTTGGTCTTCAGCCTGCTCTATGGCAAAGTGTCTTGAGATAACACTTGTTATGAACTGGTGCTATACAAATAAAGATTGATTGATTGATTGACTGTAGAAGACTGGAAAACTGTGGTCTGGTCTGATGATTCTTGATTTCTGCAGTGACATTAAGATGGTAGGGTCAGAATTTGAAATGAACAGCATAACAGCATGGATCCATCCTGCCTTGTATCAACAGTCCAGGCTGATAGTGGTGGCGTTCTTGGTATGCTTTGCCCCCCTTGGTACTAGTTAAACATAAAAATCATTCAAATCATCTAAAACTAGTTTATTGAAAATGAGAATGAGTTCAGTCACCTTTGGGATGTGGTGGAGCAGAGGATTTGCATCATTAATGTGCAACAGACAAATCTACAGCAAGTGTGTGATGCTGTTAAGTGAGTTTTGACCAAAATCTCAAATATATTTCCAGCATCTTGTTGAATCAATGCTCGCAGAATTTGGGGTAGTTCTAAAGGGGGTCAAACCCAGTGCCACTACAGTGTATCTTATAAACTGCATCTTAAAGCCGATCAATACTGTTTTTTGAGTATTTTTACCGAATAGTAAGAAGCACGTGATTGGTCAATATGTATGGTGCCATCTCTGTGTCCATGCTGAGCAGGAGCAGGAGGGAGAGGGGTGGGAGTTACACACACAGCACATGAACAGGAGGAAGGCAGACAAGAGGGAAAGAGAGCAGGGGCAACACAACAGTAAGGCTAAATAAAGCTAAGAAAATAAAAACGGAGTAAAATTTGTACTCATTTTAATGATGTTGACCATACAAAGGCAGAGTGTAGAGTCTGCAGGATTATAATCTCATATCAAGCCTGCTCCAGGACCTACCTAAAACTTCAAAAAGCAATCAAAGGAATTTGTCATTCCAGTCTGCACTTACAGGAGAGAAGATCAAAATAGTTACTGAGATCCAAGTATCAGCCAATTAGAAACACAAAAGCAGTAAATATAGACTTAAAAGCAATAATAGAAATATAAAAGCAATATCAACAAGTAAAGTGGCTCAACAGATTTGTACAATAAGGTGCATTGAGGTTGTAGTCCAACTTTTTCTGTTTAGTTATTATCATTGTTGTTGTCGTTGTTATTGCACATCCATCTGGATTCTGATTTTTTTCTTTTTGTTTTACACAACTTAATTAATATTTCATGGTGTGATGCTGTAAAGTTCCTGTGTTGTTTGACTTTAAATTTGTTTATTAGTAAAAAGCTAAAAGTTTAAAATCGTAAAAAGTCAAATGTATATTATAGTTAAGTTTTCTTTTGTTCTTTATAATTTATTTTTGCAGCATTCTATGGAGTTATTAATTAAGACACATTAATAAATTAAATATTGAATGCAATACATGTTCGTTTACACTGTCAATTCATTTTGCACATAATTTTGTATATTTGTTGGTAATAAATTAATTAAAGCACCAAAAAAAAAAGATGAACCACTTGGGAGCCGAAAGAGCCAGCTCTACATTGTGAGCTGATCCAAAAGAGCTGGTTCTCTAAAAAGAGCCATAATTCCTATCACTACCTGATAGTGGGGTAATTACAAGCCTTTCAGTGTGCCATGTACTTCTTTATATGGGCTAGTGTCCTAAATATCTTCCCCCGTGGTCATATTTACAAGTACAATAGGCCTCCAGCAACCTTTCTTAAAGAAACAAACTATCCGTTTAAGGCAGTTTTTATCACTTCTACACTCTTCATGTTTTAGATAAAGATTTATTCTTGGGTATAGGAGAGTAGGCCAAAAGCTGGAGGACCTATTAAACTATATGGATGGATTATATCAGTAACTTGTGAATTCACTTATTAGCAGCATTTGAAGCTCCTTCAATAGGAAAATCATGACTCGAGCTATTGCTTTAGCACACTTATAAATACAGCCAAGCTCTCAAGAACTCATGAACCACTGAGTTTCATGGTCAATGAGAAGTACCTGGCAACAATGGAGCTGAGAGCACAATATATATGTGTCACAGCTACGTCATCTGCCGTTAGCAAAATAATGGTGGCAAACTGAAGGCCAGCCGTCTATGTCTTAATTTAAGTTAATCAATGTCACTTCATCACGGCGAGGACAGACTAAGTCATGCTGAACACTTTCCATTTCCCTGCTTCCTCCTTCTCTGCCTTTAGTATGACGGACAACTGTGACCTAGCACATTAGGCAGTTTAATGGTCTTCAATGAGATTAGACGGAACAACAAAGGACATATATCCTGTCAGTTTGCTTATGAAAGTCAGGAGCTGTTCAGCAGGAAAAGGAATGAAGGACTTTGTGTGTGGAGTTCATAAATTCTGGGACGGTATTTCCAGGACAAAAACACAGATATTTATACAGTTTTATGGTGTATGAATTATCGCTCTGAGGGAGAATGGATTTATCAAGGCCAAAAGAATGGCTCATCCTTTTATTTTAGTTTTTCAGAATGTGACAAACAAACCTCTGTATCGAGGGAAAGGCCCTTTTTTCCAGGTGTGGCCTCCCTGACAGGCAGTATTTCATATGCACCGTGTCCTCACAAGGCACTGGGGTGAAAATGGCCTCATTTTTTTTCCTGTTCTTCTGGTCGACAACTAATAAAAGTATGCAAAATTGAAAATCCAAAAGAGCTGCTTGCCATTTGTCAGCCAGCAAAATACTCAAAATTTTTTAGCTCTCATTGGGCCAAAAGGCTCCGACAAAAACACACACCGTCGAGCCAGTAAGTCATCGAGGAAAATAACCCCATCACAAATCCAACGGCTCGTGTCAAGCGCTCAGCTGACACCTCTGATGCAGTGCAGCTCAGCCTTGTTGGCGTCATGCTGGAGCTGCTTTTAGTGAAGCTGAGATTTTGAAGGCTACTTTGTATTGAGATGTCCCCCCCTCTCTCCTCTCTGACAGCAGACACATTGATGAGGATAGAAAGATGGAGAGACAGAGGGGCAGCGTACAGGGTGGACACCAAAAAAGCTTGACTTAAATGAATTCTGATGGACTCTTAGTGCAGAGCATCAATAATCTTTGCTGCTATTAAATCAACACCTAAAGTCAGGCAGACACATGCTCATAAAGTCATGAATGTATGACAAAAGATCTGATTTATGACCAAAATGACGACAACAGCAGCTAAAATCATGTATCTTGGTCATGAGTAAGATCACTAATAAAAAGGTGGCTTTAAGGCGGGTCGTAGCAAAGGCACAAAGTGATGCAAGCATGAAAAAAACATAAATGTTTAACCAAAAATCATTCGCATCCATGAAACCAGGACATACTTGGAGATTTCAGGAACTACCACCTTCTGAGCACAATGCTCCTAATTGCTAAATCCACAAAAATAAATAAATAAATAAAAACACATACAAAGGCTAGTACACAATCAAGCAACTAAGGAAAGCAAATGCTTTTGGAATGCTGCATAGATGTCTTTCCTATTTTCCACCTGACGCTGGTGTCATTTTGACGCCCTGAGCTCACGCTGTTTCAAATAGTGCATGACCATGCACTTTTGTCAGTGCCCAGGGGTGTGTTTGTCCAAAATCATGAGTGCTCAGGCACAAAGCTAGCACACTTCTATCATGTGGACATGTAGCAGACTTTAGTTGGTTGCTCATACAAACAATGGCAGACAGGAATCAGGATCTGCACTCTTCAGGCTGTGTTTGAAGCAGCTTGCAGCACTAGCAGTCCATACTGTTTTTGCTATGTAATATGAAATATGCAGACATTTGCAAAAAGCAAAGTGTGGAAAAAAATACCCTGAGATCCTACTTCTTTGGCAATAATTAGCATCATACCAGTTTACTTCATATACTGTTTTCCACTATGTCAAGTGCCAACAATTTAAGGGTCAAAATGGCAGGCATTAACAGCATATACACAACAACCTTACCATTGTTAACATTAGCATTGAGTCGGTTACAGTTAAGTAAAATCTATGTAGAAGATTTTACTCGTTTCACAGTGAAATGTTCAGTATTGAAATCACAAAAATTCAACTAAATCACTCATTTTTTCAGTCTAGAAACAAATGCTATAGTTACGCAGAACAAAACATTAGCAAGGCTACTGTTGGGTTTTAAGACCAGAAACAAAAATCAGCTAAATTGGGAGGGAAATCACAAAGTTTTGTGCTCATTTCATAAAGAAACTGGATCACTTATGATAATTGAATGTTGTTTCTGTACTGAAGAAAAAATGACTCTCACACTTCTGCACCATGGGAAAGTGTACAGTGCACCTCGTACGATAGCCGTCATCTGTCAAAAATATCTTCCTTGGAAATGTGCGAAAAAAAACATCTGACAAGAGTGGGGGCATAACGATTATTAAGTCAAGCCTCGTAACTTATAAAATGCCTTTATAAACTTATTAAATTCACCAACTCAAATGTAAAATATAAGGATAACCTGTAACCTGGAGCATAAAAGACATTAAAACCCTCTAACTGCAGACTCAATCAGAGCTTTTCATGGGCAGAACAAACAATTTCACCTCATGCAACACTGTCAGAGTTTTAGTCCATTGTAATCTGATCAATAATAAATCTCAAACAGCATTTATTCACATATCATCAATAAGTCATCTATCAAATAACTAAGGTAATCAAAACTTACCAATGATGTCTCTGGTCCTCCCTACACAGAACCAAGGCTACAGTCGAATAGTCCGTTTTGCTTAGGAAGGTTCCTTACTGAGTGAAATGATCCGGAAGTACTTCGTGATCAGAACTGTTCGAATAGTCTAAATGCTTAGAAAAGGTGGCTTAACGCTTCCTTTAGCATCTCTTTTAGCATAGGATACACTAGACCATCCTTTACGAAAGGAAAGGAGATTATTCTGTCCCACAATTCACATTTATAAACAGCGCATTATCCGACTGCTTCTGAATTCAACCAAATACTGATGAACAAAGCACGCAGACTATGTAAGTTACCACTGCTGTTCAATCCTTTCAAAAGTATACCAAAACGTGCCTTAACTTTCCAGTAGTCTGATTCTTTAAAGAGAGCAGGATATGAGACATTTGATGTTTATTATGTTTCAAACATGGTTGAATATTAGTAATTTGTACACTATTAGATTGTGGGCTTAACAGTTTATGCCTTTCTTTCATTCAGTTACCATTTATTTTCATGCACTGATTGGTATTCATGTTGATAATGAGTGGACAAATTTATTTAAATCCTCACTTCCAACATCGGTTATGCAGACGTAATTTTTACCGGGTTGTTAATGTTCAAATTGTCTGCAAGGAACAACACTGTTATGATACATGAGCACTTCTAAGATGCGCTTTTTGTAGTCCATCTTCAGAAAATTGTAGTTTCACCCCAGCGTATTAACGTCAGTAATATCCGCTGTCGCATGATGACATAACGTAGTGAAAGTGTAGTCGGATTTTCTCTGCACGGCAGTTTTCCTTTCCTAAGTCCTTCTGAATTCTCCTTTCTCCTTTCCTTAACGTCATGACGTTTTCCATCGGGGTAAAGTAGGAAAGAGCTAAGGAGGTGACTATTTGACCGTAGCCCAAGGGTGCATCCAAATAGTCTTTTATTCATAAGGAACCTTCCTTACTGAAGAAAGGACCCAGAAGCATTTCAGCGTCAGCCATGGTAAGTGCTGTTCGAATTGTCCAAAAGTTAAGGAAAGGAAGGTCGTTGCTTCCTTTATTATCTCCTTTAGCTTAGGAAACACTGGACCATCCTTTTCAGAAGGAAAGGAGAAATATACGCCCCGTGATGCCTTGCGGCACGTGACGTGTATGAATACGGCTCCTGCCGAAGGTTTCCAGAAACTTACGAAGGAGAAAGGACGAGTTTTGTGGGACTTTGAAGATATGAATATAATACTGTGTTAACATTTTTGGCAGGTATTGAGAAAGAGATATGCTTCAAAGTCAGTGTTTTCAAAAATATAAACGTTAGTTTATTTCCTTTTTAATCATTTTTAAATTGGTGGACCGATAAACAATTACATGTTATAATTAATAAAGCACTTACTTTAAAGCATTTATTTTTGTCCATAACCGCCTACAATGTGGATGAATATTAAACATACAACTGTGGTACTTGTTTCCTATATTAATATTATATATTAATTACCACATTTTCATCTTAATATCTATCTTTCTTTCTATCTTAATTTATAAAGTAAATCCTGCCAATTATAAGACAGAACAATTAAACAATTTATTAAACAATCAGTAAAAGGACAAATTAGGCATTTTACAATACTTCAAATATAATGACAAATTTAAACAATGTTCACAATGATTTATGTGAATGAAACAGGGAGAATAATGCTTCTGAAACATTCTGGTTTATTATCAGACCTCAGTTTTAAAGTGCCCTGTAATAGATGTCAACATTTATAGATGCTCTAACCTCACGGCTGAGAGCAGAAAACACACACTGCGTGACATAAAGTCAAAACACCTGTCACAGGTAAATCCTCTGATCATGGATTTGTTAATGTTAACAGGTCAAACGACACAAAACAACGCTGTGAGGTAAAGCAGATGACAAAGACACTTCTTGTAGTGCATTTTCTGAACATTGTAGTTTGTCATGGCTTACATACATCACAAGAAATCATCTAGTAAATATGACACGAAAATGAAAGTACAGTTGAATTCATCTTTTACCGCAGTTCTCCTTTCCTTTCCTCTTATTCCCTCCTTTCCTTGACCCTATGACGTTTTCCATCGGGGTTAATGTAAAGTGGATAGGAAAGGACTTAGGAAGGACTTTTCGGACGCACCCCAAATTTATGAAGCAGTCTCAATCTCTCACCTCTGCTCTTTCACACTGAAACACTTCCTCTTCCTGCTTATTAGAGGTGATTAGAGTTTCTTTACACCTGGCCCAACAGAAACTGACCCTCATCAGTGCACTCTGCTGGGCTGCTCTCTTTCAAAATAAAAGAGAACTCCAGGTGGGTTATACAAACTAAATTTAGAGGTCAAGGTGATTCAGTTAAGGCAAATTTATATTCCACACTGTTAATTTTGACACCACTTTTTAATTTAGTTTTAGTCTTTTGCCTAAAATGTCTTTTAGTTTTAGTCATAATTAAGTCATCTAAATTGTTCTAATTTTAGTCCAGTTTTAATTGATGAAATTTCACAACATTTTAAGTCGACAAAATCTACAGTAAATTTAGTCGAATAAAATATGAAGTGTAAGGTATTTTTTATGGTTCCTTGAATTTCTGAAGTCATGTTTTACCCTTGAATCCTGCCACCATGAAGCTAAGAAGCTAAGGCAGTTGTGATTTGATGTCCCTCTGAACTCATCCAACCTTTCCACACAACCAAAAGTAGCTGGGAGGTCGCTAGCTTGTTATGTTTACAACAGCTGAGAGGGAGGCGGAGTGATTCAGCGGCTCGCGGAAGTGCTGCATAGAGGAATACGTGATGTGAGTTGGTTAGTTCCAGAAAAACTTTATATTTCCAAAAATGTATTGCACTTAAAAGCATTTCTAGGTAGCGTATTCCTAAACGGTGGTATTATTTTTTGATGGGAGTTCTTGTAGGCAGCGAAAATACCCTCTGTTCTTGGTACGTTACTTCCCTGTTTGCGGCTATATCTGCATAACAGACTCTTACAGACTGTGGCTTACTGAGGGAGAGGAGAGAACGTTCTACTGCATCTAAAGTACTTAGTGGCCATATGGAGCTCATACAACCCCACTTCAAAAATACTGAACTATCCCTTTAAGACAGGGCTGTGGCAGCACAGAGATGCAGCCTCAGTGTAGCACCAGTGGTGGACAAAGTCGTACTCAACTCCATTACTTGAATGAAAGTATAGATACTCCTGGTCAAATATTTCTCCAATACAAGTGAAAGTTGTTCAGTCAAATTTTAACTTAAGTTAAAGTCCTGGAGTACCTGCTTTTGAAAATACTTAAGTATTTAAAAATACATTTTTGTTTTAATGTCAATGTATTATTGTATTGTTGCCGCAATGAATTTACAGAACCTAATGACTGAAACAACCTACTGTAGCGTTGATCCTCTTATAGAACCTGTAGAATAAAAATCTTGTAAAATATGTTACAAGCCTAAATAAATGCCAATTGAAACACGATTAAATTGACAAAAGGACAACCACTGCCATTTTCATTTGTTTTTTTGTCGTCTGTATCTGCCGCAGCCATCAATACTTCCAAGACAAACTGTTATCTGAGCAACATTAGCTCAAGGTTTATCTGTCCGATCTGGGCAGAGCAATGCGCGAGGTACAGGTATGGCATCACCGTTTGAATAAATCACATGCAGATCACATTTTAGACCAGAAAAGAAATTTCATACGCTGACTGCTGTTGGGATCCATGCTAAAAGGGACATGTCCCTGCAGAAGGCTGAACCAAAGTTGGCTAACCATCTCACCCCCTCCCCCAGGTCACACGTAGGTGTGAACCCTCTGATAAGGACAATAAGACCCTGCTCTGCTATGCAATCGCTTTTTTTCTGAACCATGGAGAGAAGGGGACACAGCTCCTCTCTCTCAGCTCTCTCTCAGCTTTTTCTCAGCCTGTAGAAGGAGACATAGAACCTCTCCAGTCTCTTCTCAGGAATACAACTCAAGACTTCTTCCACAGTCCTGCTCAATGCAGACTGTAGCACCGCAATCCTCCCAAAAACAGCGACACGAGACCCTGCTTAAGGAACAGCAGCTCCCAGTCGAAACAAGATACAACACAACAGAGTTAGCATCAAGCTGCTAACTCCAGGGACAAAGGAGCAACCAGTGGTCTTCGGAGCCAGAAGCTGAAGGGCCAGACCGGCCGGGAACCCACTAGGAAACCACCAAACCTGCAGCACTGGACTTTGCAGAGCAACACCAAAAGGGACACCTTTTCCATACATGGACTTGGTAATGTAACTGGGCCTTACAGAGTTTAGCGTAGCACGGCTAAGCACAGGACTATTCAGTTTCTACAATCACTGCATTGATTTATTGAATATGCTCTTTGAGCGTAAGCTATAGCTAACTGCTGTGTATTTTAACATTACCACTCCATATAGCGGCATCCACCTTAAACAAAGCAATCTTTCCTAACCTCCACCACTCCCCATGTGGTCCTGGTTGTAAATGCCTTTGAGCAGCCATCTTGCCTTTGTTTGTCACACACACACACACAGACATCCACACAGACACACACACACACACACACACTTGTACATAGGACTTTCTTAGGTTAGATATTGTATGTTTTCATGTTTGTTTGTTAATAAATGATTTTGAACACAAAGTCAGTTGCTGGTCTGTTAATGTTGCATAAGAATGAATCTTGCCAACCTCTTCTCTGCAGAACTCCAAATCCTTCAACTCTGACTGACAATTGATTAGGTAACTTTAGTTATTTTTATTGACTTATTTATAAATCATGGTTCTAAATTGATAGTCAGTAACTTTTATGAGACTGACTTAATAAATTGACTATCATTTCCCTTTATGGGTGGTGCCCCGAGGTAGATTTAATGTAAATTAAATCTCATTACTTAATGTAAATTATTATTAATGATTTCTGATAGTCAATATTATTAAGTGACACAGTGAATAGTTGTCCACTGATCATAAATGCACAACACTTCAGAGCTTTACTTAAAATTAATGAGTAATGAGACTCTTCAAAATAATGTAGTGGAGTTAAAAGTACAATATTCTTTCAGATGTAGTGGAGTAAAAGTCATAAGTTTCCAAAAAAAGTAATACTCAAGTTAAGTACAGATACTAAAAAAATGTACTGAAGTACAGACCTTAAGTAAAACAACTTAGTTATTGTTTACCCCTGTGTAGCACTGATGCACCTGGAATAGCATAGCATCTCAGACAAGAGCTGGCACATGCATCAGCCACAATCATCCAGCGTGTAACCGGTATATCACTTTAAGGCTTGGTCCAACCCTTTACCAAAGGCCTTTAAATCTCATGCTTCTTTGTGCTGGAGTTACTCTCAAACAGACTGGATAAGTTTGTGTGCCCTGATGAGGAGATTACTCTGTAAACATCTAAAAGATTAGAGCTACTCAGCTCTGCAGAAGGACATCACTTTCTTATCAGAGTCTCTGCAACACATCTTCAGAACAATCCTGAGATACAGCAGCAATGGCTTAAATCACAGATTTTCATTGATCACTGTCAGAGGACATTTATCTCTCTAAAAACGATGCCATATCCAAGATCACTTCCTTAATTGATGAAGTTTCAGGCTCATAAAAGAGTTGTCATAAACAAATGTGGAGTTTTTGATTTAAAGCTTCACTGTAGCACATTACTGCACCGCCACCCTCCAGAAAAACTTTACAAGAACTCCGAGCTGTGCCCTTGTGAGGAGATGAGGAGGAGGAGACGGAGGAGGATGGGCTCGGGCAGAATCAGTCATACAGACAGTCTATGCAGGACCAAGTCTGTAATGTAGATCTATGATGCTGGACAGGGTCAGTGGAGGCAGTGGAGTGTGTTTTAGTGCACCATAACCTCAGACAAATGGGCGAGGTGGGATGGTGCTACAGGAAAAAAAGACTGATAAAAAATCCACTCTGCTCAACGTGACTCTCTGTTAGAGGAGAATGTAAGATGAACTACAGGGTGCTTTATGTTCCTGAGTCTTCATAAAAGCTGCCATTTAAATATTTCAGTCACAAAGCTCATGTTTGTGTTTGTTTTAAACATTTATCGCAGCAGGCGAATATAGTTTGAGTTTGAAGTCTGGGCTCTGACCTCATCCCACATTGCAATTTTATTCAACATGCAGATATTGAGGAGTGATGAGACCTCAAAAACTCTTCCAGAGCCAGCAGGGGGGATGGAGGGTTGAATGTAAGAGTGTCTCACTGGTGCAGGGCAGAGCTGGCAAAGCTAAGGTAGAGGTAGAGAGCGGAAATCGTATTGCTTAAATTGGTTTGATGTTCGTGAGGTGACCGAATAGACCATTTTAGAGTGGTCACAGTGGCATCATGGCAGTTTAATAGTAGCAAAAAGAAGATGTAAAACTATGGAGGCAATTACTGATATGCAGTTCAGATCTCTGATGAAAGGGCATCACACAAGACTGACCAATTTCAGATCCGAATCAATAACAGACAGCCAAAGGGAACAATATCATCAGACTTTTTGCTTAAAAATTCCTTTTTCAATTAATTCCACTAAATTCTGGATGCCTGGCAAATCAAGGAACTCTCACTGTCACCAAAACCAGTCAGCACAAACAACAAAGGAGTCAAAGATGTGATTGTGGCAGACAGGAAATAGAGGCAGTCAAAACCAAGGCTTAATTTTACACAGTATGATGCTAACTAGGCAATGTTCAGTGTATGTGTTTTAAGTGATTTCGTGAAGCATTTGTCTTCATAGAGAAGTATAACGTATCAGCAGTACCATGTGTTTGACTTTGTTTTGTTTGAACATCATTTCTGCTCAAATCTGAAGTTTAAAAAAAAGATGAAAACATGATTGTACGATTGTATTGAAAAACCTATGAAAGATTTTTTTTTTCTATACACAGGAATAAAAAAAAATGGATCAATAGGTGGAATCAATAATGGCATTTGTATTAATAAATTCATATCAGTTCCTTATCCAACTGAAGATACTCCTTAAAGTGAATAGTGGACATATTAGGAATCAGCAGATCTAGTGCTTATAATCAGTAGACAGATATTTGGAAAAAATTTTATACCCTTTAGGTTGCAGTACCATGTCCAAATCCAAGGTGGTTAATTCCCAAACCCCTGTCTTAAGGTTCATAAAAATATCATCTTTGCACATTCCTACCATATTGAGATTTTGCATCATAAACACAAAATAACTGATGAGGGGCAAATTGGGTATTATGCCGGTATTCAGATTTCACATACTTTTGTATTTTTTATTTTATATTTTGGTGTAACTCACAAGTGAATAGTTTGATTAAACAGCAGTAATACGTATACTTCAGATTTTGCTTTTTCTTTTATTTACTCTTTATGAATGTTTGTCAAAGACAAGTGTTTGTGGATCTTTATTAAGTTCCACTAAATTACTATTTATACCGTTGATGCATGGTGTCCACTGTAGTGGACAGATGCATAACACCCTCAAAATATAACATTTTAAAAATGACCATGATTTTTAACTCATTTGAAAGTAAAAACCAACATTTAAAAAAAAAAAGTATTCCTTTGTGATTTAATAAGTCATGCATGAAAGGGGTAAATAACTAACAAAGACTTAATACTAATCAAGTAATTAAAGGATTCAACATTCTGGAGTATAAGGAACTGCTATAGTTTTGCTTTTACCTTCATTATTTATGTTAATACATTTCTTGGAGGACTTTAAATATCAATGGTCTTGCTTTTAAGGGGCTGCAGAGAAACTCCTCTCCACTAGGACAACAACATCTGAAGATGTTAAGGTGTACAGTAGAAAATTTCAGCCAGCTGAATCCATATGGAAGCAGCTCAATGAAACAAACACCAAACTGAGAGTACTGACTAAAAGAGAATAATGGCCTAGCACTTTCATGTTGTCAGTCATTACACATTTTCCTTCCCAGTTCTTTCACTGTAATTTGTGTTGCAGCTCATTTTGCAGACTCCCCGCAGAGAAATCGAGGGTTTAAATTCCCAATACATCCTGCTCCAATAAAGGCCTCACGCCTGCGAGCGTATCATTTAGATTGACGAGAGAGGCAGAGGCATTTGAAGTGAACTTAAGTCTACCCCCTGCCCTATAAATAATATTTAATCCCTCTTTTGGCAGCAAGAATTGGTAATGAGTCCCAGAGCTTTTTTGATGCATCACACTGCCTTCAGCTATAGCTGACACCAATAGGATATAAAACCAGGCAGCTTTCTGTGGCCTACAATGGCGAGCTACGGCGGCATTTTCAAGATCAAATCAATCACAGAGTTGAAGTCTGGTTAAATCAGGATATTGAGACACACCGGGCCTTTTGTTGGGAGCGGGAGTGTGGGAAACAGAATAAAGCACAATGGTCCTTTGAGGTATTATAAAAACCTAAGAGGTATTAGCTCAGATTTTTTGAACATCCAGCTAAAAGAAATGGAAGCTAAATATGAAAAAAGGCTCTCAGTGCTGAAATCCAATAAAGAAAAGGCTAAGTATGTAAGCTTATATTGTTGCATGTTAATGCCATTTAGGCTTCTGTTCGGCCTTGTTTTCTAACTTGCTGTATTTATAGGTGCTTTTGTGCTTCTTTATGCCTCTTTTCTCTCATTTAGCCAAACCCTGAATGCTTTGAATGAGGATGATGTTTGCTCATACAAACATGTCAGCTGTTTCCCTCTCCTGATTTGAACCAGAGAGTCCTACGCGTACTCGAGCAGCAACAGAAATGGAAATATTTGTGTTTAATCACTTGTGGTGTTTGGGATTTTACTGCTTAATTCCTCCTCTCGCCTCCAGGAAAGTATACCAGCCATCGTATCCAGTCTCCAGTAACATGCCTCTCTGTTATCCAGCTATTAAAATATGTTGCCAGGCTCAATACACTGCCCCACTGATACAAAGTGAGTGTAGTGTTACCTAAATGGTGGGTAAATAGATTCCATGGGGAATAATAGCCATCAGCAGACTGATCCAATAAAGAAGTAAGCAGAGAAAGCATGAAGGGAAGATGAATGAATCATATTAAGAAGTACTGATGCCTGGTCAGCAGGAAAATGAAGAAATAGCCAGACTGGACCACACCTGCAGACTCACTGAGTGCAGCCTTTTAGCTTCTTGCAACAGTTTACATTAGACCTGGCTAAACGAGATGATTGATCTAATTATGGCAGTATTTTATTCAACTTTAAGATGAAAAAAAATAAATAAAATAAAATAAGATGAATAAAGTTATGTGTGCCTATTTTATGGCAGTGCATGGTGTTTTAATACATGTGCATTTAGTGCAGGGTTGGGCAACTGGCAGCCCAGGGGCCACACGCACCCTTCAAACTTTCTTAATACGGGCCAGCTGTCAATTTGAAATATCAAAAAATGCATTTCAGTGAAGAAAAAAAAAATCTACCTTGAAAACATTTAAATAGCAATGGTTTTAAGAAATAAAGCTGTAATAAGCTTTAGTTATCTCTTTAAAATCCCCATGTTTGTTAGAATAAAAACTAAACTGTTAATAAAATAAACATAAAAAACTAGTAATTAATCTGAAAGCCACAAGATTATTGTCCCATTTGCAACAATGCAGCCCTCTGGCACTGAAGACAATAGTAACGTGGCCCTCTTGGTTACCAAAGTTGCCCACCCCTGATTTAGTGTGTTTTTAGCGACTGTGGTTTTAATCTGTTTTAATGTATGTGCTGTTTGTTCTTTTACTGCAGTTACTGTACAGTCCAAGGCAAATTTCCCCTGGGGGATAATACAGTCTGTCCTATCCTATCCCGAGATCAAATCCAATTAAATCACATTTCTTCTTCATGTCCTGTCATCTCTTTGAGACACCACAGTGTTAATGTAAACAATTCTCACCTTGTTGTTATTCTTTTTTTGGAGACTGAAATTCTCATATGCTATAGAAAATCAAATCCCTTCATGTTGAATTTCAAACTTTTAGTCAACCAGCCATATTCACCATAAAACCAGAGATCTACACATTTTTCTCTTTACAGTATTCCCAGTGGACCAGAAAGCAAGGCAGCCACCAGACATGTAACATTTCTGTCAGCTTTCAGCAGAGTGCAAAAGCTCAAGGCCATCTTGCTTTTTAAATGCTATTGCTATCAGACTTGCTCTCTCCACCTACACACGCAGATGTTGAAAGATAAAAAAGCACGGCTCAATGCGGTAGGTTCCCAGCTTTTCTCTGGGGATTTTTAAAGTCATTCTGGGCGATGTGGGAAATTGCTTACTGAACTAGAAGTGGACGAGGTTGAGGGAAAAATGCACACAGTAGAAAAAAAGACCCCAGAATGACACAATTTCCTCAGGAAGTAACACCTGGACTGGAGCAACCATCACACCTTGAGAAGTGTAATAACCAAAGAGCACCTGAGGGTGAACGTTTCCTGTGAGTGTTTGGTCCAAGAGGAACTGAAGACTGAAGTCTGTCTTGTTTCTTATTAATTTCACTCAGGTTTTTCATCAGTTTGGCATCTGAATTGGCCATGGGCTGTCTCATTATTAAACTGCTTCTGTCTCTACATGAATGATATATCCTCATACTGAAGCTTAGGTGTTTCCTGTGAGTTTTAATCACGTTGTTTGACTGTAAAGGTCAAGAGGGACTCATTCCTTGAATAGAAGTAACATTACTTTCAAAAGCTGTTTGAATCCAAGGCTTTAGGAGATGATGATGCTTTCAGGTGACTTTTCTTTGATTTATTTCTTCATTTCTGATGTGGATCTGTAGTCCTGTGAAATTAGATGTGAGTCAATGTTGTCAAACAACACTTTTCAAAATGCAAGCAACTCTTTTAAAGAAGGAAACAACACTTATAAATTGAGCAAACAAAAATGAAACATAAAAATCAAAATACAAAAATCACAAATGATATCAGTTTAGTCTTTCCAAATTATTGTATCTTATTTGTTTGAAAATCACTTTTTGTTTGCAATTTTGACCCATTCTGACTGTGGGCAGGTCTTAGGAAGCTGTCTGCTAATTGGCTACTGAGTTTTGGAGTGAAATCTCAATGGACCAAAGTATTCAGGGACTTGGAGTCTCCCCCATTTTTTTCCCAACTGACAACCAACAAGGTACTTCATAAAATTATTGTAAGTATGAAACATTTGTCAAATTATCTTTGAGATATTAGCTTGTCAGCTGTATAATAACTAAGTACCTAATCATTTGTGAAGTCAAAAGTAATACAAGGCTTCACTTTGTAATGCTATAAGTATTAGCTTATGTGCTGTAGGGAATGACTTTTAGATAGGCAGTGACTCCAAGCCTTTGACTACTTCGGTCCATTGAGCTTTAGTAGTGGCCAATAGGCTTTAACTGCTGATGAAATAATGGTAGGACATAACACTGATAGGTCTACTCAGGTTCAAGCAGCTACTGGTGCTGTAGACAGGAGGAATGAAAATATTCTTCTGGCAAGCAACTAAGGGGAGCTCAGAGGGATAAAAAAGCAGAACGTTACAGCAAAAGAGAAAGCAACCAATAAATCTAGCAGAGGAAATAAAAAGAAAATGTTAGCAGCAAACATTAATTTAATATTAGATTATTTAGGCAGGGCAAGGAGCGGGTACACCCTGAACCATCCTACCAATGCTGCCCTGTTTGATTCATTTTACAGCAAAAACACACTTAAGTAAAATAAAGGAACATAATCCATCCTTCCCTATGCTATATGCTTGACTATGCACCAAGATTGAATTTCATTTTGGTAGCAAAATATTGATGTGCAACTCTTGACAAAGTGCTTGAGGCCTTTAAAATAGGGCCCCAAAGTTAGATTACTGATTTTAAGGTTATGACAGTAAAAACAGGTTCAGATTTGTACCAATATGTGGAGATCCTTGTGGAAAATAAACACCCGTTTAGTCAGAATGGGTTTCCCGTCGAAAGTGGTGCTGTGGTGGGCGTCACGGTCAGGCACATTTCTTTTAGTCGTGTTGGCAAGCTTGTTTTAATGCCTGCCAGCAGACGTGTGGGGTGTCCAGGTGCACAGTGAGCAGACACCCCTCTGAGAGACCAAACCTTCATTATTTATTAGGCTACAAAATGAAGCTGCAAGAGAGAGGGCTCAGTCAGCCGTGAAGCTGGCGGGAGGGGATGTTGCTTCCTTGTTTGCCAGAGACGCAGGTTGGAGCACTGGGCATGCGGCGCGAGTAGCTGCACGAGCGGAAGATGAGAGAGACATGAGATTCAATTCCACCTACTGTGTGTGGCTGGCCAAATATAGGCTATGGAGTTGTTAATTTCAAGATGGCACGCCATCTCCTTCCCTCCCGCCCCCTACCTAGCCGTAATCGACCATTTCTGCTCCTACATAATCTTTAATTGGGCCCACTCATTTTATCGCCCCACATTCTCTCTTCCCTCTGCCTCTACACTTTCTTAAGGGCTTAGAGAGGAATCCAGCCATGATTTTTTTCTTCTTCTCAAGACATCTTCTTCCCTTTCATGAGTAATTTTCCATTTTCCTGAGCCTGGCCTCACAGACTCAATAAATGCCATTTGACTTCCTTTATTCTGGATGGAGAAAATGGAGAAAAGAAAATCGTTTTCAATGATCCTGCCAATATGATGGCTCAGATGATTCTTCTTCTGTTAGCCTTGAGGTGAAATTACATTTTTCACAAAGTCCTACTCTGTTCATCTGCGGGTGACCTCTATGCAGTTATAATTAAGGACATTGATGTAAAGTTTTGAATGTGAATAGTAAACCAGTGCTACACCTCAGTTTTGTCCATAAACTGTAGTCAGGATCAGATCTGTTATGTCAGCTGTTTGCTTCTTCTCTTGTTTGTTTCTTTTGTCAGCAGTTTTTGACTAATGAGCAGTGTAAGAGTTTTATCTGGTGGGGATCATGAGCTCCATTTTCACCATGCAGTCCACTTCAGATTAGCTCAGAGTGACACAAGATTACAGGTGTTTCCACTGTCAAATGAGTAGAAAGGGTACCGGAATAACTGATCTGTGCTGTCCCACTTTTTGGCACCCCCCTGAAGGGATGCGGAGCATACCAAACCAACCCTAGTGGGTGGAGCTAACAGCACTGCTGTTTGGTTGGTCACAAAAGTCCCATGTGACTACGGCTAAAACAGAATCACTTACCTTGTTTTGTTTAAATAAGCCACGGATAATGAGAGGTCTCCCATTGTTGCTTCTTGTTTACAATCCTGCTCTACCTCAGACCGCTTTACTGTCGTGGTGCTGTGACATCACACATTTACAAGGTTGCGCGACCCTCTCTCCTCAGCTCACGATACTGCCCTTAAGTGAAGGCACAGCTGGCGGTGGAAACCAAACAAGGTCAGTGGAAAAGAGGCAGTGGTGTTGTCTACATCAATGGTGGGCAACTGGTTGCCCGGGGTCACATACAGCTCTCCTTCTGCCTTATTGCATCTGCCAGCCAGTTCAAAATATAAAAAAATCCCAACAAAATCTTCCATTATAACATTAAATTGGCAATTTTCCCTGAAATAGAGCTATGTATGCTGTTCACTATTGTTGTTCTCTGTGAGGTGCAATGTTGTTTCTTTGTAATGTACAGTCAGTGGAGATGAATTTACCCCCGGGGACCAATAAATCTAAATCTAAATCTATAACTGGGTATTATTGAATGTGTGAGACTCTATATCATGCATTTTTTTTTATATAAGTTTAAATGAACATGTCTAACTGAACTTCTAAGGAATAATTTCATATGTTAGTTCAATTAAAAGTAATTTTGAATGTCAAATTACAAAACTGTTGCCCTCTGACAATGACAATACATTCAAAGTCGCCCTCTGATAACAAAAGTTGCCCATCCCTGGTTTACATGGCCACTACAATTCCTGACAAAGATCATTTAAATATCAATTATTAATCAATGGCTGCAATCAGTGACAGGTAGTCCTGTTACCTCCCAGCAGGACAGTCGCTGGTTCGACTCCCTGGTCACATTGGGCCTTTCTGTGATCAGTTTGCATTTTGTCCTTGTGCAAACATGGGTTTTTTCCAGGTGCTCTGGTCTCCTCTCAGAACAACTCAGGTTTCTAAGGCCCCGGTTACACGACAACATTGTCACCAGAAACAGAAAGCTTTTTCCTTTGTGTTTTCAAAAGAGCTCCGTGTTCACATAGAGACTAGACATAGTAGACATAGAGAATGACTGAAAACGCTGTAGCGTGCATGCCAGGCCAGTAGATGGTGATGTCGGTTTGTAGTGAAACAGCGGTGTTAGAACACTTGTACGCTTTCCAGTGAAGACAAACTTTTCATAAACAACAATGGCGAGTGGACTCAAAGACGCAGGAGTTTCTTGTATGGACAACAAATCTGTCTGGATATTTCTGTCTGGATAACAAACCGAGCACGGTAATCAGCACATATGTTTCTCGGTAGATGGCTGAAGCTGTTGTTGTTGTTGTTGTTCCTAGATGCGTACGCAGCCGTCATGTGAAAAAGTACTGCGCATGCGCTGCACTTCTTGTCTGCATGGACACGGAAACGTTCTCAAAACTTTCCATTCTGAACCCTGGTTTCAAAAGTTGGCAGAATCAGGCACTCTGGGCACCGTTCTCGTGTAAACAGGAGGCGAAAACGCAATGAAAACTCTACGTTTTAGGCAGTTTTCCTTGTTGTGTAAATGGGGCCTAAATTGCATCTAAGTGTGACAGTGTGTGAATGGTTGTCCGTCTCTGTGTTATCTCTGGGACGGGTTCTTGACCTGTCCAGGGTGTACCCTACCTTTCACCTCCACATTTGTACATTCTCTGCAGTGTGACCTCAGCAACCCTCCTCGACCCAAGGCACCTCTTATCATCTCAGTGTCCAGGACCAGCTCCTCAGATGTCTGCTAATCCTTTATGCTTCTCCACAACCAGTGTCAAGATTTCATGGAGACAGTTCCATCCTGCTGTCGACCTCACTACCTCAAGGGTAAGAAGACATCCCAAAGAAGACAAAGCACCAAGATAAATATTAAGACATTACATGGTTATCATTCATCCAAACATTTGAAGTAAATAACTGTTCACTCAAATAAAGTCCTTCTGATTCAAAAACCCTTTGCTTTCACTCTTTCACGACAAACTTTGGGGTTTCTTTTAAAGCTACCTTTTTTGCCAAAGTACATTCATGACCCTCATGAATCATGGTGTGCTGAGTTTTTTTAAGATTCGAGCTCACATTTTGTGCCCTGTGAATCTCCTAAATCCCATTAAGCTTTGAAGCCTACACGTTCCTCCAGCTTGTCCTCACATTCTCACTGAGAGCGAACCGTCATTCACTCACTAAAAAGGTTATTTTTGAAGGACATGAATAAATCAAATTACAAACACTGTCTCAGAAAAGAAGCACTTTCTCTTTGCTTTGAGCTTCCTCCCTGTATCTAACTGCTTCATTTCTACGCTGTGATTCGACCTTGGTGAGGGTCGATATCTCCTTATCAACTTTGGCTGAAGAGAGGCTTAAAAAAGAACAGATAACTTTAAAATAAATCTGACAAAACACTTGTTTTCTCTTGTCGCTGCTTGAGTTTTTCATATGATTTATGCTGCTGCTCGTCAGTACAGCAACCTTGGTGCACTGAAAGGATCCACTTGGTTTATTTCAAACTTCTGTGGAAATGTTGCTGTGTCATTGGAAAAAAAACTCTTTTTATTTTACCTGTGTTTGGATCTAAATAGAAAAACTGGACCAAATACCTCAAATGAATACAAAAAATCATGGAGGATACGTTTTTTTTATTCTTATTTTTATCTTAGGGCCAGCACATTGTTGTATTATTTACCATTCAAGATGTATATGACGTGTTAATTGAATAACATGAGGCAGGATGTGCCTATAGTATAGTACAGATATTTTTGCTCCACTTCTGGCATGTTTTGGCATGAGTTTGTGTCAAAAGTGGCTCATGTTCTGTCCTTTAGCTCCCACTTACTACATTATCTAATTAGCTGGTAGTTATGAGATGGTTCAATTGCCTGCCAGATATTCTTTTTAAAGATTTGCCCATTCCTAAACACTTTTTATGGGCTCTTTCTCGTCAGACTAGTGAAATACTATAATGGATGGTCCATCTGGTGTGTCAGGTTGGGCATAATAATACCAGTTTGAAGCTTTGCAAGATGGATCTACCTGATAGTAGACATTATATCAGACAAATACACCTGCTTTGAAAAGATTATAGTCCCTCCACAGAAATGGGAACACTAGTTTTTACTTTGAAAGTCATAAAAAGGAATTGTGTTTTGACTTTTCATATCTTGTCTTTGGAATATTGCACAACTGTGGACATACATCTCAGGGGGAACAAGGAAAACGTGACTCTAATTCTCAATAACCTGTATATTTTGGCTGAGGAACGCAAACTGTTAGCAGTAAAGATCAGCTATTCTCAAGATTTTCTGAGCAGGAGAAGCATGAGGAACTTGTGGCTCATTCTGGTGGTCTGAAAGCTCTTACTTGATACCAAGGGCTCTCCCCTGTCACACTGTTAAAATGCATCTACTGTGTCATGGTGAATAGTCCAGATTATTACTCGATACGTTTACATACTGAATTTGTGCTGGTGTTTAATGAAGGACCTGGCAGGAAAAAGTTTTAAATCTTCATTTTCACTCCCTCCTGGACCCTGTCAGGACTTTTCAGGATCGTGGTGCACGATTAAATATGCTTGGGTGAGGCTTTCCTGCACGGCTTGGCCTTTAGTGATAGAGCCTCTGTGGCAGCTCTCCTGCTGCAGAGGATGAGTGTGACTTACCAAGCTGCTATAAAAACAGAGTCCTGAGCACTTCTAACCTTCGTCCCTTGTGTCCTATCACGCTCCTTCATCTCCTCGCCCTCAGTCCTGACGTTCACTCTCTCCCACTCTCCCACACTGCTCTGCTGATGCACTTCCCCTCCTGCGTCCTTACCTCCATACTCCCTCACAACTTCTGACTTCATTTCTCACTCTCGCCTCCCTCACAGGCTCGCTCTCGTTCTCTCTGCGTCTCATTCTGTCTCCCTCTCTCTTCCTTTTCAGCCGTCAGTGTGGGAGTAAAATGGATTAGTCGAAACCAAGAGAGAGGGAGCAAAGCGCTAAATGACGGTATTGAATTCTGGCAAAATAAATTTGGGCTTCTCACGCCAAGTGAGAAGTTAAGTCTCAGGCAGCGGCGTTTCCAGCACATCTAACGTGATAACAGTGCATAATGAACTCATTTCGGAATGACAGTCGTATTATCAAAGGCCCACTGCTATTTAGACTAAGAACATTTGAGCTTGGAAAAAGGCAATGGATGAAGCAAACTGAACAAATATTCTTTAATCTTCTCATTGCAGAGTATCTCATCTTGTAAACACATTTTGGTTCTAATATTATAGCAGATACTTGTTGTAGACCATCTTCTGTCTTCTATCAGAGGGAAAAAGAGAGAGAGGAAAGGAGGCTGTGTTAAATAACAGCTGTTTAAAAGGACAATGAGCCATATAAATGCACATTTAATCCAATGGAATTAATAATGCAAGTACATGTTTACATTATTTATCATATTCAGTCTATTTAATGTTTATTTAAACATGCAGACAGTCCTTTGTAACCAAAGCTTCATGATATAAAGTCATGCTGGTAAAAAGAGCATAATCAACCCTGAAGGTCTGTCTGCAGATCAGGTGTTATTCATATTTTCTCCTTGATGTAGCAACCATTTTTATGCTGACCGTTCACACTGTTTGAATACAAAGCACAGATAGGCATAAAAGGAGAAGTGGTCAGTCCAAAAGCTGGTGTGTTCCTGTTTTGGGGACACAAAAAAGCAATCAAAAATCTAAGACCTGGTCAAAAGACGGACACACATTTGTGAGATCGAAACACAGATCAGGAGATCAGGAAGCATACAAGTGCACTGTTTAATGGTATATAAATTAAACTAGGTTTTGAAAGGGCAAAGGTTTAAGAGGCACCATCTGCTTTGGAGCTAAGATCCAGACAAAAAATCCAGCCAGACTCTACCCAAGCGTATGGACATTCTGTCTGAGCCGGACCTAGCCCATCCCCTCAACTATTTTTATGGGCCTAAGGCTGATTCCTACCTGACATTTTTCAACATTCTGGCTTCAATATTAAAGGCTTGTTATTGCAGTTTCCCAGCTCTTAAACAGCAGAAATCCATTCAAATGAGACCTGAATAAGCACATCACTGAGGCTTATGTTATATAACCAAACAACTTGAAGTTGTTCCCTACCTCTGACTTTCCTCCACACTGGGACAGAGTTAATTCTCCAGGTAAGATTTTCTTTTTGCATCCTCAAGTTCCCTCTTCTTGGTAATCTGTATGCTGGGTGATGAACTGCTGTAAAGGTGATGCACTGAGCTGGAAGGAATCAAAAGAAAATGCATCGAGGGCGCAGAGTTGCAACATATCTTAGCCGTGCATGCACATAGAAATAATTTGTTGAAGCCTTACTTTGTGCATACTGTATAAGGTTTAAATACCTGTTAAATATTTATAATTATATATAATTATATATAATTTATAACTATCACAATAACTAAATCACAATAACTTAATCCTCCCTAACCTTGCAGCCAGATGGACCTGCCTGATTAATTGTCTGATATCACACAAATCCATCTTGCCAAGCTCCAATCTCTTATGACTTCATGTCCAAAAGCTGAATGGCCCAATCAGGGAAGAGAGGTGGAAACTGAAGACGTGATGACAGCGGGAAGTGACTGCATGTTTGAAACAATGGTAGCTTCTGAAGCGGTCTCCATGGATGTGGCAATATCCATGGTTTTATCAGAAATGGACTTCATTTCTTCCTTAAAAGAGGAGCAAAGAACGTTACTCAAAGCTTTTGTTACAGGGAATCATGTTTTTTTGTTTTGGACGATGAAATCAGAGAAGCCGGGAAGCTGGGGATCACTGTTGGGGAACTGGGGAGATGCAGAAATCCTCCGCGGACAATGCCGGTGAGTCTATGGTAGTCCAGGGTCGTGGTTACTCAACAATACCTGGCAAAATACACTCGCCTCAGAAGTTTACCAGGAGAACTTGGTGGGGATTGCCGTTGACGAGGTTCATGTCACATATAAGTGGTAAATGATACATATGTGTGGTATAATTTAATGTAAGACGATAGTCTAATGACTGAAATGTAAGTTTAACCCAACAGCTAACAACAGGGTCTAACTGCTACGTCATAATGTGGATGGATATATGGATGGTCTGTAACGAGCATGACTTGGAGAATGATCATCCAGTCACCCGCCGCAGTTGTTTTTGAAGGTTCCACCCCTGAAAACATTTTCTGGGTTCTTCTCCAGATGGACTATTTCCATGGCAGGCGTATGGAACTGTCTGTCTGCTAAAAGAAAAGAAAAGAAAAAGGTAAAAAAATATTTACAGCTGTGCAAAAGTATTTGTGCATACAAGTAAACTTGTTAAATTGATCACTATGTCTGTGAATTTCAGTGATTAACAAGGTAAGACTTTTAGTCTTATGCAGAAGTATAGCACATATTTTCTGATGTTGTAGATACAAATTAAACAAGCTTATCAAAATTCAGACCAAGTGATGACATTTGGAATATAAATATTTAAAATGCCATCCTGCAGGAAGACACTTTTTTAAGGCAAGTTAACACTTTGATCGGCTTGAGCCATGTTATGTCCATTATGCACCCATATGTGTATATATATATATATATATATATATATATATATATATATATATATATATATATATATATATATGTATATATATATACACACACACACATATATATATATATATATATATAGACATACATACATACATATACACGATCACACACACACACACACACACATATATAAATATATATATAAGACTTGTATGTGTTTCTTTGCCTTTAAAGATGATTTTTTAATTACATATATTCACTTGAATTTTTGTTGCAGAACATTAAAATTTAGATAGATTTTTCTTCTTCTATTTACTCTGTGACTTATTTTACAATATTCAATCACAATTGTTTTGGGGGTAGAATAAATTGCTGTGGGGATTTAACAACAATACAATACCCTTTAATTCACAGAAGACTTTTCCCCCCACAAACTGAGTTTGATAACATTTTGAGAGCTGGTAGGAAGCTGAGGCAGGCCTGATGTGACCCCCCAGGCCTCCATTTGATGATCACTGAATTATGCCATCAAACTAGGGCTCTTGTGGTGTGCCAGTAACGTGGCCATTATGTCTGCTCTCTCTATTAGGGTGTCAACCTTGGCATGGTCAGCATAGATTTGAATCTGTTCTGTCATCTTTCCAACACACATGCACACACAAATAAGTCTAAAAACTATAAGTCTTTAAAACTACAACTTGAA
Source organism: Cetoscarus ocellatus (assembly GCA_037902135.1). Classification (NCBI taxonomy): domain Eukaryota; kingdom Metazoa; phylum Chordata; class Actinopteri; order Labriformes; family Labridae; genus Cetoscarus; species Cetoscarus ocellatus. The sequence continues at coordinate 2,368,334 of JBAMNC010000277.1, forward strand.
AATAGCCTTACATGTAAAAACACATACCAACATAATCTCTAAAAAAAAAAAGCCCAGAGAAAAGTTGAGTTCTAATAAATCATAAATAAATAAATCAGAGAAGCCTCCTCAAAGTATGTTAAAATATCCAGAGGAGATCATCTATGTCAGTAATATCAGCCGGCTGAGGAGAGCGACAGTCAAAAGTCTGAACTCAGAGGCAGCTCTGTCTCACTGTAAGGTTTTTTGGACAGGTATGACTGGCATGTAATGAAATTCCTCTCCTCCTTAGCATCAGCGTCTCTGTGGAGATTCTGATAGCAGCAGCATCCACAGAAATACTGTCCTGTCAGAGGGTTATGTGTGTAATGAGATGCAGAGTAACTGTACATAGTTCTGTCATAATCAAAGCATTTTATATAGTATATAGGCATTTAGTCCAGATTAGAGGTGAAGAATTATTTTCCCAAAAACACTCAGAGAGCGCAAACCTCTGCCAAGGTAGCTCCAATATTGCTGTTACATCTATAAGCAATAGTTGCATGATAAAGTTAGCATTATAATATGATTCCTTGACCCTGAAAACCCACACCTAGCACTCAAAATCATGTTGATATCATTATTAGTTAGTCAGTTATTGAGAAAAAATGATTCCCTAATGGTGGTTATCTGGATCACCACTAAAATCTAATCATTTTTAAGTTGGGTCGTTACCAACATGTCCTGAAAATTTCAGACAAATCCGTCCTGTAGTTTTTGTGTAATCTTGCCAACAAACAAACAAACAGACAAACAAACATACGCCGGCAAAAATATAAACTTCTTGGCAGAGGTAAAAACCAGTAGGCTCAATTTCAGGATGCATTGACTATTTATTAGGATCTATTATAACTTTATAGAATTTGTGCAGAACGTTTGTCAAGATAAACACAAAAAGACAGGCCTCACTGTGGACCAGCAGTGTGAACCTGCAAATCCAGCAGATGGTAAGCTCATTGAAGAAACACTCACCTCACAGCTGCCAACTCCTCAACATGATGAGGAAGTAGCTCCTAATGAGTGAGGCAATTAACAAAAAAAGGAAAGCTCGAGTTTCCAGGGAGTGACCAGAACCATTAGTGAGCAGTAGGATTATTGAGACACCAAAACTTTCTGAGCACAGTTGTCATCAGTGGTTCCTGCACTTCTCACAGAGTTACATGATACTGCCGGGATGCCAGCCAGTCTGCAGTGGGTCTTCCTGAGGCTCAGTAAGCCAAGGAGATTTTCACATTATTGATTGTTAGACAGAGGAGGAGGTTTCTGCCTCTTGTTCGGATTTCACTTTGTCATGGGCTGGACTGTGGCCTTTCATTAGTAGGGCAGGACAGAGGGTACAGTTGTGTTAATATAGATCCAGGGCTTCCCACTGACAGATATGTTTCTCCAAACGTTGGACAGTGGATTAACTGTGGTGAGTCAAGGGTGTAGATCTGTTTTGTTGAAGGGGGGGAAGTAATATGTTACTGTAACAGTATTAGCATGTTAGCCTTATTGGATTTACAATGGTATTTTTCATATAAATACACATTAGATATCCACATTTTAAGAGAATAAACATATAAATGTACCCATAGTTGGCCAGTTTGGTTTACATGTCAGTACACCCTTATGTGATGTCATCAAGACACTTTGGTGTTTTCCCAATGTGAATTCTTTATATTAAGATATATATTCAAACACTACATCCACAAAGCTAGCTACATACATATACACACTCACACATGCAGGTAGCCACTTAAGTAGGGAGGATGCCACTGTTAACATGAGGAAATACCCTTTCAGAGAACCAGCCTGTATCTCAGCATCATAAACAAGACGGTTGCTGATTCAAACCTCAGGTCGGTATTAACGATAAACACTTAGTCAAATCCCATATTCTGGCTCTTGTCTTTTTTAATGCTGTTTTGTGTAATACAATATTCTTCGGTGTGATTACCAACTTGATGTTGACATTAAAGGGCAACACCTGTATTATGAAGGACTTGTTGACCAGCATAAGCTACTGTATTTTTTTCTGTCATTTGGTTGATATTAAAATTCTGCTTTGCAATGAAGCACAGACTCATAGTCCCACAGTAGGTTTGCTACTCTAAGCCTCATTAACTGTTATGAGTGAGTTATTAGTTTATAGTTATTAAAATGCAAAATACTCCTAAAAGGGACTCAAAATGATCCTACACCTCTCTGCCAACTTCTGAATTTTAATGACAATTTTGTCAAGCCTATGAATAAAAATTATAACAAAGATGTCAGTAATAATGGCTAAATAGATTATTAATAATTCAATCACAATTTTTTGTCAGGGTAGCATCTGTAAAACACTCTTTTAACGCCTGTTTTTGCTCACTGTTACTCAATAAAATGCATAAAAAGAAAAAAAAGTTATAAAATAGGCAGTGATTAGCAGAGTTAGGGCTGGGAACATTCACCATCTGTGCAGGTTTGGAGCCCTCAAAAACATTTGTTGCAAGTCCAAGCATGGCTGAACATAGTGAACATTATTGTGCTAAATGCTCACAAGCAGGTGACAAAAATGAAAACTTTTTTCCCTCAGCTTTGATAAAACAATGATGAGTATTTAGGTTGAAAATAATATGGAATGATGGTCTTAATTTAAAACAAACTATTCCCCCAACCTTAATGGGCCCCACTTGACTTTGGCCCCAGAAGGCTTTCCCCTTTATGTGCGGCCTTGCTTATAGTGATGAAAAAAAGGTGAGCTGTCCGTATAGCGATTGACGTACCATGTGGTGCGAGGGGACTGCAGATGGACATGAGCTAGTAGGTAAATCTGGAACAAAGCATGGCTTCTTTTGGAGACTAATGTTAATTGGTACATTGTCCCTGATTTAACATGAACCCAATAAAATAAACTAAATGATGCTTACTCAGCTGTTTTCTCACTGTTTAAAACCCCTATGTGTGGTTAAAACACCATAAAGAAATGTAATCAGTGGCATATTAAACTTATACCAAATGAGCTGTGGCCTTATTCACATCCAATTCCTAAATCAGTAAACTCTTCTAAAATTGATATTTTACTAAGGATTAAAAGGAAATATCCTCAAGCCAGAAGCAGATGAGTTACCCAGCTCAGAGTTACATGTGTCTGTATCCTTTCTTTTTACAATGCCAACATTAATGATCAGTGAAATGTGGATATTTTAAATGGTTGTTAATTTCACTCCATAACTCTGGCACACAAAAGAATATTCTGCTCCAAAGATTTAGCACACAGGGATAAAACCCAAACTATTATATGACTGCAGCATTATGACTCAAGATTTTAACACTTGCATATCGCCTCCCCGCTCCACTTAGACTATGAGTCGCTTATTGTCACGACTTTTATTATGAGAGCAGACTTGGAAGTTTCCTGGTCCGCGTAAACTAAAATGTGCTCACATGTCTGTTCCTCCTTCTGTTGAACTGCCTCACTTTAACAAAAGGTCCTCTCTCTCAACGTGAGAGAACTGCAGAGGATGCTGCACAAACTAACGGGTGTCACAGGGCCCCTCGCTGCGAGAGAAACAAGTCAAAGTGAGACAAGGCGGAGAACAGCTTGCATGGAGACTGAGAGGACTGTATGATGGGTTTGAGGTGGGGTCTGTGGGTGTGGGAGAGGGTGCGCAGCTGACAGTTGGTGGTACTTAGTGAGTGGTGCTTTAAAAGTTAAACAAGATCCTCACTTAGCCTTCAATCTGCCTGGAATTGTTGCTTATGGATTTGAATGTGGAGGTAAATTGGACAGTTGTGTGTGAAGCTGCTATTGTCTATTTACACTTTCACAGAAGTAACAATAGATTTTAAACTGGGATTTGTTGGTCTTTACGGAAGTGCACTGCATTCACTAGATAATAAAAATAGACACCTTATCTCGTAATTAAGAGATCAGGATCTCATAATAAAAGATAAAAAGATAAAGAAACGTAAATGTCTGTAAATCCTCTCACAGTGGCACTGATGGCGCTATCGCAGTTAATCTGCTATTACCATCCTCTCAGTTTAATATACTGGGAAATGCTGATGTTTTTAAAAAATGTGGATGATGTTAATATTAGGTATCTCAAGTCTCTCGGATTGTTCAGCCCAGTCTGACATGCTGGATGTTGCTGTCTTTCTGCAGGAGCAGTTGAACCAACAAGGTATGCTTCACAGATACAAATTCATGCATCTGAAATGCATCCAGTCTGGTTTGGTAGTGACTCAGAGAACTGTACGTCACCTGTGAAAAATCCTAATTCTGAAGCAGTCCAGTGGAGGCAGTGGCCACATCAGCTTTTCTGTTGCAACGGTAACAGCGTCACATGGCAAAATGTACCAAAAGCCGTAGGTCTTCATTGGTGTTCTTACTAGCATTATCTGCTATCACTAGCTATGTCTGAATGCTTCTTTGCCTTCAATGGACCATTTAATACAACCTATAAAACACAGTCATGAGTTGTAATGCAAACCAAGAACTTTTTGAGGGACTTAATTATGATTTGTCATAAGGAAGTTCATTTTGGCTGACATCTGCAGCAAGTGACATATGCAACCTGTAAAGCTCTTTTGGTTGACCCTTGCTTGACTAACAACAACAACAAAAACTGGAGGTGCGGCAAGAACACAAACCTCAGCCAAGATATAGCGGGCACCATTTGCTTTATCTCGCAATGTTACAGAATCATTTAAAAAAATTACGGGATCTACTTTCAGAGTTTGAGTTTACCTGTTATTAATTGACAAACAAACAAACTAAAGGCATACTCACTCATCAATGAATATAAGGTGGCATTGACCAACATCCCTGGGGTCATTCAATGCAGGTTGGCGCATTGAAATGGAGAGAAGCTTTGTGCTGGTGGAGTATGACCTTTCCTAACAGCCCCTGACTGTCCTGTCTGCCAGTTAGATAAGTATTTTGTCTTTTTTCCTCATGTTTATTGTCTTGTGTTTCCTGTTTCATTTTGAAGTTTTCACTCACCCTTGTCTCTGTTCCAGGTCTGAATTTCAGTTGCCATTTGGACTTGGAGAACTGATACAGTCTATGTACTAGAACACTGGTTTTGTACATGTACTAGTATACATGCATGTACTTTGTTTCTAAAATGGGTGTAATAAACTTTATGGCAAAGTGTTGGTGTAGTGGATGGTACAGTCTACTTCTACCCTCCCAAAACACTCTTGAATACAGTCGCTGATGCCATATATTTAATATGGGTGTTACAGTCTTCATGCTGTCACGGCTTTTGGTTAGAGGTTGGTTCTGTACTTGTCTGTACTTGTGGGTACAATCTTTATTGTGTTGCTACGCTTACTATGTAAATTGTATGGTCTAGATACTTGCTTGTATTGTGGCTTAGTGCATTTTTGAGGTTGGTACAGTGCTTGCATAGTGGGCACAGGCTATGTGCTGGTGTTTCTTTTGAAAGTTGACTGCACAGTTTAAATAGCTGCAACTTTAAAGAAAGTTGTCTTGTCCAAAAGTCATCTAATGCTGAGCTGTGGCTGGACAAAAAGCCTTGAATAGTTCACCATTGTTCCCTCAGTGCACAGCTGCACCAGAAAAGCCGATGGGTCCAGAGATTGTGGAGTTTGAATAAAATCAAAAACATGCTTTTTTTATCATCACCCAGGCTGCTCTGTGAACATATTCCCTCAGTGATGAATCACGCTGCTGTGCTGCATATCCTGGCAGATGTTATGGAACTATGTAAAGCAATATTATTGTTGTTATGAATATCATTACAACATAAGTAGCCCTACATCATTATTCTATACTGGTGAGCTCAGAGATACGAGGTTGATAGGATCAAGAAAAGCATCTTCTCTCACCTTATTATGCCATTGCAAAGAAAGTCCTGTGCCGAATCCTGCACTGTGTGAGCGCTTTGTGTGCACCAATCATCAGGTGAATGCTCCTCGCCGTGCATACGATTACCTCTGCTCGTTAATGCTCGGTGTGATATCTGTATAATGAGAGTGCCGTCTCTCACACTGACACCATCCTGAGATTAGATCTCCTCAAGTTGACAGAAAACCTACCATCAGCTTCTGCATCTAAGGAAGGAGAAAAACAACATGTGGAAGATGGTACAGGCAGTGTCAACATGTCTGCCTCTGAGAATGTATTGTTTTCATTATGTCACTGTGGCTTAAAACTGCTATCTGGACTTATTTGTCCATTAAGGTTTAGCTTTATTTAAACAAGACTTTAGCTGAGTAATAGGCTTAGAAGGATTGTGTTTTTAATCATAATGGGATGGCAACAGGAAATGTCAACAAGATATTAGACACCTAATGCATGTCGTATCAGTCCTGTTTACCCGTTACGCGGTTTTACGTGAGGGTAGGGCATTTGTCACACAAGTAAGCTGCACAGTTCACTTCTCAAATACTAGAAAGCCATGTTAAAAAAGTCTTCATAATATTTGAGGGTTATTTTCAAACTACTGTTATGTCCTTGGGCAGCACTGTAATGCAGCAGGTAGTGCACATACCTCACAGCAAGAAAGTCACCGATTTGATCCCATGTCGGTCATGAGTCTGCATGTTCTCCCTGTGCATGCATGGGTTCTCTCCAGGCACTCCAGCTTCCTCCCACAGACCTAAAATATGCTTGTTTGGTTAATTGCCCTTCAGTATGAATTTGAGTTTGAATGGATGTCTGTCTCTCTTCGTGGCCCTGCAATTGGCTGGCGACCAGTTCGGGGTGTACCCTGCCTCTCACCCAATGTCAGCTGGGACAGGCTCCAGACCTCCATGACCCCGATAAAGATAAGCGGTATTGATAATGGATGGATGGATGTTATATTCTTACTCGCATCCTTCTAAAGCAGAAGAGTGGTGCATTTTGTAGGCCAGCACAGAAGTTAACATCGCACTGGTTCCCTCACCGAAAAGCCTCTGGTATTTTTTTCTATGCTCTTGAATAACTGCTGATAACACGGTCCGTGGCCACAAAAAGGTCATGAAACTTGCAGGTTTTGTTCATCATGATAATCTTCATAAATGACCATCACCTTCCAATCAGGGAGCTAGCTGGCTGAAATAGAAAGAAAATTTAGCCATGGCAACAAGAGTAAAACATAAAGTTAGACGAACTTAAGGAACAGAGGACCGACTTGTGCATTAGTGGCAAAACAGGAGTGTCTAATCAGACTGATAGCAGATCTGATAAACAGAGGAGCTGGACTGAAATCACAACTCCCAAGGAAGCTAACTACTAGCTGAATTTAGTTTCAATTACTCCTGACATTTTTTGTCATGTTTGTTTGCACTAAAGCATCACTTCACCACCCAAAACTGTCAGTTGCAAGAGTAGAAGCCCTGATTGTTGGTGAGTGAGTCGATTGGTGTGTGGTGTGCCCTGTCTATCCCTTTGTGGCACGCCAGGAACTACAAAACAAAACTGATAAATCTGTCATTATTTGTCTTCATGTTTGGGCTCTCTCACAGCGTTGAAATCAGTTCAGATTTTAAAAATTTTTCTGTGTCCTGTCTGTAAATCTAACCTCACCACGGAGAGTAAGCTTGTCAGGGCTAGACCACCTCTGCTTCCAAACAATTTAAGCATTATGAAAAGTTAAGAGCCCAGAGGCTTCAATATTTTCTGATGCAACCTAACTGCAAGTTATAGTAAGCTAACTGTTGTTACAAGCTGGGTCCACTAAAACATGCTGCTGTGTACAAATAAAAAAAATCTGCCTTATTTCATGTTGAGCAAACTTACCTGTAGAGAAGCTATTTACCTTATTGCACATGGTTGTTATAGCTATGAATTTTGAGAATGTCTGTTAGCATGTACGCAACTTCCCACAAAAAACAGATTAACATAGATAAGGGGAGTCCAAACTATGGCCCTATTATTTGGCCTGCAACAAATTGTAAAACTAAAACAAATTTGGCCCACATAAGAACTTAGAGCCTGTGTTGTTTGGCAGCTTCATGTGGTTTAGTCTTTTTTGGGTCTGGGTAAAGAGATTGGCCATCGGCTTTTCCCCTGTTCATCTTGTCATAGCCATGAGCCAAATCCTGTGGCCCAGGGTGACCAGGTCTCCTAAAAGCTCCCCTTGGTCAGTCCAAAGATCCATTCAGTTGATAACTGGCTTTTGCCCAGTTGGTTGATTTGTGGGGGGCTTGTTGTTGGGCATTACTTTTGTCTTAAAACACATTCAGTGACTTGGCTTATCTCGACCTGCTGTATACCGGATCTGGTGTACTAACTTTTACTGCAAAAAACAGGCTTATCACTGTGGTCTGCTCACCCCTTTATTTTTGCGTGTGTGGCCCTTGGTGAAAAAAGTTTGGACATCCTTGGTATAATTGTTCAAAGGGTCAAAATTTGGTAAGAGTGCATGAGAAAATGGCCTTGTTAGAATTTTATCAAATGATGGATGGAGTAAGAAGGTAGAAAGACAGAGTGAAACCTGTGAAAAGGGTTTTAAATTAAAGAAAAGACTGACAAGGGCAGCACTTCGTCTGATGGGTTCAAAGAGCTGTGGGAGAATTTCAATAGAAAACAAATCAGTGAGTAGTACCTGCCAGTGCTCAACATCAGTCACAGACTCCTCACAAGACCAGTCTGCTCAGAAAAATAACAAGCCACCTTTGATTCATCAAGTCCACAGCCCTGATAGATCCATTTTTTTTTTTTTTTTTTTTCACTTGACAACTTTTAGGAATCCTGAAGGGATCAGATTCGGCCAACAGGCATCAAAAGCAGCAGTGAGTCCTCCTCACAATACAGAGAGTGTAGATGTGAATGTGAAATTATTGGGCTCTTAAACATGTTTTTGAAAATGACAATGACCATTACCCCCTGAGACACCTTACCCAGCATTTTCATACTTCTTAGCTAACCCTATATTACCATGAGTAAATGCAAATGACCTCGTAGTCATGCCATTGTGATATTTGTTAATCTTCTGGTTTCTGATTAATGAGTGACCTACCAGACTGAGCCACAAACGCCCCTCAAGCTCAAACATTGTTTGGGATTAACGTTTGGGCTAGCATGGAAAAAGACTCACATCCTCGTGGATAATGGGCATTTGTTGACATACAGATAGGAATGTGGCCAACTGGTACAACGTTGATGGAAACCAATCAGTATATTTACTGATAAATTACAGTATTATTATTCCAGTATGTGAGAATATGGCATTTCCTTTGTTAACTGTCTAGGATTTGCAAACGGTTTGCATGATGCCTATATGGCGAAAAGGCAACTTTGAAGAGGATGAGCTATTAGCTTGCTGAGACAAGCTGAATGGCTTTACATTAAAAAAGATAATGTCTTGTAAACATGATCACAAATCCAAAATATAGGACAATTAAACATGAAACAACATAGCCATCTCGGTGTCCAACTTGCAGCCTGTTGTTTCCCGAAGTTCTGCAAATGTGGGAAAGCTTGTTCCAAATTTTTACTTGACCATCTCCTTTTTCAATCCTTTTTTTTTTTTTTTTTTGTTTTAACTCATTTTATGATTTTATTGTCCCAGTCTCAGCTGTAATGATGCAAACAAAAATATGCATGTTTCAAGCTTAAGTTTGCTTGATGTGGTGCTTTCACACCAAATACGTAAGGTCCAGACCTACGTGCATTTTTTGCCTTTATTTGGTAGTGGAGTGATTGTGAGATTGTGAACGGGCTTGAGAAAGGGGTGAGAGAGAGCAGGGAAGCATTTATGGGACATGGATGGTTCCTACCATCCTGTCAAACCAGCACCACATAAAAAAAAAAATATATACATATATATATATATATATATGTGTGTGTGTGTGTGTGTGTGTGTGTATATATATATATAGGAGGAGACCTAAAGATATAAAAAAAAAATTCCAAAATATATATACAATGAAGAATTTCAGATGTGTAGATGAGAGTTAAAGTATAACTTCTGCTTGGTGACATGTACATGTTTTAAGCTATTTTTTAGAGATATATTTACACATCACTCAAGTTAATATGCAAGTGACACCTGATGCAGTCTAAATTGAGCTTTATCTTATTTTGTGGCACAGAAAACATCTCAACTCTTATGAGCTGCACAATGTTATTACTCAAAGCTGGTATTCTGGGTCGTAGTCCAACAATGGGCTGGATGGCAGGAACAAAGACCCCAATTACAGCCCCAACTAGTGGCAGGAGGCTAGATGACGTGTCATTTTACAGGCTTTTGTCCACCTCAGAAAGCGCAGGTTACAAGAAAACCAAACCAAGTGAAAAATGAAGCAATGCTGCAACTTCGCCCCCGAATCAAATTGAGTCCGCCGAACTTTGGGCACCAAAGTGGCCTCAGAGATCTCAAAGATGAAGTGTGCTGAAGGAATTAGCTTTTGAAACAGAGGTGGAAAAGTTCAATCTTTGGAAAAAGCAGCCATCTTATGGACTTGGCTGAAGGTAGTTGCTGATGCAAGAAGATGATTAAAAAAAAAGAAAAAAAAAAGAGATACAAACCAGTCACTAAAAGAAATGTTAGCCCAACCTAAGAGTATTAATCACAGTTAGAATCAGCCTTGTGACCTTGGTAAATATGGAACCCCTCTGCCTACACAGAGCTGGTCAGAACCTCAAGGTCAAGATTTTTACAGAATTATTAAAATCACCACTACTCAACAAATGTTTTCACCCACAGAGAAATTAAAAACTCACTAACACAGTCGACCATCTGCCTCACCAAAAACAACTCTGCCGCCCTTGGGTGCATCTTCAATGGGCAGTATCTCCTTTGAATCAGCCGCAGACTTCACAGTGAAGCCTCAGACTGTGTGAACTGAATGAGAGCACAGTACCAGGCAGCAGCCGGCTGAGGCAGGAAAACCACTGCAGAGCATCTGCACTACCCCTCCTCATCACCAGGGGGCCACATTGTGCTTCAGGAACCCCTCTGTTTTTTTTTTCCCCTCATAATTCAGATAAACACAGCATGAAAACAGGGCTCACCTCCCATCGACTGTGCTGCAAACCTATAGCTCTGTAAGTGGCGTTCAGGGTGCGATGGGAAGTGTGTGAGATGGAGGAGATTTGGATGTACATGTTTCAAAGAGAAGTCTCAAAATTAACCGGCTCTCTGAGCAGATGCAGACCCACACGCCTCTGCTCTCTCAAAACACTCATTCTCAAACATGGCATCTCTGGTAATGGGAGATTAGCATGAAGAAAAAGGAGATGGGAGGAGAGAGGAGGATAATGACTGGAGGAGTAAGACTGGGAGAAGAAGAAGATGGATGAAAACAGGCAGCAGGGGTTACGCACACAGAGGGAAGAAGAAAAGATCAGGAGACTGCAAAAAAAAAAAAAAACATTTAGGCTGAAGTAGCAGTCTGTGATTGTCGCCTGCAGTCCTCATGCTACACTACATTTCCAAAAGTATCTGGACACCTGTAGGGGTCCTACTGCTCTGTGCCTACTAGATATCACAAGGTTGGCATATTACAGCACACAGGAAAGAGCTAAGAGATGATCAAATTAAGTTAAAATACATTTAAAAATTAAATTAGAATGAAAATAAAATGAAAAATTGAAAAAAAAAATCAAAAATAAAATGAACATGGAAATAAAAGTAATAAATAGATTTAAAAAAATGAAAAAAATAGCTTGTGAAATACAAAATAAATTAACACAAATTTTTTTTCACACAATAAATGAAACAAAGATCAATCAATAAATCAAATATAAAATGATAAGTTATATAACAAGGTGAAATAAATATCATGTAATGAAATAATAATGTAAATAAAAATGACATGAATTGATACTAAAAGAAATGTTATAAAAATAAATTGATAAATACAGACTAGTAAATGAATGAAATTGTGGAAAAACTGGAAACAAAAAAAATAATATTGATAACATAAAAGCATTTTAACAATTTATTTATAAAATAATTAATACAAAATTTAATCAAATTAAAAAAGGCAATAAAAAAGACAAAACAAAACCAATCATTAACAGAAAAAATGAAAGAACAAAATGATAAGTAGTCAACTAAAACTTGTCAATAAAATACATAGAGATAGAATTAGATAGATTCCATTAATGGAAAATAAAATATATTTTGCTGCTGCTTAGCATTAAACTGGCTAGCTTGAAAGTGTCTGATATTTTAGATATAACCTCAAAATGTCTTCCAAGGTTTTGCTCTTCCTGTAGAAGGTATAAAAGCTTCTGCAACTTAGTTTCCAATAATAACCCAGTACTTTACTTTATTAAAAGTAAATCTACTTTTTGTCACTCTTTGTAAGTATTCTCTCTGACATGAGTAAAGATTAGGTTGACTCAGCGGTGGAAACTGACAAATTCTCACCATGAACCCAGCAACCTGCTCCCTTTGAATCCTCTTGACCTGCTGATGTCTCTACAGCGTTTCCTGCCGTGAAATGCACTCTCCTCTGCTTCACCAGAGAGCACATGTTGCTGTCCGTCTCCTCACCGTCACTACTGGGGTGTTTTTTCAACAAGTGTTATGAAGCTGCCTGTGTAACAGATGCTTCAGTATTTTAAATGTTTTAGTTACTCTTTCCCAGAAAGTAACAGGATGCCCAAGTTACCCAATCAGCATCCCTCGAGCAGAAAGAAGCGAGAGCTACAAGCGTGACAACAGGTAGAAGTGGCTGCAAGCCTTTAAACAATGTCTGCTTGAACAGAGATTAGCATATATGCTACCTGCTTCAGTGGCACATTTATCAGAACTGGAAACACTTTCTCATTAAGTGAGAACAAAGAAAAACACAGAGCATTACTTAAAGGTGCAGTGTGTAGAATTTGGCATTTGAGCGACGTCTATCGTTCAGATTCTAGAATGAGCCCAACTGTAACCAAAACGTCACATCGCTGAGCAACGGAAGCCTGTGAAGACCAAAAGAGATCGTGAACACAGCATCATTTACTAATGTGACAAGGTTTGGGTTCAGGTTGAATCCCTAGTGCAGAGTAACAACTGTCTCTACATCCACCGCAGTCCTCTCTCCTCTTCTTCGCCTGCATTCCAGGTAGATTTCAGAACCGGCGGACAGATTCGCGTTTCGTTCTTATTGTCCCTAAAATCCACCCGTAGACAACATGGCGGATCGTTATATCGGCTGACATGAACGCAGCCCGGGGTAATGTAAATTTCTTGAAGCTTTTTCTAACTAAATAAAAATAAAACAAACGTTTTATGGGGATGATTGTACTCCTATTTTGACGGACTTTACATACAATTAAAAAACATTATATCCTATATTCACCATTTCTGTTCGGCAAAATGCTGCCAAATTCTACACACTGCAACTTTAATGGGAAAATATATTTTCACTCCACTTCCGACATGTATTGGTGAGCAACTGATAACAACTTGGCACGTGTTTTGTACTCAACACCGCTGCAGTAGCACCAACTATCACATCTAGTTGGCCATTAATGAATGTAATTGACATTCACCTTCCAAGTATACTATGTACTTGAATTTTTTTATGCAAAGTCATCAAGACAATCAAGCTGAGCTTAATATGTCTGTTTTGGCGATGCAGTGTTTATATATTTTTTATGTTTACTCTGTTAGCCCAAACTTTGCATGACCTAAAACTTCGTGAAAAATATCATCATATTGAAAATAAGTCAAACTTAGTCAAACTTACCTGACACTTTAAAAAAACGACATAGTTTGAGAAAAGTATTTTCTTCTTGGGAGTTTGTGCCAAAAGTCCAGAACTCTATATCAGTTACATGCGGCCATCCTTCTCCACTGTACTCTGTACGACATGATTGAACTTCTGTAGCATCACTAATGCTGGTGCTGCTAACGGCAGACAAGCTTATGTGTGAATGAAGTGGAGGCAGTATCACAAGCTCTCATTTTCATACTCTCAGTGTAGTCACTAGTATGGTACCTTAAAGATATTTATTGTGTTTTCTGTCCATGTCGGCATCAACTGCGAACAAATTTTGCTTTGTCTGCTGCATTTTCAGAACCATTTCCACACAATTGACATTGTTTAACATTGTGAGCTCTAATTTCATAGACCAGGCGCGGCGCACCTGCCCTGCGCTGAGCCTGTGCTGCGCCAACGGGGTGTGTCCAGGGCATTTTGCAAGTTTCGTGCATGGTGCAGTGAGGCGCACCCAAGCCTCTGTCCCTCCCAGAGAGGGAGGAGAGAAGGAGTGAGTGGGTTTAACACAGCCGAGTGTAATCTTCACCAATCAAATGAACGCCTCTCCTCACCTCTAAATGCGCTGCGGGTGAGGCGCAATTTCACCTCGGTGGCAAAGAAGGTCAGAGCCGCTGTCACTTTTACAGCAACTGGGAGAGCGCAGGGGCCACCGGGCCGTGCATTGGAGGCCACGATGCGCGTCACCGTGTGGACCACCTCACGGGACAGATGTAATCTGTTCCTGTGTCATGAATAAGAGTACAAAATTAAGTGATAATTATATTTAAACACAGCAACAGGCTAATCCATTCATCATGCTTGTGATCCACCTGCATTCCTGGTCTGTCATCACCAAATAGCTGAACCTTTGGGGAAATATTCCCTCTCGGTATCTCCTTCTCATCCTCCTTGCAATAATGTTAATAATAATGTTCTCCATCTTTTTAGATCACGTTAAGAATAAAGATTAAAACAGAGAAATATGGGCAATCACAGGTAAATCCTTTAAGACACTGAGTGACTTACATTTATTCAGCGAGCGTCTCTCTCTCTCTTTTTTCTTTTCTTTTGAATTTCATGAGATGAGAGAAGCTGGATACCCCGTATTGGATCATGTGGCTGTTTGTGGTTGGCTGAGAGATGTGAACTCGATAGTTTGCGTCACTCTTCCAGCTGCCGTCAGGTTGAGTTTCCATTATGACAAACATCTTTGATCTGACATCAGATGTGACGGGACAATTAATATAGATACAAATGTATATGCCTGTTCAGACGGTTACATTAAAAAGTGGTTGCTGTGATTGTTTATTGCATTGAAATGTGCCTGACACTCTTGAAAACCTGCCTGTGAGGTTTTGGTGACGTGTGCACACTGTGCACCTGTAAGCCAAATTACCACTGCACTGGGTGCACTTCTCCTGCGCTGAGAATAGACCAGTTGGAGCTGGTGAGCTTTCAGCGCACCTTCCGTGCAGTTTTTTGGCACGAAATTGTCACTGCCCCAAGCTGAATCTGTCAACACCTCCCCCTGGTTCGCTGGACGAAATTACTACTGCGCAGGGTGCACCAGGCTCCACCACCCTGCACTGCCCCAGGAAATTAGGGCCCTGTGAATCAACAATGCCTTTGGCTTGGGTAGGTTTGAATACACCCCAACCCCTGTGAAAGATACAATGCTTGATTACCACGGTCTCCAATTGGACGGCCGAGTCTCCGCTCATGGAGAACTCCTCCACTGGCATTGCAAGGGGAGCTGGGAAATGGAGTGACATAGGCTTGAAAAACATTGACGTCAGTTTGCAAATAAACTACAATTCCCATAATAACGTGAAGGGGGCAAAACCCTCGCAACAGCTGAGGAGAATTGAATGGGATTTGCCTTTATAAACTTCAATGCTTTTTTATGATGTCAATCTGGATGGGATCCAGATGAAATTTACCTTGATGACAGAGTTATATTATATATAGAGAGTTATATTATATATATGATCCTGTAAATTCTGAAGCAAATCCATCAAGTGAGGTCAGAGATATGATTTTTTTTTTAATACAGCTCAATGTTAAGTTAATGGGATTTTCAGCATATTTTGGGAATTTTATGGATCGAGACAAATGTGCAGATCACCACTAAAATATAATGGCTTTTTCCTCGGACTAAACCACACCTCTGGTAAAATTTTCATGTAAATCCATCCAGTAGTTTTTGCGTTATCTTGCTAACAAACAAACAAACAGAAAGACCCTGGCAAAAACCTAACCTCCTTGGCGGAGATGATAACAAAAACTATTTTCTGCTGAATACTGCTTTTAACTATAGTTAATGCAAAATCTATCACAGAAAAGAGTTACTAAAATATCCAATGGGGGGAGAAGTTCTTCCACACACTGCAGTGCACTGAGGATCCACAGTATATCACATTCCACTTAGCTTGGTGTTCGCTACGCCAGCCAGATTCCAACCTCAGAGCCAACGTTCCCTCTCCTCGTGCTAACATCCCCCCCCCTCTCTGCACCTTCTTCTTAACACTACAGCTCCAGGATGCAAGAGCTGTGGTTACTGTGGCTAAGAATTGAGAGTAAGGAGGATGCTTAGGGAAAAGGGGGAAGGGGAGGAGGGACTGAAAAGAAGGGAGAAACTCGGGCTAGCCAAGGGAACAAGAAGAAGGGTAAGAAGCAGAAAGTAAACACTGTATGCTTTGCCTCTCTGGTAATGAGACATGGCAAAAGGCAGACAGACAGTGAGGGGGAGAAAAAGAGGGCAGAGGCTGGGAGAGAGACGGGAATGACAGAGGAAGAGTGAGAAAGGGGGTAATGAAGAGACAGTGACAGGAAGATGTGCAGGAGCAAGACGGCTGTTGTTTTAACACCACAGAAGTAAAAATAAAGATGGCACAGACAGAAGAAGCAGGTCGGCTGCAGCAGCTTCAGCAGAACCTCTGTACAAATAAAGCCTGCGGGGCTGTGTGAGCGTCCCCGTCAGTGTGTGTTTTGGCATACATGTGCCGCATATTTATTTATTTCTGCTTGTGTTTGCATGTGTGTGTGTGCACCGGGAGCATTAATATAATTGTTGTGCAGCTGAGGGTGGGCGGGTTTGCGTGAGGGGCAGCAGCTGCAAATGCAAAGGCTGACCCCGCGTCGCAATCATGAAAACCAGACGACGGTACTCCTGAGCTCCTTGTGCGGCCCGAGGCGAGGAAACACGGAGCTCAGCATTAACATGTGTGAGTGTGTGGGGATGCGTACTTGGGAATCCAGCCGAGTGTTTGCGGGAGCGTGATTCAGAGGGAATAATACTGCTCTTTTTTCAGGACGCAAAAGGGAGGCTGTGTTTAAGCATCACTTCCTCTTGTTTATGCCACGGGCAACGTGTTGTCCACGGAAGAGAGCCCCAGCCAAGTCTGCTGACGCAAGGTCAAACACACAGGCATGGGCCCCGGGTTGCTTTGAAACAGATGTTACCCCCCACATGCTGACACCCCGCACCCCCAGCCCTCCCTCGTCTCCCTCGTCTCCCTCACACCCAAACTCCCACAGAAATCTATTGCCTGTGACAGCACTGAGGAGGGTTGGGGTCTGATAAAATTCAAATGACAGACTACACAGATTTCACTCTCTGACCAAAGTGCACGCCTCTGGGTATAAAACCATCCTCTGCATCTTAAAGCACGACACCCTCACACACCCTCCCTCCGTTCAGCACAATGGCCTTAAACAAGAGGAGAAGATCTGCTTTTTTAACCGTCTGCTCCGATGTTTTCATGGCTGTCTAAACAGGGCGAAAGTCTGATTGGGTGCATGTTTCAAAGTTTTGTGTGTTGGTTTAAAACAACATGAAGCAAAGTTGGAGAGGTGATTTATATTCCAGCCTGCCTGTCAATCCAAACACATAAATAAGACATGCATGTGCTGCATGGAGGTGATTTTATAATGAGGAAAAAAGATAAAAGTGAGATTCTTTTCAAGGTTTTCGACCCTTTTGCTGCTCATTAGAGTTAAAGTCAGAACAAAGACACAAGGACACACAGTAGCTTTCATAATTAAGTATAATACACTGCAGCTGGACTGGAGCAGAGTTCCTCTGGTGTTAAAGCTAATACTTACCTTGATTGTATATTTAAAGGCACAGAATAATTGTCCCCCTAATGAAAGGAAAGGCACCTATACATACATGTATCAGCCACTCTATTAAGTGCTGAGTTAGACCCCCTTTTGCCCTCAGAACATTTTTTTTCTGCTATGATCTTCCAGAATCATCCATGGTTTTGTTGTTTTTTTCTTAATTGTCTTCATCAATGTTTGTGTCACAGTTGTATGCTCATGTATATAACTGTTAACATGACCATTTGCTGATATTCATCTGTGTATGTGTGCCTCTGTGAAGCACCTTGGTCAGGTTATGCTGGTTTTTTAATGTGCTTTATGTATAAATTGACCTGACTGGACAGAATTGCCTTCATTACCTCCGCTAAGGAGGTTATGTTTCCGCCAGGGTCTGTCTTTGTGTTTGTTTGTTTGTCTGTCTGTTTGTCATTTAGCAAGATTACGCAAAAACTACTGGATGGATTTACATGAAAATTTTACCAGAGTTGTGGTTTGGTCCAAGGAAGAAGCCACAAAAAAACAAAAAAACATTTAAATTTATAATGGCAAATGGCATTATGGGAATTGTAGTTTATTTGCAAACTGACGTGAACGTTTTCAAGCCTATGTCACTACATTTCCCAGCTTCCCTTGCAGTACCAGTGGAGGAGTTGTGCTAACCATAGCCTGGTAGATCGGCATGACTGAGCTACTTGGCGGAGGTCTACGCTGTCTCAGTGGTTTTCTAGTTCTTCATGGCTTCAACATGATGCTGAAAACATTACTTAGAGATTTTGGTCTACATTGACATGATAGCATCACTCAGTTTCTCCAGATTTGCTGGCTGCACATCCATTATGACAGTCTCCCATCCCACCACATCCAAAAGGTGCTCTGTTTGATTGAGATCTGGTGACCTTGGAGGGCAGTGAACTTATTGGCATGTTCAATAAACCAGTTTGAGATGATGTGACATGGCGTGTTATCCATCAGAAGATGGGTACATGGTGGCCATGACAGTGGGCAGATATGGTCAGCAACAATAGAGTTTAGATCAAGCCTAAAAAATATCCAGTCAGACTTGAGCCCATAGGCAGTCTGAATTAGCCGTCCTGTCCCCTAAACTAAGTCTCATTCAAACCCAATATTTTTCAATGCTCTAGCTTGAATAACTGAGGCCTTTAAGTGCAATTTTCTGGCTGTTATATGGCAGTAATCCATACAGATGAGACCTAAATGAGTGCATTATGGAGGCATGTTATCGGCTACAACAAGTTCTCCAAAACCTCTGACTTTCCTTGTACCCATACAACCTAAAAAGCAAGGCTAAAACTGCAATGACAGAAATGCCAAACACTGAAAAATATGAATTCTGGTTATAAATTAAATGGGTATTACCTTCTATTACCTAAGATTCAATTGCTTTTGCCCAGCATCAATGCAGTTAAAATATCTTCCTTCAAACAGGATTTTAAATCTGTGAGCTGTGATATTGAAATGCTTTTTTAAGGCTTTACAGGCAACACTTAATGGTATAAAGAGAGCTTTAGCAAGGCCATACAGATATTACAAATTATTGCAAAGTCTTCTCATCAGAGTAAATATGTCACATTTTTAATCAAATTTAAATTCATTTCACTCACAGCCTGTATGTAACCACTTTTGATGAAAAGCTGTCTTGCCATTCATTTTACTTCAACCTCTTTAGCTGACATATTCAGAATAAACTAATCACCAAAGGACTTGAGATTCCAGGCCATCCTCTGGACTTACCAAATCATCATTTCACCACTCTTATAAAATCAATACATCAAGATCAATAGGATGAAGAGAGGAGGGCTGGATGAGATATGGACTTTAAGAGGGGGGGCCGAGAAATGAGGTTCTACTTCGATCTCACAGCAGAAATAGAAGTTGATGGATAAAATCCTGCCAAAAGCTCGCCAGTCCCACCAAACGGAGACCAATTCAATTACCTGTAATACCCACTGCCATTTACTGGGTATGACTATGAATGGAGCCACTGTAGATGCTGTCAGATACAGAAAATGGGACAGCCAACGGGTAACCTCCACTGTGCGGTGGGATTTTGTCATCTTAAAGTTGGACAAATGACAGAGCCTTAAGCCTGGTTCATGACGCCAAATGGATATCTCTAGGAAGCTTTTGGTTCTGCTATCATTGTATTGTTATTTTTTATATCTATTTGCTGTTGTTCAGTACATTTTCTCCATTATTGGCTTGATGAATCTTAAGGTACAATAATTATTTTGATGGCCAGTGCACAAGAGTCAGGATAATTACTGTGATTTTTTTCCTGAGAAGAGTTAGGTTTGTTGGTTGTGATAGGACATTTTCAAGTATGGGTCTGTAGTTGGCCTCTCATCAGGTGTTTTTAAGCATTACTCAACTTTTCCAGTCTTTTGTTGCCGCTGCCCCAGCTTTATCGGTACGTGTTGCAGGCATCACATGCAACATTATTGAATATTTGCAAGAAAACAATGAGGTATCAGTTTAAATGTAATTATCTTACCTTTATAGTGTATATAATACAATATATTTCAAAAAGGATTTGCTAATCATTGAATTCTATTTTTATTTTCATTTTACACAACATCCCAACTTAATTTGAATTGAGGTTTATGTGTTTCAGTAATATTGGCCTCTAAGGTCCGTGAGGTAAGTGACAAGCTTCCTTGGCTCTTCAAGTATGGAAAGGTAAAAAAAAGAACATATTACAAGAAGCTGTGGTTCAGTTTGAGGGCTGATGCTGCTCAGGGACTGATGCACCATGTGCATCTTATTGGAATCCTCATCGGTCACCTTCACAATGAGGTGCAGCTTGTAAGAATTGTGCATTCGTGGAATGAGCAACACAGCTAAACGTGGATAGCACCAAAACAAATGTGCTAAAATCCCCTGCCACTGGAAGCTGGTGTTCCTGTACACAGAGTGGCAGCATTATTCGGTGTCACTGGTACCATTTCCAAACATAGGACCAAGTTCTGTGAGACTGATGAAGTCAAAGACAGACCGTGAAGTGGGCGTCCCAGGAAGGCGAAACTCCAAGAATAACGATTCCTCAACCCTGCTTCAGGAACTCAGGAACCGTAGGCTTTCTGATAGGGAAAAGGGGGATTCTGCCTTCTACTGGGGGGACCATGTACACGTTTAGCTGTGTGGCTCACTCAACGAATGCATAAACCTTACAAGTTGTACCTTGTTCTAAAGGGGACTAATCAGGCTTTCCAACGATATAAAATACAATACCAATTGGGATTGTGAAAGGGAAACTTGAATGAAATATAGAAATGTATGAAAATATTGATTACTATTCAGGATTCCTTGTACCTTCATTGAAAAAGAAGGTAAAACTTGCTTGAATTCTGCATTCAGCTCAATAAACAGTGCAACAGTATACCGTTTACTGTCAGACATCCCATTTGCAAATATGGACTGCATTTATAAACAGGAAACATTAAAAAAGGCAGCATTGTGGGTAATGGTGATCAGAGACACCCCTTTGCTCCTTCATTTACACTGTTGCCCTCAAGGAGGCATTATTGTGCTCCTCTGTTCACCAAAAACAGATCAAACCTTTATTCTGTTCCAAAATTGATCATTTTTTTAAATTAACAATAAGAAACAGTCATGATAACTAGGTCTAGCTGATCTAGACATACCTGCCAGTCCATCACAAGTTTTCTGTAATATTCCCTTCTGTGTGAGTGCACGTTTTGAGATTCTAGTGAAGTTGATATTGTATTTTGCTGCCAAATGTTTGTGACTCCTACCATACCCCAGGTAACTAACTTAAATAAAACATCACTGCCTGTATTTGAACTCATATGTATAAATGCTAGTTAAAATCAAAACATAACAAGCAAACAAAAAGGCATTTTTAAATCAATTAGTCCCTCTAGCAATGAAGAAAACACTAATTCGCCCTCTTGGGAACCACAGTTGCTCATCCCTGATCTACTGAAAACAAAGGAACAAAAACCCTTCTGTCAAAATGAGCTGAAACTCAGACCTGAACATTAACACCTCCAGATTTTAAACAGTAACCAAGGCTGTGACTCACCTCAAACAGCCTGCAGTCAGTCAGGTTTGTTTGCTGTTTATCCCGATGTAAGAGCAGGTGAGCCGTGTTATATAAGTGACATTCAAGGTATTTTGGTTGCTGGTGCCAGACATTGTTACCAGACATTGCAGCGGGCAGGTCTTCCTCCTGGGACCTGCGTGTTCCACAGTGTTTACTGTGACTTGATGGAGAACAAAAAAAAAAGGGTGACGTTATTGAGTCAACAAGGACCATCTACTCTGTGAGACATTTTCAGCACCTTGTTGATTGCATGCTTGAAGGAGCTGAGAAAGTTGTAAAAGCATAAACGAGCCCATCCAGGTGGATAACACTTTATTTTCTTGGTCCAGTAGTTTCCAAATACTTCTGAGAACTGCCAGGGGGAAAGTGATGAGCAATTGAGAAGAGATTTCTGTAGCGCACTTTGTAATTTGGGCCCAATTATTCAGCAAATGGAGACAGTTTCCATTGTTCAATTTATTATTATTCTAATTAATATTTGGTGTAGCCTGGAGTGTTAGTCTGAGCACAGCAGGAATTTTTCAATGTTGAGTTACATGTAAAACTTCATTAGGGGTTGTGAATTACGGACTACATACAGTTTAGCAAACCTCAAAATGTTCTCCCTAATTAAGAATCTAAGCTCCTGGAGAGGGTCTGTGTGGGATTTTAATGTGCAGTTGTTTTTATTATTCTAGAATGATTCTGCATTAATCATCAGTCCTGATTAAAACACCTTTTGTAGTATTTAATCTAAGATGGGTTAACTCATGCAGGACTTTGCATGGCAGTGGATTGCTGATGTACAAACCCAAAATTCCAATGAAAAACTTAGATAACAACAGAATCCAATGATTCAGAAATCATTTCTGACCTATATTTGATTAAATACACTACAAAGACAAGACTTTTAATGTTCAATCTGATAAACATTGTTTTCGCGAATATACACTCATTATAAATTTGATGCCTGCAACAGGTTCAACAAAGCTGGGACAAAAGCAAAAAAAAAAAAAAAAAAGACAGACTGGGAAAGTTGAGGAATGCTCAAAAAACTCCTGTTCTGAACATTCTACAGGTGAACAGGTTAATTGGAAACAGGTGAGTGTCATAGTTGGGTATAAAATGAGCCACCCTGAAATGCTTGGTTGTACAGAAGCAATTATTGGGGGAGGTTCAACATGCGGTGAAAAGGAGGAACAATGTTTCTCAATCTATAATTGCAAGGAATATAGAGATTTAATCATCTACATTTCATAATATCATCAAACATTCAATTCCTAATTTCCCTGAGGGAGCTTCCCAAAAGGCATTAATCAAGTTCTATCTAATCTCATCCAATCTAATCTAATCTAATCTAAAAGATTCAAGGAATCCAGAGAAATCTTTGCACATAACTGGCAAGGCCATAAACCAACACTGACTGCTTGTGACCTTTTTTCCCTCAGGCGGCACTGCATTAAAGATCAACATAACTTTGTAAAGGATATCACCATGTGGGTTCAGGAACACTTCAGAAAACCATTGTCAGATAACACAGTTCATCACTACATCTACGAGTAAAAGTTAAACTCTACCATGCAAAGACAAAGCCATATATCAAAAGCTGCCACCTTCTTTGTGCCCGAGCTTGTCTGAGATGCAAGGTGGAATAGTCTGCTGTGGTCTGATGATTCGCATTTCAAATTGTTTTTGGAAATCATGTATGTGGTGTCCTCTGGACTAAAAAGGACAAGAACCGTCCAGACTGTTATCAGAGCAAAGGTCAAAAGCCAGCATCTGTGATAGTATGGGGGTGTATTAGTGTGCATGGCATGGGTAACTCAAATCTGTGAAGACATCATTAATGTTGAAAGGTACAGACAGGTTTTGGAGAAACATATGCTGCCATCCAAGCAACGTCTTTTTCAGGGACAGCCTTGCTTGTGACAGCATGATAATGCCAAGACACATGCTACACCTGTTACAACTGTGTGGCTTCGTGAAGAGTGCAGGTACTAGACTGACCTGCCTGCAGCCCAGATCTGCCTCCCAATAAAAATGTCTAGCACATCATGAAGCACAAACTACGACAGGACCGTTGAACAACTGAAGCCATGCATTAAGCAAGAATGGGAAAGAATTCCACCCTCAAAGCTTCAAAAATTAGTCTTCACAGTTCTCAAACACAAAAGTGTTGAAAGGAAAGGTAATATAACACAGTGGTAAACATACCCCTGTAACAGCTTTTTTGGAACATGTTGCTGGCATCAAACTAAAAATTCATGAATATTTGTACAAAACAAAAGAGTTATCCATTTTGCAAAGTGGAAATGGCTAGCTAGATCATTAACAGTTCCTTTAACTGCTTCAACAATACATGGATAACTGTGGCAGTTCTAGGCCTAATACTAGCCAGCGAATGATGACCTCAGGAGAGTCTTACATTTTTACTGTAGTGTTGTCATAAAACACCTAAAACAGTGTTGCATACATTGTTTGTACTGCCTGGCTTGAGAGAAGTTACCCCTGCACATGGTTTATATAAAAGGCTATGAGAAATGCAGTATTGGGGAGACATCAAGGACAATCACAATGCATTTTGGGTAGGAACACTGACTGTCAGCAGAGCTTTGTTTACACGACAATGCCAAGAACCACCCGCAGATATGGAAGTGTGGGATCAAATCCCAGCAGAGTCAGAACATGGAGCTTTAGCGTGATGTTGAAGGACAAAAACCTGAAGCTCTCATCTCTTATAAATAACACCTCCAACCTGCATGTGTTAGCCATCTGCTGGATTCTGCTGCATCGTCACAACCTGGAGAGAGTACAGTATGAGAATATATTATTGGACTCTTTTTCCTGCTAAACCCCACACTACTTGAGGAGGAGACAATATGATTCATAAAGAGAATGACTCATCTCCCCAGTGTGCCTGTGTGTGTGTGTGTCGGTGTGTGCGTGCTGCACTTGAAGCATAAACAAATGCACCAAATAACTCTGCGTATGGGAGTGAAACCTTAATCCTATTTCCAGTCTGGCTGATGCCGAGGACACACAGTGAGCAGCCATGCTTGTCTCTCTGCCTCTCCCCCGCCGCTAACCTGAGCCGCGGTTACTGAGGGACACAAAACCAGACGAAAACACGCACTGTAGCCCCATTATGTCACTTCTCCTCTCTGTGTAATGTAGTCATGCTACACAATGTTTTTACCCTCAAAAATCCCATCTCTTGTCCTTTACTAAACCTACAGTGCTTTACAACTTCAGCACAGCTTTGTGCAAGAGCTTTCCGGAATCTGGCTTCAAATCAAAGATGCAGGACGGCAGACATGAGCCTGGATTTTAGTCCAGATTAACACTTGTTACTGTCACTTTGAGCTGTGGTGGGTTTTTGTAGCAGGTCAGCGTGGCTCTGCTGTAAAACATCATGCAATTATATGGATAAAGTATTGCCCATATGGTCCTGGGTTGGCAAACACTCTGAATGATTTAAAATCTTTACCCAATCTTTACCAGCCAAGGCCAAATAGACAACTTACACTAATATCTGTACTTCAGAGCAAGGGACAGTTGAGGCTAGATGCAGAAAAATTTAAAGGTCATCATTTAAGTCATGTCTTGGATGTCTATTGAGCAAGAATTTGATTAAAGGTGACTGAAATAATTAAACATCTTGTCTATGTGGAGGATCAGATGCAGCTCTTTTTCCCTCCCCCTTTGGAAAAGCTCAGATCTGAGGGGGCAGGGATGCTATAGGAGAGGGGGAGGGGTCACAGGTCATGGTGCAGACTTTCAAAACATCAAAACAGTCATGGCGTCTGCCTTTGATGAGCAGAAAACACATGTAGGTGGAGGCTGTATAGCTATGACATCATATACCCCAGGAAGTAACAAACAGAGGGCCTGATAAGACCCCAAATAACGAAACAGGTGCAAAACTGGTTCAGACCGCCCTCCTTAAAGGAGGATTTTGCTGTGCTACCGGCTGTCACCATGGAGAGTTTGGGAGAGCAGAGGGGCCGTAAATGAAAAATGAAGTTTGAAGACATGGAGTTTGAGGCAAATAAACACACTGGCGAACTCCAGCAGAGACGTCTCTGCATTGCCAGAAGAAACCATATTTGGGAGGCCATCTGTGAAGAGCACACAGCTCAAAACTGGAATTGCTGGATAGACAATTTGTCTCTACTATTTTTATTTCTGACCAGAGGCTGCAGTAACCTTTTTTGCTGTCTGACATTTTAACGGACAAGGTCGTGGATTTTCCCTCATGCCATATTTTTATCCGTCGTTTTTAATTTTCCTTTTCTGATTTCAATTATACATAATCTAAATGACAGCATTAACATAGTTACGAGTGAAGAGCAGTCTTACAGTTATGCACACTCTCCTTTAACTGAAAATCCGCACAATTGATTTATCCTCTCTGAGTGACAAACAGAGTAATTCTGGCTATGAGGGGGATCTTTTTTACATAGGTCAAATGACCTCCTCCATGATGTATTAAAAGCGCATAACAGAGAGGGTTTACTTTACGTGTGTGTAGTATGATGGCTGACTGGATCTCTCTTTTTCCAGTCCATCATAATGACGGACAGCCTCCAAATCTTTCCATCAATTATCAAAAAATTTGGTAAATGACGGAAAATATTCGGTTAATGCTGTTTATGACAATCCAAACATGTTGACACACACACACAAAGATTCTCTCCCCGTCATCAGCCCTCTGTGCATAATGCTGTGCTAGTTGGAACCTGCCTTTCAAACGTGCTACATATAAACGTAACAATACCAAGCGCAATCAGTTTCAGGTCTGATAAATCACATTGTGGGTGCTAAATGATTAAATTAGCAACTCCTCCTCCCAGTATTTTGCGCATTCTGATAATCTGCATGAATTCTGCATATTCATAAGGGCAAACATGCTACATAGACTGCACGTGCTATTTTGCTCATTTGACAGATGCAGTCCTCGCAGCACCCGGTTAGTAGATCAGCTATCAAGTTTGCACGTGTTTTTATACTCAGAAACCTTTGGTAGATCAGGCCCAAAGTGTTTTAAGGTGCATTTTCCTTAAAGAGGCATTGCATATTTCTCCTTGAACTGAGTTTAGTAAAAAGATTCATGTTCTACTGTTCTTCAAGTCGCTCCTTACAATATTTAAAGCAAGATGGGACCTTTTGAGGCTGTCTATCCATCCATATCTGTCAATCAATCAATCAATCAACAATCAATCTTCATCTGTATCAGGCCAATTCATAACAAGTGTTTTCTTGAGACACTTTACAATAGAGCAGACTGAAGCCATACTCTTCATTTTATAGATACACACTATATATATGTATATATATATATATATATATATATATATATATCTCCAAAACCCAACATGAATCCATCATGAGCACTGCACTGGGCCAATCAAACTACAACTTAAGTGTGTCTGTGGGGGGCTTACAGTAACGGCAGCAAGAAAAAACCTGTTGGATCTGTGCTTCCGTACAAAGATTGTCAACCCAGTTTCTTGGTGATGCTTATACACTGTTGCAAGTCACAACCTGTAAATCTCCTCTGTGTTTTGATTCAGGGAAATAACATAAAGAGTAGATTCTGTATTATCCCCACCACCACAGAAACACACCCATCCAATAAAATAAAGCCCAAGTGCAAATCTCTGTGTGCAGTTTTATTTTTGAGGCTACCAGATTCCATAAAGGGTCAATGGAGACTTAACACTGTAGGACACGTTCGCATGAGCTGGAAAATATCCCCATTTGAGCAAAAATTCTCACATATCCTCCAGCTTCATGAATGCTTCATTAACTTACAGAGCTGCAAGAGAAAAATGAGACCAAAGGGAAATAAAGGAGGAGTGGAGTTTGTGGTGTGTCTTCTGTTCAGTGACAGTGTTACAGTGTCACTGAACAACAGTTATGTTGAGTTCATTGTAATCTGAGTATTGGTTGGTTGATTAATCTGAAACACTGCAGTTCTCTGAATGTCTGCAGATGCACTGGGAGTCACACTAACTCTCCAGCCTGGTTCAATAAATGTTTTGTGCAATTTTTCTCCAGTACATGGTTAAAACACATATGCTTGCCTGGTTGAAAAGGCATTTGACTCTTTTTCAAATTCATCTGAAAGTTGTTTTCTCTACTTACATTGAACTACAATATGATGGTGGGTATGTCAGCAATAAAACAAATCTAGAATTTTAAATTCGAAAAATGTTCGCTAGTACTACTAGTAGACTGTTTTGGGTCTATTACTGATACTGATAGTAGTACTAGTAGTGCTAATAGTACTAGTAGATGAAGTAAGAGGGATCATAACCAAATCCAGCACCCTGGTTGCTTGTCATGTTTTTGAAAGCCAGTGGGGAGCCTGAATTTGCTCCCACACCCCTTATGAGCAAATAAGGCTTACTAGTAGTACTAGTGAACATTTTAAGTCTACTAGTTGTACTAATAAACCTAAAACAGTCTACTACTAGTACTAGAGAACATTTTTCAATCTACTAATAGTACTGGTGACACTTTTTGCTTCACTAGTAAAGTCTACTTGCACACTAGTTGACCAAAATTGACTTCATGTACTCCAAATCTGAGTACTAGCAGAGCTGATTTACAGTTGATATCACCAATATCAATTTTATGCCCAAATGGCTTTCCATACTTGGAAAGATGGATCTGCCTGATTACAGGCATTGAATCAGGCAGATCCAGCTGCTGTGCAAGGTTACTTCAACACAGCTTAATGTTGAATTTGTATTTTATAGTCCCTAATGATTTACATATAAGATAAAATTGAGTACTCACAAGGAATTGCCTCGCTGGATGGACAAGTCTGAACCCTAGCAACCTGTGGACTTCAGAGGAGTGCTTGAAAGGCTGCCAGTGATGTGGCTTTGGTCCATCCTTCTCAAGAGTTGTGATGTACGGCAGCTCGTAGTACATAATGAAGTTGTGGTGAGTGTCACCCAATACTTTTCCCCAGATTAATTCAGATGCAGCCTGCAGAGTAGCTTGGCATAACTCGGTAACTTTCCGATCATTGAGATGCTCAAAGTGGCCCATTTCCACTTTTGATTGACAAGTCCATTGACGGGAGGGAGAGAGAGAGAGCAAACAGCTTGTGCTCTCATCTGAGTTTTTGTGGAGCAGAAGGCAGTGACTTGTTTATGCTGATCTGTGACAAGTCGGGGCATCTTTGAAACAGTCAGTACTTCACTGCAGAGAGCTGTCTGCATGTGTGTGCAATTCAAATCAGCTGCAGGGTGTGTGCATTTAAATCACCATGGCTGCATGTACAGTAAGTTGTTGAGGGGAAGGTAATGAAGCACCAAG
Organism: Cetoscarus ocellatus; assembly: GCA_037902135.1. Lineage (NCBI taxonomy): Eukaryota > Metazoa > Chordata > Actinopteri > Labriformes > Labridae > Cetoscarus > Cetoscarus ocellatus. The sequence goes on from JBAMNC010000277.1 coordinate 2,397,474, forward strand.
GCTGTTTTGACTCCCACTCAGTGTGGCAGACTGTGAAATTTTTTTTTTTTTTTTTTTTTTTACTGCTTGAGGAGAATACTGAGAGATCTGAGTGAGAGCGTGAAGATTGACACAGCGCTGCACTGCAGAAATGTAAATTAAATTCAGAAGGCCAGGGCTGCAGGACCTTTATAATGGTCAGTGCAGAAATGTGCATGATTTGAAGCATGTTACAGCAGCCAAGCACGGAGGAATAATTGAAACAAACATACACAGAGATAACATTTACACCCAATTTAACATGCAGGACCAACATGTAAACAACCTTTACACCAGTGTACGCAACAGTGTTTTTTGTTAAGCAAATGCATGCTCTTTCTCATCCTGTGCCCTTTACACTGGTTACACTACACTGGAAATAATTTGATAAGTGTTTAAATCTAAATGTGAAAATGGGCTTGAGCCATTATTGCTGAAATTTTTTGCCTGTGAGTGTTGTAAAAAATGTTGCTAAGATTTATATACAACCACACAGAAGCCTTCAGTTTGATAAGGCAATCACTTTGCAAGAAAATTACATTTCAATCTTGATTAATAGGTTACAATTAGAATTAATTTATGACTTAATGAATGATTTGGTCCAATTGAATTCCATCAAATATGTTTAATTCTGTTTGATTCTGCTTCACAGACTTTGGACTTCAGACCAGCTTGAAGTGGTATTTAAGATGGGAACACTCTAGGCTTGTCTCCAACCACTACTCTTTTTTAGACAAACCCACCCAAACAGCAGCACATGCTGTCTAGGTGTCAGTCCCTTAGAGCTAAAACATTATTTTGTCTCTAGTTTAAGCTTATTGACTTACATAGCAAGCCCAGTGCAGAGCACAGACACCAGAATGAATGCAGAGGTGTTGACAACATGGTACAATGCAACATGGAACTGAACAATTACCACAGAGCTATCCAATCAACCAATCAGAGCAGACTGAGCCCACATGGGCAAAGGGTCTTGAAGGGACAGGAGCTCTAACAGAGCATCTCAGATGGAGAGAGAGTAGAGGTGGATCAGGGGTACTCAGTGTCTAAAAACAAAAAGATGTTTTTTCAACATTACTAATTTTAAACATACTCTAGCAGTCATCAAAAGTGAACATACTACCCAGAGTGATGATCTTTACACAGTTACAGATACATACATTTGTACTGTGACTGTGTGGGGGGGCATTACAACGGTAAATAGTTTCATAAAAACTCTGAAGGGAGACAAAGACCATGATAGGACACTTTGTGCTGTTGTTTTTATATGTCATGTCATGGCTGAAAAGGTATTTTGTTTGAGGATTTTCTGAAAGAATTTCAAATAAATTCTTGTTAAAAAATGATGAATGATGATTTTCACAGCTTTTATGGTCAGACACTGAAGGGTTCACAAAAGAGATTCACTGTCACACAAAACTGTGTACCTTTGGCAACAAGATACAAAATATAGAGCTATGAAATACTGACTATTCTTTATTTTACTTATAGATGATTCATCTATTACTTATCCTTTGTACACATGCTTGATGGATGGGTCCCAATCAGTTTTGAGAAATGAAAAGCGAGGTTTTGACTTGTTTCTAAGCAAACTGTTTGCCAAATGCTTTCTTGCCGCCATGATGGAGGGATTCATGATTGGCTGTATGGATTCATACTGGATGTTGGATGAATGTATTTGTATATATATGAATATGTGTATTTTATATGTATATATGTATATGCATATTTGTGTATCCATAAAATGAAGAGTTTGTCTTCAGCCTGCTCTGTTGTCTGTTCTAAAGTGTCTTGAGATAACACTTCTTGTGAATTGGTGCTATACAAATAAAGATTGATTGATTGATAATTACTTTTCTGTTTTCAACAATTTGTTATATTTCCATATTTTCACTAAATTTTTCGACAATTTTTTTCCACTGTTTTTAAAAAATATAAATGAAATAAGCCGCCAAATTGTTGAAACCAGAAGAGCCCAGAGAGCATAAACCTTCACCAAGGCATTTATGGTCATTGGCCACCCAGCTGAGGAGTACTCATGTACTCCTGCTCCAGACTACTTGACTGAAGTTCTGCACGGACCCTCCACCAAAATCTTATCACCTCTCTCTGTGCCTTGTCCACCATTTTTGGATAATTTCAAAAAAAATCTGTTGATAGCTTTTTGAGTTATCTTGCCCACAGTCAGACTGTGAAGGCCACAGCCACACACTGGTAAAGTTCACCCTCACCTCATCATCAGTTTCTCACCTCTTTTTAGTTTGACACATATTTTTCAGAAAAAGATGACTACACATTATTTTGATTAAGAATTAGTTTGTTAGTTGCTTGAGGTCTTACACTGTTTAAATGTAGTGTGCACAGTTTATTCATGTAAAGATGTTGCCCAATTTTCTGTTAATTCTGTTCTCTTTTCTTTAAGTTGCCTGGATGTTGGGGAGGGGACTTCCTGGTTGGAAGCAAAATGTTTGGCGGAGGACAGAGAGGACTTTTATGCTGAAGCCAGATCATTGGGATGGACCAAGTCTGCTGATATCAGGGGGAGATTTGGGTTTAGTTAGTTTTGCTATGTGTTGAGTTACATGTGGCAGCCATTTTGTTTACCTCCTCCTTTGGGTTGGCCAAACCTCTAAATATTTTCTCCTGAGCTGCAGTCGAATAGTCCTTTTTGCTTAGGAAGGTTCCTCACTGACTGAAATGATCTGGAAGTACTTTGTGACAAGAGCAGTTTGAGTAGTCTAAATGCTTAGGAAAGGTGGCTCAGTGCTTCCTTTAGCATAGGGTACACCAGTCCATCTTTTACGAAAGGAAAGATATTATTCTGTCCCACAATTCTCTGCAACAGCATTTATAAACAACGCATTATCTGACTGCTTCAACCGAATAATGATGAACAAAGCATGCAGACCATGTAAGTTACCACTGCTCGATCCTTTCAAAAGTATACCAAAACGTGCCTTAACTTTCCAGTAGTCTGATTCTTTAGAGAGAGCAGGATATGAGACATTTGATGTTGATTATGTTTTAAACATGGTTCAGTATAGTAATTTGTAGACTATTAGATTGTGGGCTTAAGAAATTATGCCTTTCTTTCATTCAGTTACCATTTATTGTCATGCACTGATTGGTATTCATGTTGATAATGAGTGAACAAATTCATTTAAATCCTCACTTCCAACATCGGTTATGCAGACGTATTTTTACTGGGTTGTTAATGTTCAAATTGTCTGCAAGGAACAACATTGTCATGATACACGAGCACTTCTAAGATGCGCCTTTTGTAGTCCATCTTCGGGAAATTGTAGTTTCACCCCAGCATATTAACGTCAGTAACATCCGCCGTCGCCTGATGACGTAGCATGGTGAAAGTGTAGTCGGATTCTCTCTGCATGGCAGTTTTCCTTTCCTAAGTCCTTCTGAATTCTCCTTTCGCCTTTCCTTAACCTCATTATGTTTTCCATCGGATTTAAGGGAAAGTGGTTAGGAAAGGGCTTAGGAAAAGACTACTCAACCGTAGCCCAATTGTCTTATTTTGTTAGGTCTGTTTTTGTTCAGTGAAAACTTTACTTCTTGATCAGCCTGTTTAGTGTTATATTTAGTTTACCTCTGTTATAGGCCTGTTTCTTCACATTTTGGTTTGTATATTTGACTTACTCCCTCTCAGGTGAAATACATAGCCAATTTTTCTTTCAATTAATCATGTGTCTCTTGTCTTTAGTGCTTGGTCCTTAACACAGAAAAACATACTGGCAAGAGTAAAAAAAATAAATAAATAAAAGCACTTGACAAAATAAAAATTGGGTGAAATCATCAAATTTAGACTCTAAATGGGTTACTTATTTAGAAAGACAGAGGCTTAAAATTGCTAAAAAAAAAATGCATAATTTTGAAAACAAAAAAAAGAACTGTAGGAAACATGAGTTAGACCACAGGAATGTTTTTATCTAAAATGTAAAAAAAAAAAAATGTTTGCCCATTGCAGGTTTTAACAACTAGAGCTCTCTGATGTAAACTGCTTCAGGTGGAAAAAAGAGAGACATCTGCGCTTCTTACAACCAGAAGTACAGTATGGCCAATTGTACCTATAAGTAAGAAATGATTCAAGCTTTGACCTATATCTTGAAATTAAATTAGTTTATCCCTCGTACGAGTACAATGTTCTTAGAAAATCCCTCAAAGTGGCTTAAAAGATGAACAACCTGACACCATAATGACCCCGGCTTTGACATATGAGAGAAGAGTCTTAACATTTTTAGTAGTCCTTGTGTGCATATTTTGGGTGTCCTTCTGAATTTTGCTCCAGTGAGGTCAAGTGCTGGCCTGCATTTGTTGATAATGTTGTGTCCCACTTTGCCCCTTTTTGGAGGAAGGCTTTCATAATTAAGACAAAGCTAAGAGCGTGAGTAATCGGTTGTTGTGCAGCACTGGGATCATTCTGTTGGCTGTGTTTTTCTTTTTTCCCTCCTGAGTGGGCACCATGTAAATATATTTTTCTTTTGTCTAATGATTAATGCAGTTTGCAAGGTAAATATTGAGCTTCAGAAGGGTGACTCACTGCTTGAGTCATGGCTTTGAGAAAATGCATGATAAGTGATTAGGATTTTGATAGCTTTGTTTCGTAAGTGACGGCAACAAGGGTGGCTTTGATTGTGAATGGAGGGAGAAAGGCACATGGCTGGGTGTAGATCACATTCAAGGTCATATTGATTAAGAAATGAAAGCACTCTCAGAGACCCGTACAGTGAAATAATAGCCAATAGATGAGATAAATGTCATAGATCAAACAGTGTGTCAGGGCTGGAGTGCTTCAAAGGGGCATTATCTGTCACATTTGGCCCGCTGTAGAGAGTATGTCACTATCATCCTCTGGTGAGTCATCGGCACTTGGTTTTTGCATAACCTGACATGCCGCCTCGACAGTTTACTGTCAGCGTGGATCAGGACCTGACATTTAAAGCATTACATCCACTTACAGATTGGAAATGTCTGCTGCTCTTGGCTCCGACCTTCTTGCTCGCCACTGTCTTTTTGATGATGTCACTGAATCCGTCATTTCGTTCTATGCAGTCTAATTGCCGTTCCGCCTTAGGTTGATGAAGAGCTCACCCCGCCGTGGACCGTAACAACCACACGAGACGGACAGCAGCAGTAATGGTCTCAACATGCGTGGGGACACGGGCCAAGCTGCAGACACTGGCCTTTTCATATGGTAGCACTGCTGACTGGGTCTTGCACTGTCAGCTCAAATAACTTCATTGTCATTGTCATGCCGAAGTGCTTGTCTCTGTTTGCCTCCAATTTAGTCTGACATTGCAGGGAGGGAGATTCTTTTTTGGTCTTAAAAGGTCAGAGTAAAATGCTGACTTTTTGTTGCTTTGGCATTCTCCAAAATGGAGGGTTTAGGAATATATATACAAACTTTATGTGATCTTGACATACAGCTTGTGATTTGGCATGCTTTGTGCTGCTGTAAAGGCACTGCTTAGATGGATGGCAATAACTATTTCAGGGTTAAGCTAAGGAGTAATATTTTTCTCAATAAAATCAGAGATGGTTGTGAGGTACATTTTTTGCTTGCCCCACCTTTCAGAAATGTGTGCTACACAGTCGGTGTCCCCTAATGATGTTATTTTAGGACATACTACATCCCCCAAATGGGAGAAACTCCCTGAGTCAGGTGTTTTTTTTTTGGCTTAGGAGGTCACATGTCTAGACACATATTTGTCTATCCACAGTAAACATGAGAGCACACTACCAAATGATTCCTGAAAGGGGTGTGAACATAGACACTCAATGGGGATTTCAGTGAGCGTTGGTGGCATGGTAAGGAGGGGTGCTTAACAGTTAATCAAAGGGTTAAGGGTTTGAATGTGACTTCAGCTTTCACACAGCAATGAGTCAGTTGCGTGACTCGTGGCACGAATTGTTTAAAATTGTTTTAATCACAGTGTTATTGGGAGGTACTGTCATGATCTGGCTTTTCTCACTAATTATGTTACTGGTTTTGCTCTTGTTTCATATCTTGTCTTTGTGTTTCCTGTTTTATTTTGAAATTTCACCTGTCTTTCCTTGTTTCCGTAGGTTTTGCTTCCTGTCTGGCATTGTCACACCCTATCCCTGATTATGCTTCCCCAGCTGTGTCTCATCACCCCCAATCACCTCATGTATTTAACTCTTGTGTCTTCCTTTGTCTTGTTGCCAGATTGTTTGTACCTCTAGCGTCACTTTCCAGCGCTTTCTTATAGCCTGGTTTTGTCTTCGACCTTTTTTGCCTGAACCAAGTCTTTTTGCCTTTGTCTGCCTGTTACCTTTGCCTGGAGCATTAGCTTACTAGTGTACTGAATCTGGACTGTGAACCAAGCCTTTTTGCCTTCTGTCTGCCTGTTACCTTCCCCTGGAGTGTTTGCCTGCCTGTGTACTAAACCTGGACGGTCAATAAACTCTGTTTTTTTGGATCAAGGAATGGTTGTTTGCATTTGAGTTCTATTGTGCCACGAGAGTTCAATCTTGACAGGTACATTAATAGTTATATGTATTTATGGACAAAAAAACATGTGAAAAACCACAACAAATTCTTACCTCACACATTTTCTGAATTTGCTGATACTCTGGGGGACAAATGGAAAGTGCTGGGGGGCCTGATGTTGCCCCCAGGCCACCAGTTGATGATCACTGTAGTGTATACCAAGTTAGATAAGATCACAGTATTATTATGAACTTTATTTAACCAGAAATGCTTCATCTTAATGTTATAGCTGCCACGTTGTAGTTTACATCCCACACAGCAGGCAGTGGTATACAGCCTGAGCTCTCTGCTGCACCTTCTGGAAGTATCCTCCTGTAACATAACCTGTCATGCCAGATGGACAGTTCCATATATCTGCCATGAAATATTTCACTAGTCCATCTGGAGAAGAGTCCATAGAAAATGTTTTCAGAGGGCAGAATCTTCAAAACCAACTGCAGCTGGTAACTGAACGGTCGTTCTGCCAGTCCCACTCATCACAGACCAATCATATCAAGCCACAGTATGACTTAGCAGCTAGACCCTGTTGTTAGCCATTAGCTTAAACTACATTTCAGTATTGTCTTACATTAAATTATACAACACAGATGTATCATTTACCACGTACTGTATATGTGACATGAACCTCGTCAACGACAATCTTCACCAAGTTCTCCTGGTAAACTCCTGAGAGCATATTTAGCCAGGTATTGTTGAGTAACCATGACGCTTCAGAAGCTGCCATTGTTTTTCAAACATGCAGTCACTTCCTGCTTTCACCACGTCTTCGGTTTCTGCCCCTCTTCCTTGATTGGGCAGTCCAGCTGTTGGCTGATGAAGTCATTGGAGCTTGGCAAGATGGATCTGTGTGATACTTGAGAAACTTCAACTTTTTGCTGTCCTCCATTGGTCTGCTTTTGTAATCACTTGTAATAGGTCCCATTGACAAAGAAGTTACCAGAAGTTTCTTAAAGGCTCTGGTCTTTCATCTGAGACCTGAACTTTGTGGATCTGCTGTTTAGCTCAGAGCTTAAAGACAGAGTCACTGATTCAAATGTAGGCCACCTTATATCTGCATGTTTTAGGCTGTTTAAAGAAAAGAGAGAGGAGTTCATGTTTTATCTCAGTGACTGATGGTTTTGTGATCATTTTGACATGCTCTTCCTGTTTCACGTCACAATAAAATGGAGCATGTTACACTCACAGTGAAAGGATAGGGCATGTCACCACAGTTTTCGCTCTCACACAGTGACCAGACTTTACCAGACTGTCAGAGACTGTCCCAGTTTCAGGTAGGTGTCCCATGTTTTGACAAATATGGTCTGACACGAAAATATCGCTGTTTCTCAGCAATCAAAAACTGTCCTATTCCTATCGCATGAAAATAATGATGTTAATACTGTCCTCTATCTCATCTATCACATTTAAAGACATCTCTTATTGGTCTATTTGAAGAGGCTAAATCTTAACCAGTTGTTGACAAGCAGATGATCATTGTGACTCTTTCTTAAGGGTCAATTTCAGGTCACATGTTTGGGGATTAAAACAGCCACAGCACTCTTAAATGACACTTTATGAGATCTGTTAATGTTCCTAATGTAATAACTGTGCCCATCAGGACATTTATGCTAATGTTCTTTTACTAATGTCGCTTTGGGGGGAGCTATGTGGTTTAGCTAGTGCTGTCTGTGAATATTTTGGCAGACTGACCTTTAATTCCTGTCTGTGGAACAAAGTTTAAGTTGTCATTTCAAATAGCTTATGTATCATGTTAGCTTGCATCACCAGTAGCTGCAGGCAAAATGTGTAGGAAAGGCTGGGTTGAGCTTTACATGCTCGCTCCCCAGAATCAGTGGTTTTTAAATACTTTTTGTCATGGCCCCTTTTGGAGACTAATATGTCTTTGTGCCCGCCACCCACAACTAACCACAAAGTCATGAAGGGGGCAAAGCTAAGATTTTACAAAATACACCTAAGCATGTGAATACTAATGTCTAAATTTAATATTAGTGAGCAGACACAGGAATCAGTTTTTCATATGCCCCTATAGAATCAGAATCCTTTATACTTTATTAATCACTAAGGGGGAATTTAGTTGTTTCAGTTGCTCATATACACAGTATAGCAGCAGGGATATCTAATAAAGACATTAGGTAGATAAGAACATAAAAACTTGAGTAAGGCGATTGCAACATGCAGAATCTTTAAGCTGTATCAACTTTTTTTTGAATGAAAAAATAACTACAAAAATAAGTAAAAGTGAGACTTTGAACAAGGCCAAGGAGTAAAAGTAAAACTATGAACAATAATATATCATTCTCTCACATGATTTATTATTGATTTTATAAATAATGATGAAAATATTAAAACAGCAAACTTGCTGATTTAGCAGTAATTTCTCTTGTGAGTGAAAGAAAGATTTGAAATCCATTCACAATTTCAAGTCCTAACAAAGAAATATTTGCCCACAACAAATTATAAAGTGAAAATTCACTTTTCTAGCACCTTCAAGGTACATTTAAACATTTCAAGCACCTTTTCTGTCACATCCCCAGTAAAGTTTTCCCTGACCCTCTCTGTGTCTCCCTGATTGTTGATTCCCTTCACCTGTGCTCCCTCCTGCCTCACCTGTGTCTGATTACCTCTTGTATTTATTTAAACCTTGCTTCCCCTCTGGTTCTTAGCCAGATTGTCTTTGTACCTTCTGTCATCACTTTTCAGCATTCCTCGTGTGTCCCTCTGTGTTTCTGATCTCACTGAGTATATTTTTGACCTCCCTTTTTGCCTGTCTATTCTGAAACCTCTGATTTTGACAGTGTCTATGACCAGACACAGTTCTTGGACTGTGTCTAGTCATACATTTGGGTTCCTCTTGAGTCAGTATTGTGACACACTTACAGTGGTATACAAATTAATAAAAATACACTCAGGGTGATTATATCACAATCTGAATTTATAGAACAGGAAGTGATTCATTTGTTTTAATTTCATATCTATTCCTACCACCATGTCCATCTGGTGTTACGGTTTAACTTGTGGTTGTTTTAACTGGTGATAGCAGGCGTGTTGAGTAAATATTTTCTTTATATTCCGCTTTAAGAAATATCTAAACATCTTAATCAAATCCTGTTGTTAAGATGTTTCCTGGATCCTCTCTTTAGGTTTCAATGCCTGTTGTAACCATGGCAATCACAAAATAAAAAGCCATGGAGTACCAGTCAACATGGTCACTTGGGGAACAATAACACCTGTCCTTGTCCAAAATATTCAAACATTGGAGTGTTTTTCTTTATCCTACATCATAGTGAAGCCTGTCTTACCATGTGTATAATCAAGTTATCAACCCTTTAAACCAGCAACAGTTTCACGTCCACTGCAGCACATGTGAACAACAGTGAGAATGTTGCAAAGTGTGACATCACACTGAGAGTGAGGTGTTTCAGGCCCAAATGCTAATTTACTCATCCTAACGGAGACACAATTTTCAATCATCTCCACCTTGCCCAGGGTTTTCCAAAAAATGTGTTTTTAGTGAAACAAAATGCTGTTCACATGTTGACAGAAGCGCACACAGAAAAACTTTTGTCCTTCAAAATACCCTCCTACCTGTGGACATAGCCTCAAACACCCACACAAACCCTGTCAACTGCAACTTCTTAATGTTGAAAATGTTCATAAATGAGCTTTCCCAAAATCGTGGCTATCCCCTTTCTTCCTCCCTGCCGTGAAAACATCCATGATTGTTTGTAAGTGGTTGAAAATATCCATCGGCAGCAGGAGAAGCAGTCCCCTGAGGAAATTCACTGAAATTACAGCTGCACAACAGGCACTTCCGCTGCTCTGGAGGTACCATTTGGCTCTCAGGCCAAAGCCTAATCTGATTTAATTCCGCCTGCTCCTTGCGTTCTGTGTGTCTGCCACCCCGTGCCTGTCGAGTACATGTATCACACTGAGCAAGAAACCAATCGAGTCAGTGACACGACACCATCTGTACATGCAGGTAGCAATCTGTGCTGTCCCTTCCCGGTCTTGGCCTGCAATCAGTGTCGCCACCACACTGCTTATTAGCTCAAATATGTTGTAATTTCTGGAATGGTGGGTTTAATGGTTGAGACTGGTGCCTCTCTGCTTTCTCTCAATTGCACAGATGTTACAGGTAAAATGTAAGGTGGAAACACTGGTAATTGTCAAGATGTATGTGGATAAGCACAGATTTACAGCTCACTATCCATAATGTTACTTAATGAAGTGTAGAATTTTCCCTGCCAATAAGGATCATTTTAATTGATCCTATTGTGTGTGTATATATAATACACACAAAACTATTTCAACTTTCAATCTGAGGATGATCGTACAGTAGCTGTTGTCACTGAAGGCTGGCTACACACCAGGCACTTCAAAGTGAGATTTTTGAACCAAATTTGCACTCTCATTGTAGGGATGGACACTAAGATAAGAAAAGAAAAGCGTGAAGGTGCACAGCTGAACTTACTGGCAACAAGATGCCAGTAAGTTCCTGTTAATATCTATACAATATAATTACTCTATTTTATTTACAGCATCACTACTGTATTTGGTATAATTGTTTTACTACTGTAATTTTATTTAGGGTATCATAACTGTCTTTCAATTTACAGAATATTTACTGTATCTTCAACACAGCATCCTTAAGGTGCGTTCAGACCAAACGTGACTTCGGCGACTTCGGCAACCACTCTTTATGCAGAGTCAATGTACAGCCATGACTACGCGCGACCAGATCTCACGCGATGCGTCGGATGCGCTCTGGGTGACTTGTCACATCTTTGGGGACATGGGGGCGGCGCCCCGTTGCTGCAGATGGGAACTCTGGGGTCGCTTTGGACGCGGAGCAGGTCGCCGTGCTACATCGCCAAAGTTGAAATATTTGAACCTTTCAGGCGATGTCGCGCCCTGAGAGCCAATCAGCGTTGTGTGGGTGCGTGATTGACACCCGTGACGGACTGTTTTTATTCCGGTCCACAGAGTGACAATCTATGTCCGTGTGGGGAACATTAGTTGGTGGGTACATTGGTTCCGCCTAGACGGACCACAGAAAACTCACAGAAGATGCGGCTGCAGGGCCAGCTGCAGTGTCTTGTGGTTGGTAGGTGAGTGAAAAGGGTACCGTTGGAATAATGTCAACTAATACGTCCTATTATATGATATATGATATGATCGCGGGGTGAAATTCGAGCGGGCGTAACGTCACTGAGCGATGGCGACGGCGACTAAATGAGCTATGAACAGGCGACAGGACTTAGGTTTGCGACGCGATCTTGGTTGCAAAGTCGCATTCGGTGTGAATGCATCTTTACTGTTTTTTCATTTACGGTATCATTGCCGTGGTTTATATTACAACCTGCTTAATGCATTTAAATCACAGTGAACTTGCTGTATTTTGTTTTATATTACTAGATTTTTTAAAAACTTTTTTACTAATCATTTATTAGATATCATTTGTAAAAAAAAAAAAAAATTATCCAATAAAATACTATACTCAAAGTCAAACTCAAAAATATGAAACATTAATCTAAGCAATTTTGCCTGCAATTGGTCATTTTTCTTGGCAAAACTGTAATTTTCTCTTGATCCATTGCCCTTATCAGTAATTATTGTATTGACATTTTACAGTAGGAAACTGTAGATTTTATGGTAAAATGCTGTTAATTTTGCAGAAATCAGTATGTTTTCCCACAACCTTTGCCATTTACAGTAATTTACTGTGTAGATTTTTACAGTGGGTAGCTGTAGATATTACGGTAAAATACTGTTATGTTTACAAAAATCAGCTACATTGATAATACTGATTATAAAAATCAGTTAAAATTGTCCTAATACCTGTGCCGTCCCATGTTTTTGTGTTTCCAGTCTACGAAAACAAAATGAGGGCAGAACATTTCAGCTGGTGTCAAACAGCGTAGCAACACCACACACATGAAGCCGGAGCTGGAGCCCATTGGAGAGACTCTGGGTCTGACTGGCATGCATTACACAGATCCTAGAAGCTTCCCCTTGAGATGTGGTTCAAATGGCCTCAGTGAGCAAGTTCTGCACGACTGCCCAGCAGAACACAGCCAGAGTGCATGAAAGTGGTGTGAGACAGGGGGAACTTAATATCTTTCGCTCTGGCAAGCTGCTTTAATAGAAGCTGTCCATCCCAAAGAGAATAGCAGACTGAGAACAACAAAACATGCTCTTCGCTCTAATTTAACTGTTGTCCCATTCAAATTCACAAATACAGATAAACTCGAGTCACTGCATGCTTTTTCTGGGGGCAAATAGAGGTCACCAACCAAGACGTGTCATCCTGCAGGAGTAAATTGACTGTGTTGTCTCTGTAGAATCAAATTTCCATATAAGCAGAAATTGCTTTTGTAATGGATGGGCTTGTGCTGTAAGTGTCCGATGAAATCCCCTGTTGGGTTTTCTATAAAACATAAATGACTTTTCTAACGTGCAGCACCATTCCATGTTATAGCACGCCCAAAGTGAAATAAATGATCATTGTTTTACGCTAAGGCATTTCCTCCGTCCTTCATAACAACAGATTTAACATCACGTCTATGCAAAAAGATTCACAGTAGTGACATCACAGCACATCATCCATGCTGGCTCCATGGCTGCGTCTTTGGCTGCCTCACTGAATATGATCAAAGACATGGCGTGTGTTCAGTTTTTGCCTTGGCAACCACTGGCTGTGGCAAAAGAAAAAAAAAAAAAAAAAAGAAGAAGAAGAAACAGGGCATTATTGCAGTTTGTAGCGCCATGTTTTATTCACACCCTGACGAAAAGTCGGAGCATTTCTGTGAAACACACACGCAACAAGACATGGCAGGATTAATGCTCTCTGTGTGGCATCTGTAAAGTGGAAATGCATATTTGAGATTCTCATGGCAGCTCAGATTATGAAGCCTGAAAAGAAGGAGGAACATGGACAAACCTGCTGGTAAGGAGCCAGTGAAACATCCATAAACATTTTATTATTCCCCTATCTGATCCACCACAGGCGTGGACATAAAAGAGCAATTACAGAGAAAGTACAGGGGAGAGTCCAACGACAGGACATTAAAGAACAGTTATTTACCAAACCTCAAGTGATGTGCCACACATATAGTTTTAATTTTAGTGCACATGTGTAGCATGTTCTCCAATACTGTATGTGCTGTGACAGTTAGGTCACTGAGGTCCTCTGTCTAGCCTTCAGTCTGTCCTTCCAGTCTTTTTACCACTGTGCTGTATGTGCACATGTATCCATCCATACACCACCAGTTATTGATTTGGTTGATTCACACCATCCTACCCAAGTTCAGGACCAACAGACTGAAAAACTCTTGTCTCTCAGGTCATCAGACTGTACAACTCCTCACTCCGTGGGAGGAGGACTAACAAGAAGACAGGAAGGAGCAGTAGTCTGTAGCCATATTCTTTTTATTTATATTTATATTTGCAAATTGTTTTTTACTTTTTTACTTTTCTGATTATTCCGTGCATTTTTACCCTGTGTGCTTGCTGCTGGAATCCTAATTTCCCGAGGGAGTCTTCTCAAGGGATTAATTATGTTCTATCTAATCTAATCTATCCATCTCTCCCCTCCCAGCCAAATGCCAGCCAAGTTCCATCAGTTACCAGAAAACTTCCAGCCACTGGGAGTCAAAACACAAGTTATTTTTTGTTTATACTTGTTCTAAATTTTTTAACAGTGGCATTATCCATGCTAAGCAAAATGTTCACTTCTATCCTATAAAATAAGGGTTACATCTCTATCACATAATTGTGTGGGATCTAATTACAACCAATGGGGTTGGAAGGTCCAAGCACTTTCCTGTCATGGACCAGCCAAGACTCTGCCAAGGAAATTGGGGAAAATTTAAGTGGCTCCATCTGCATGGGCAATAGATTGTTTTCACACTTGGACCATTTGGGAGAGTTGTTCTGATACAATTGGTCTTTCTGTGTTCTGTGTGATTTGATTGCGTTTTATTGAGCATGGTAGTCAGTCTCTGTTTTGGCGCAAACAATGCCACCAAGCTCAGCTGAAAGAGGTATTATCAGCTTGCTTCCAGTCAGCCCTTGGGGCAGTTTGTTGCAGTGAGGACACAATTGACCTAGCAACCAACAGAACCAGGGTGATGAACTAATTTTTCACACTGCTGTCGTGGTAAATGCAGCAAGTAGTGATAGTAACTGTTTTACAGCAGCCAGGCTGATGACAAAGTACTTAATGATGATGTTTTGGATCCCACAGGGTCACTTTCTGTGCACATTCTTTACATAGCATGGAAATGGCAACAAGTTAGCATTACTCACCGTCCCTACAGCAGATCATCACAGGACTCAACAACATCCACTGATGCAATAACTTTTTTAGTACCCAGAATTCAGCTGGTTTAAACAGGAGCTTCTCGCTCTTGAATGGTGTGGTGTAGCTCACTGGTGTGCTTTAGGGCAGGCCTGGTGTGCCTTGGGATTTTGTTAAACTAAACGGCTTAAGAATGAGTTTTCAATTAAATCTTAATATTAAAGTTGGATTACTTTTGTCATGAATATTTCATCAAAAACAGTTGTTTGTCATACTTCATTAAACATTTAAGGATAAAAATGATGATGATGATGTGGGACAGATGGATAGGATACCACAACACACTAAAGAGGATATAGCGCAGATATGACGAATTTGAGATTTTAGATTGTTTTTTGGTTTGTCTTGTGCAAATAGTTTTGAAAACCACTGACATGCTCATTAACTGATTCACTCATGTACCAATCCATGATCCATGCATCAGTCCAACCTCTTTTTCACTGCAGGGTGCTGCATCTCTAGTTCTTCAGACATCCATCCATCCATCCATGACATGTTTCAAAAGAATAGATTCAGAAGAAGAGAAAAGCCAGGACAAAAATGCAGTAAGGCAAAGTTCTTTACTCAAAAAAACAAGCAAAAACCCAAAGAAGGGCAAAATCCAGACTTTCTTATCTGAAATCTTCAAAGTCCCAGGCAAATAAATGTACGAACTGCAGGGAACACAAAACACTATAAAACATACTAACAGGTAAAGAGCACAAAACTGTTCATCCATCCATCCATCTGTCCATCAATTCGTCCATCATTCATCTTCTGATCTTTTTCCCACACTGTACAACAAATTGGGAAGAGTTAAATTTTTGGTGTTGGCAAAATTTTAGCAAGTACAAAATTAACTTTACACTGGATGGAGTCAAATCCTTGTAAATTGACTCTTTGTTGGAAAAAGTGTTGGTGTCAAAAAATGTTTCAGTAAATCCCATCCATAAGTGTCACTGTAGGATCCTAAAACTCCTACTCTGAGCTCTGAAAGTCCTTTTTAAAACTTGTTTTCCTCCCATTATGCAAAGTTTTTTCATGAAGCTGAAACGCTGGTTTTCTATTAAGTATACACACCTCATGTAGTGATGATTTCACTAATGGAGTCCTCCTTCAAAGAAGAGTAAGTAGTGAGGCTGGTGGTAGTGACAGGGTTATTGCGTCTCAACTCACTGGTTGTTTTGTTCACTCGAGAGCCCCCTGGTGTCCAAATTTTAAATACTGTTCTTTTAAGGTATCGACACCAGATTTTTAATAGACTCCTGCTCATTTAAACACAACCGCAACCCTGAGCACTAACAGAAATGCAAGATCAACGCCATTCAAACATGAGCGCTACAGATAAAAAGAAAAACTGTACGGCAAAACAAATTCTACTTGATATTTGACAGGGTCCAAAAGGTTTTACTTGCCCTCTTTTGTCTTTTATGGGGCTGAAAGTCTCTGATTTACCTCCACATTGATCCCATCTCTTTTCTTGCACGCTCCCTGCCTATACCCTGGATTGTCATCCTGGTCTTTTATGACACTGCTTCCTCTGGACAGTAAAGATGAGTCTGAAGCATTGTGGAGGACGTGCCATTTTAGATTGTATCTGTGTCAGTCTTAAATAATACTACCCTGTTTTTCCCTGGAGAACAAGAAAAAGTGCAAAGTCATGAGGTTGAGTGACATGGAGAGGAAGAAAGAGGGAGCAAGACATGCAATACAAATGCTGAGGGGTTGTAGCTGAGATTCACTGTGATTTATTTGGAGTATTTCGAAGTGACAGATGCCTGTGTCCATCACGTACAGACAGTCCAGAGGTTGGACCGCGTGGACACACAGAGACGGGCTGCAGTGTCAAATATGCTTCAGAGGAAGACGATGAAACATGACCCGTGTTGTTTTGGACTTCACTTGACAACGATTCTACGTTAGGTCTTTTTAAACTATATGTCATGGTTGCTTGCATTAAAATCCACAAATTGAAACAGACTGGAGCGTTGTTTTTCTCTTAGGTGGACTTTTTTATATTTCAGAGTGCTCACACAGTGGCTCCAGCTAAGTCAACCTCAAACACAAGCTTCCTTCCCTCTTTTATTACCTCTGACATTCAGATAGCCTCCCTCAGCCCCTAAAATTAGTATGTGTCAAAGAGTGAAATTACTTATTGAACAGGTAAGATTCAGAGGGCTGAATTAAATAATATTGACTGTCTGTACTTTTTGCACAGTCCTCAGAATAGACTGGCCTCTGAATGGACTTCTCCTGAATGTGGAGTTCAATCCTCATAAGAAAAATAAAAGAGGAAGAACAGCAATGCTGTCACAGTGACACTGTGACTCTCCAACTGCTCAGCCAAGAAATTACATTTTTATACCACAGATTTTCTTTTTGTCTGTTTCTTTTGAGGATGGGAGCTATTCTTTTGGGTTTTTTTTGGCTATATTGATGTACCAGAAACTATTTATCATTGGGGTTTCTGGGAGGATTGTGAGCAAGCGGAGGGTCAGAGTTTGACAGCGCATGACACAGTCTGTATTTGTATAAGGTCTGAGAAAGAGTGAGACAAGCAGATGACTGTGGCGGTGAATCAACGTAAATCAACTTGACTCTTTTCTGATGGAACATAACCTGCCACACTGGAGGGAACGTTCAACATTTTACTCGTCCATCTGAAAAACAGCACATAGAAAGTGTTTGGAAATGGGCAGAACGTCTCAAGAGCAGATCCAGCAGGTGACAAAATAGATAGGCAGATAACATAGTAGGCAGGCGCTACTGCCACAATGTAAAGTACAAAACCTGAGCCTCTTCCTAAAACAAACTCTCACCGAATGTGTTGGAAGTGTAGTGAAAAAAATCATTTTTATAGAGAAATGCTTTTTTTTGTTTTACAAAGAAAAGCTGCTCAGCTCTGATAAAACTACTACTAAAACTGTTAGCATCTATGCTAATTTCTGTACTGGTAGCCAATTCCTGTGGTGTGTTTCAAGTAAAAGCCTGGTCTATTCTAGTAAATGAGAAGTCAAACCACATTCTTACACAATTATTTTATGTGTTTTCTGGCCAGCTTTTTCAGTTATTGATGTGAACCATACTACTTCCATAGTCTAATAACTTTCCCTTTGTGGAATTCATGAAAATCTTCAAAACAACTTCTGTACAGATGATAAAACACTGTCAATCATGTCACAGCCTGTAAAAAAAGGTGTTTATTTTTCATATATATATAATATGATTTTGCTGATCACATTGCTCTTCAACTTCGGATCCAATTGTATCAATTGTTTATACATTTTAAACGGTTGTTAAGACAATTAAAAAATAATTAATTCAATATATTATCTCAATGCAAAATGATGTTTTCTTTTACTCTTCCAAAACAACCACGATTACAATTGTTTCCATAATCAAGCAGCCCTAACCTTATAAATATTACCATTAAGTTTGTGAAGCTTGGTTGTACTAACCTTGCAGTGCAGTTGGATCCATCTGATTAACTGTCTGTAATCAGGCAGTTATATCTTGCCAAGCCCTAATCTACAATGGCTGTACTCAGCCCAAAGCAGCACGGTCCAATCAGCATCCTGTAAGACAGGAAGAGGTGGGAGCTGCAAGTGAAACAACAGCAGGAAGTGACACCTTGTTCAGAGAGTAGCATAGATGCTAACAGCTTCAGTGGCAGTTTTATTAGATCTTGACCGGATTTCATTATTAAATGAAAAACAAATATCAACACTGAAATGTTTTGTTAAGTTTGTTCTACGAAGTGCTTCACGTTTTGTATTTTCCACCGTGGCTGTAGCACCTACCCACTCTATTATCTGATTGGCCTGTGATGAATGTGATTGACAGAACCATCATCCAGTCATCTGCCTAATATACATTTGAAAGGTTCTGCCCATTCCCAAACACTTTCTACACTGTTAAAAAATTAAAGCTCAGAAAACTCAAAATATCAAGGCAAGTCGATGCGATTGATTTTTGGATTTTCTCAACTTTTTTCACGAGTTGTTGACAAAACTATGATTATTTCTTACACAAATTTGTAGGTCTGTTGTCCTATTTCTATCAGTCTGTCTCCTCATTTTCATTTGTGTTGACAAAATTACACAAAAAGGATTAAAAACTACATGAACATCAATATTTTACTGATATCTGAACTTTGATCAGTTAAAACCCAAAAGCCTATTCGACAAAAAAGCCTTTGTGCTTAAAATGAAAGCAATATGCCTGCATATACTACACAAGTTAAATTTACATTTTTCACACATGTAATTACAACCAAAACAATATGTAACTGCTAACTTACTTTACAGTTTGTTGCCTTCAGTTATGTCTCCTTTACTTTACATGCCACTATTTTCTGTGGCTCTCTGCATGAACATTTGTGTGGTCTTCACATTAACTTTCCTTGTGGCTTTCCGTCATTTTCTGTGTATGTTAGTTTCATATTGCTTTTCTCATTTTCTCCTTTTGCACATCTTTGTGTCTGTTTCTCACTGCTATTCTATGTCAGCCTACTCTCAATGTATCATTTTTACTTTAAATAGGGAATGCCACAGAGCGATTGCATAGTTGGGGAAGAAAAACTGCAGGTACACCGCTGTTCATACTGAATGAACTTGAACCACACAGCTTACATACATGATGGGAACATTAATATCTTAATGGCTTCTAAACATTGATAAGCCAAAACCCACACATCTACTGCACAAGAGGCCTGTGTGTAAAATGACTCGCAATGAAAAAGCTGACATTCACAAAACATTTTTAAACAAGCGAGAACAATTGAAACATTTCCATAACGATGGAGTTACCTGAGAATCTTTTGTCAGTCATTCTGTCTCACTTTTTGTGTAATTTTTTAGTTTTTACCTGTGTATATTACAACTGGAAATTGTCTTATGAAAACGCACTTACCAGCTCAGAAACATCTTTGCTGTAGGAAAATATCTCAGGAATCCAGCGGTCTTTGAGACGAAGGTGCGCAAGTGCAGTCCATTCACTACTGGGCAGTTAAACCTGTATAAGTAACTTGAGCATGCACAAAGGTGATTTGTTCAACAAGACGAGGGCACTTTAATTTTAACGCATATAGTCTTGTTGTATTTTCAAGGAAATTCTATTTAGACCAACTATAGGGGGTTTCTTGTTGAATAAACACAGTTATGTTAATTTAATTCAAAATACTTTCATTTTGAGTCAGATCAATTAAAAAACTTAATTTAGACCAACTTAGCTAGTTATCTTTTTAACAGTGTATGGGCTGTTGACCAGATGGACCAGTGAATTATTTTGAACCGTTCATCTGGTGTGTCAGGTTATGGTTGTATTGATACTGCTGAAATAAATTTGACATATAATGTAGGTGTAACCAAAGAACCCACTTTAAATTTTTTCTCATTGGCTGCATCAAATTGGGTACAGGCTAAATAAATGAGGAAATAACAGCATCTTGGATATTAGGCAAAAAATCCAACATCGTGCAGCCCTAATTTTGTACCACTTCTTCCGTATATTCAGACATAAAACTCCATCCTCAAACTCGCAGAGACAAATAAAGACGTCATACTAAGTGTCACATAACTGCAGTGACTTTGCAGTGAACCTGGTAGTTTTCCTGTTACTCCACTCTCCCCTCTGTAAGACAGATAGTCTGCCCCAGTGAGGGAACACAGTTGGGGAGCCCTGAGAAAATACATTAACACTGAGCCCCTGTATTGCACAAAACAGAATGATGGATGGGCTGTGAGATAGCAGCCTGTAAATGAGCAGATAGGCCTCTGGTAAATGGAAAGAGAAAGACCACGAGACCAAAGTGAATAAAGATGGAGACGGAGAATATGTGGGTCATCCAGCCTGCAGTGAGCTGTCCCTCAGGCATATACCCTGATACAAGACTTTGAAGAACTTTAAAGATGGATGTCGCAATGAAGGCAGCAGACTTGGCTCACTCGGAATACTGAGGGATCTATTTCAGAAAGTTCAGAGGGAATTACGATGGAAGCAGGGAGGTCCCGGCCAGACTTCTCATCTCCTGAAAGAGTGCTGAGCCAAGATTGTTGGCCAGGTCTCCTTTACTCTTCAATGATTGAAAGGAAAGAGCGACCTTAAATAAATCCCCTTGTTAAACAGTGTCTCTTTTCTATGAATGTATGTCAAAGACGGAGACAACCATGGGGCTCTATTTCAATGGTGTGAAGCAAACCAAAGAGGTTGTGCACAGTGATATGGGACATATCCAAGTTTTCTATCAAATTGAGGCATAGTCCAGCCACAAAAACAAGCACAGGCATTGAAGTTGGGTCGAGTTGACTGATTTATACATACAGTACATGTCACCCAGTGTGCCCCCTCAGCATTGAGTGTCATTCAATTTACCCGTAACAAAACTCATATTTCCCATGGGCCTGTTACATTATTCCTAAGAGGTAACACACTCCAAAACACAATAAAAAAATATAAATCTGAATTTATCAGTATGGTTTATCAATAAGAGCACGACACAATAAGGCTGCCGTATTTAAACAGACATCAAAATCAAAAATGTAAAAATCAACAGGATCACCAGCCCCCTTAGGTCATAACAATGACATTTTCTGCTAATATCTCTGCAACTCTGCAACAACTATGTTTGGAAGCTCACGTTTTTGTCATTTTAATGAAGACTTAGGGTTCAATACACCTCTTACAATAAATCTAATCTAGCCATTGGGTGCAGTGGTGTTTTCTGAAATTTTGCATTTGTGGATCCACCGTGATAAATGTATAATGGGTGGTTTTGTTTTGAGAAGACAGACAGGATAAACTTTATTTATCTCTCATGGAAAAATTCAATATTTTACTCTCTGTTGTTGAGACATGTGACACACACACAGGCTGAAATACACATTTGCATGGACAATCAGGTGCTACGACGAGGTGCTCTAATGGATAGATTTCAGAGTGATGGCTTGCGGTGCCTAAAGAAGCTCTACCATGCAGTTTTTGGGTCAAGTGCCTTGCTCAAGAGCACTACAGCAGTGCCCAGAAAGTCAGCTGGCACCTCTACTGCTACTTAACCAAATTCTAAATATGGTTCGAAGGGGCCTTGAACCGGCCACTCTCCAGTCCCCAAAACCAAAGAGCCTGCCGCCAGTTTCAACTTTTCCTTTTCCAAAATCAAAATATAGCAGTGGTGTGACCTCCATTTTTGGGTATTGGAGTGATGTCAGTCTTTTGACTAATCTGATGAGTTAAATTTCCTCTTCTCTTGTTTTTGTGAGAGTAGCGTCCAGTTCTCAAAGGAATACAATATAATGTGATGCGTCTCATTGTAACATTGAGACAAAAATTGATTTCAACAATGGGAAAAAATCATATAAAGCAAAAATGTGAAAAAGTTGTTGTGGAGGGAAGGAACCTAACAAGGCCCACCCAGAGAAATGGCTGAATCCCTGATAGGCACAAAGAATAGGCCCTCTCATTTGATAAGATTAATTAAAATTAATACATTCTTTTCACCCATAAGCCCCCCTCTGTCCTCCTGCTTTTGGGCACTTTCACTTGCGCTAGCTGCCTCCGTTGCTTCTTCCTCAGATGTTATTGTGCTGGTCTCCCTGTTTAATTTGGCCCCTGTGCGCCACTCAAATCAGCTTTTGAAACTGACTGAAAAAACTGCTTCAAAAATGTATTGTTTGGGTTAAAAGCCCTTGCCAGTCCCCTTGGTTTTCTCTCTTTTCTTTTCTGGCATCCCAATTTATGTTCAGGTCCTGGCATTGCTACAATCAATCCAGTATTACTGGCACAATGGTTAAGGTCCTAGGGACCGCCAACAATGATAACCTTCGAAAAAACAAAGAAAGAAACAGGATGATACTACTTAAATAGAAGAGAGTTGTTTAAAGCTGTCTAACTTTATATAGAAAGATGTAATTGCATGATTAACCTTTATTGATTCAGTATGTAATGCTAGGTATTGTAGTCCAATATTTCTTTTGAGTATCATTGCCAATCAGAGCTAACACTGGGGGGGGGGTTATGCCTTTGACCACCCACACAGGCATGAGGAGAATATGCAAACTACAGCAAAGGAAGTCGAACCAGCAACCTTCCTGCTGTGAGGCATTAACCTGCTGCATTTCCTGTTGTTGACATCACTATCTTCAGTTAAGAGAAGAAATCATGTTTCTATAGCTTTTCTTAATATCATTTAAATTTATGACTGAAAGAATCATGCATTTAAAGAAACTTCTAAATGTGTTGATAAACTCGTCAAAATGTCAGAAGTCGGATCCTTTTACGGAACAAAATCCCAGCTGTCAGCCACTTTTTATTCTCATGATAGAGTGAAGAGCTCATGCATAACTTACAACCAAAGTAAGATACAAAGATATGAGAATAATCACATGCCAACTTCTCATTCATTATAATCTCAAGGTAATCACAGAACATTAACTATGTGTCTAATTACAGAACCCCTGAAGGACTTTGTAAATGACCCCTTCCTCTGGGGTTTGAGCTAACCTGCAGTCAACCATCCCTATCGTCATCTCAATACATTACACGGGCATCCCGTGATAATACAACCATTTGAAATGAGAGATTCATTAATCAAGGTGCTTGTGTTCACAGGGGAAACTCCAGGGCTTTTTATAATTATGTCTCCGTATCAGCAAAGCATTAAATCGAGGCCACGCCATTCATATTCAAGAGTTTATGGAAATGGAGGAAGATCTAGGCTCGGCATCACCAGAAACTATCCTCACGTTGAAGGTTTAATTTCAGGTAAAAACAAACTGAATGTAATTACAAACCTGAAGGGCATGAGAGGCTGTGAATGTGGCTGATAAAACCAATCTGACCTTACATTTTTTGGTCAGTGCTGCTTATCAATACCAAACTTGTGGTTTATTATTGAACAGAACATGTTTCTCAAATGCGTAATTTAAATTCAAGGACTTTCTATTTAGAACTTCATATTTTGAAATGTCAGTTTGCATTAAATATCCTGAATTAAAGGTGAAAACGTCTGAAAAGTTATTTTTTTACTGCTCATGGGTTTAACACAGTCTGTTTTGTTCAGATGCATATTTTAGATGTAAATCCTATTTAAAATATGTCAGACTCTTCAAATAAATCTGATTTGAATCACATTTTCGATGAGTTATGAATCCCCCCCCCAAAAAAAAAAAAAAAAAAAAAAAAAAAAAAAAAAAAAAAACCCTTGGTCTAGTTACTTTTGGCCCAACAATTTTGTATCTAAACCAGCCCCACAGAGAGCAAAGACATTATTTGAGGTCAGTATTTTTTTTGCTTTATGTGGTTGTGGGTAGATCATTTGGTGTTTCTGTAATGTTCCACTATTGAAATCCACAGAATGTTGATTAAAGACAAAAAAAATCTAGTCTTTATACACTTTCCCTGATCCAGCTGTATTCTCAGTCCATCTGAGATGCTCTGTTAGAGCTCCTGCCACTTCACGGCTCCCTTTCCCACATGCAGGGCCCTAAGCAGAATTTCATTTTGAGCCCCCCCCCCGCGCCATCAATGAGTGGAGGTATGTTTACCCTTTAAATTTCTCCATTGTGGGTCGTATTAAGGATTATCTTAATTTATCTCATTTTTTTTTAATCTTACATGACTGTCATGAACTAAATTCCCCTAGAGATTTCAACAATTTACCTCCAAAAAATACCCCCAAACTTCCATTGATAGCATAGATTGATAGGCTATAAACTAGGCTTTACACAATTAAGATTTTGGGGCTGATCACTGATTGGTGAGTTTAAAAAAACGATCACTGATCGGATCACAAGAGGGAGCAATATGTCTTTTTAAATAATTAAGTTGTTTGTCCTCTTACGGCCTCCATACCCTGAAGACATGTTTGCCACAGTTTTACCTGATTTATACACCGTCCACTGAAAACAGCTGAGATCCACCTATGGGCCTCCACCCACAGGTTGAGAACCGCAGCACTACTAGATTGTATTTAAAGCTTGATCCTTCAAAGATTGGTCTAATATCATGGAGAATAAGTGATGGAGGATCCCTCAGGATGAATTTATCATTTGGAAAACAGTGAGTGAGTGAAAACAGCAGCTCAGAGCTGGACTGCTGTAAAATGTAGAGTTTGATTCATCAAAAGGCTGACTCGCCTTTTTTTAGGTCTTTGTGTTACTTAAACCGTGCACATGAGCTATCTGAGCTACTGTTTGAATTATAAAATCACACAAAGTGACTGATGATCCCTCACTGTCTCTGCGATTCGTGTCTATCTGCATCTTTACGCTCACCGGCAGATGGAGGAGCGCACACACAGACGCTGCGCAATTTAGGCGGTATTTAGATCAAATGTTCACATGTGCATTGGCTACACTGCAAAATGACATTACTGACAGACAACAACGGTAACAGCCACACTTTAAATGGAAAATATCAGGCCTGTAGTCCACAGAGCAGATCGTGGCTGCATCAGACAGTGGAGTATGTGTCCCCTTGCGCAAAATGGGCCCCCCCATGGATCGCGGGGCCCTATGCACAGCGTGTGTTTTGCGTTTAGGGAGGGGCGGCACTGTCCACGTGATCCAGTCGCCTCTGATTGGCCATCTCTGTGATAACTGCTCAGTTCAGCATTGGTCTCTGCATTTATAATGTCTTTGCTCTGTAATGGGTTGTTACCGTGAGCCGATGGGCTTAAACTGTAGACAAAACAATGGTAGGATGTCACACTGGTAGGTCTATTCTGGGAGAGGACCAAGGGAAGAGCCATTGAGTGGGGTTAAGGGAGAAGTCATGATGCCACAGGCTTTTTGTCTTGTTTATAGAAGTGCTCCATCCTGCTACAGAGAAATGTTAAACACACAAAACAGAATATAATAGGTGCTGAAGGGTATATAATCATGCATAAATCATGTAATCTGATCCCAGCATTTCTGTCACAACCCTATGCAGGACTAGCATTAATAAAGATCAGAGTGTGCTTGCCCATGTAGCTTTGCATCCCCTCCATGTGGAACTCCTGGACTCTTTTCAAAAGAGGGTCCACCTCTTACAGATCTCCGTCTTGCACCTAACTGGACACACCTGGAATGACCATTATTCTCGTGTCACTAGTCTAGTCAACCACCTGTAGAAAACATTTCGAAACTAGAGAGGGAAAACCTCCTCCAAGTAAGCTCCCATATTGCTGTTACATCTATAAGCAATAGTTCCATGATAAAGTTACTATCATAATATGATTCATGACCCTGAAAACCCACACCTAGCACTCAGAATCATGTTGACATCATTAATAGTTCGACTGGATCACCACCGAAATCTTATTATTTCTAAGTTGGGCCATTCCCAACATCTCCTGAAAATTTCTGCAAAATCCGTCCAGTAGGCCTTTTTTTCATGTAATCTTGCTAAAAAAAACAAACAAACAAACAAAAACAAACATACACCAGCAAAAACATAACCTTTGGCAAAGGTAATAAGCAGAACGTTTCAAAAGAATATCTGACAAGTGATTCTGTCAATCGCATACATTATGGGCCAGTCAGAAAATTTATACAAAACCTGAGCAAGTTTGGTGTGCAAGCTCTCGACAGAGTTGTCATTTGTCGTTTAATAAAGATATGCAGTCCAGATCTTATAAAACTGCTACTGAAGCTGTTAGCATGTATGCTAATATCTGTATGAGCAGTTACTATATGCTGTCTTTAACATTATGATTGAAATTTTACCAAAAATAAAAAAGTTATTTAGGTGTGGCTGTTCGGCACTGGTGGTGAGTGGAAAGAAGATGCCCAGGAGTCAGCAGACGATGGAAAAATGAAGGGTTGGATTTGTTAATCAAAACACAAAAAAGAATCCAAGGCAATTAAATTAAAGTTCAGGAAAAACACAGCCTCACAGGAAGCTGCCCTGTTCAATAATGTCTCTTCCCAGTCTAGAGCTGAGGCTACTCTTAAACTGTCCTGGCCCTTCCTTTTTTGGTTCAGACCACTGCAAAGAAAGGGAAACCACAAGTAAAGATATCCACTGAACTAATACCCACACTAAAACCTAATATGCACACATTTGGAAACTAAGAGTAAGTCTAATCATATAAATTAAAATTTTAATTATAAATAAATAACTTTATTGAAGCAAAAATGCTGTCTCGCAGCATTTCAGTCCTGGCAAAAGCAAAGCATGTTCTAGACCAGAAATCACTCCACATTCTGTATGACTCAGCAATTCTTCCTTATTTAGATTACCATACAGAGGCATGGGGAAACACTTACAAAACTTCACTACAACCACTTTTCATTCTGCAAAAAAGAGCAATAACAATCATTCATACTTTTGGATTTCAGGTACACACAAATGATTTCTTTTATGAACCTAAAACCCTAAAAGTTTTGACTTGGTGGAGCACAAAACAGCTCAACTACTTTACAAGGCAAACAAAATTGAAAAGTATCTGTATCACTGTTACTGCAGTTAAACTGTGGAACAGATTGAGTACAGAACTAAAACAAATTTCAAGCGTAATTCTGTTTGAAAAGAGGCATAGAGAAATGATTTTCCAGAGGTACATTGATGAATATATGCCACAAGTTGCTTGATGATTATTTGGAGGAAAATTGTGCAGGGTATAGCAAATACATTTGTAAAGAAAGTATAGGTATGATTGTATTTTTTATTTATTTTTTGGTAAATTTAAGATGGTCTTATGATTTCAGTTAGGAAGTAACTTAAGATGTAAGTGGATAGGATTAGATAAGTTTATACTTCTTCCTACTCCTTTTCGCTCATGTAAGATGAGAGGCTTAAAAGAAAAAAAATGCGGATATGGCTACTGTCTTGTTTAATTTTCTTGTTTTTTTTTCTGATTATCACTTATTTGTATTTTTGACTGTTTTTAAGTTGTTATTTACATGATTGAAATAAAGACATCAATCAGTCAATCAAAAAAAAGAGGAAAGGCTAGAAGGCACTCCCGATTAAAATGCATTTATATTAACGGCATGGTCATGTAGACCTTAAGACCTTTTAAGGTGTAGATGACCATGCCATTAAAATGGTGGAGTCTGTGTTGGGGTCACTGTCATTGCCTCCAGAAAGTGTTGTGATAACTTTGGCACAGGAAAACGAAATTTGATAAAGAGCGGAGCCAGAGACACTCGCCTCTCACCAGACGAGGACGATGAAGGCTGTCAAAGTGTCAAAACATCTGTGACATCAGACTGAGTTTATTAAAGGAGACAGGAAAATGACAAAAAGAGCCAAATATGTTCCTCATGTTTTAATTGCATGTCTCCTTTGCGCTGAAAGAGGTTTGAAATCCAAAATTTTAAAATAGATAAATTACTTGAAATGCATTTTAGAGACCACAACCTTTTATTTCCTCTGGCAAAAGTACCGTAAATATCAGTTTTTTTCTTTTCTTTTGCTCTCCGAACATCAAAACAGAGAGCAGTAATGAGAAAATGCACTGTTTCGAGCGACCAGTGTTATGGCCAGTGTCAGGGTTTGTGGAATAAAAGCAAAGCCTCTGGTCAGAACCTTGAAAATAAAACTCTGGGTGATAAACAAGTATTAAATAAGTGCTCTGAAAGAAATCAAATAAAAAGTGAACATAGGAGGATTTGAGTGGGACTATCGTTAAATCAAAAAAGAGATGTGCTTTTCCAATAAAACAGGCTTACAATAAAACTAACGTCCATTAGAATGGATGATTTTGAGGAAAAGAAGGATATATATATATATATATATATATATATATATATACACATATATATATATATACACACATATATATATATATATATATATATATATATATATATATATATATATATATATATATATATATATATATATATATATATATATATATATATATATATATATATATATATATACATATATATATATTGCAGTTCAGGGTTACACATACATGCATCAAAACAGTTGTCATCCTTCTCACTCACAAACTGTGAGTTCTTCTGTTGGTATGACGGCACAGTCCTCTGTTATCAGAGACAAGAAATTCTGTCTTGATTTCTTGTTTCCGGTTTCTAGTTTCAGCATGAAGGTTTTTCACACAGGCATATAAGGATCATAATATGTGTATGATCATAATGATAATAGATATATACATTTTCTTTACAGGTACACATAAAGTTTGGGAATAGTGTGAAAAGGAGCAGTGCTCAAGGACTAACATGGTGACCTGCATAGCTGTGATCCAGAATGTTCTTGCAGGTTTTTACTTATGGCTGCTGCAAGAGGTGTTTTGGGGGCTTTGGGCTTTAACGGACTTCTGGAGTTTTTTGACTCAGTGTTGTTAAAAAAAAAAAAAAAAAAAAAAAAAAAAATATATATATATATATATATATATATATATATATATATATATATATATATATATGTGTGTGTGTATATTTACATTTGAACCTATTGTAATATAGGCAATGTGAAAAAAAGAAAATCAGTGCTATTACTTCTTGGTGTATGGCCCAAGTGAATTGTTATCTGCATCTAAGGCAAGCCAGAATAATAGATTGTTTAATTCTTTTTTTTAAAAGACATTTCATTGTTTGTAAGACTCAAAGTCAAATATCAGTAAAAAGATAACTTGAAGCTGTCTGTACTTGGCGTGCTGTTCAGTCTTGTGTATTTTCTTACTTTGCCCTGTTAACAGGCAAAAGCTCACAAACACATCTGTTTACATTCACCTCGATTCTTCCACAGTTCTATTCCCCGTGTAATGCACTTGAAGTGATTCTATGCAACAATTTAAGCCCAAAAAAAAAAAAAGAAGCCTCAAAATCATTTTGACTGTACTCTGACTTGTGATAGTCATTCCCATTTGGGTCTCTGTTTCTGCAAACACTGTATCTGCAGCTGAGCGGGTATGATCTCCTGGGAAAAGTGTGAAATGCTTTGCAGCACAGCTTTCTGGCAGAGAGCCCTGAAGGCACACTTCTCCCAAGCTTTGCTCTGTATTCTCAGCACTGACTGCATGGCAGATGTGAGGGGACTGAAAAGGACGATGACTGTGGGGGGGAAGAGACAGTGGCCCCAGCAAGAGGCAAAGACATGAGTGTATTTCAGACATGGCCAGCACTAAAGGACTTCTAAATCTTTAAAGACTTCAGAATATGAGAAACCCCCCACACGTGAGGACAGATGTTGACAGATTTTACTGTCCTCATGGGTGAATGAAACAGGACACTGCACACTAACATTAAGTTTTGGTACTTTTCCCCCCATAGTACCAGCTCAACTCTCTTGAAGAATATACTTTCACAGTAACTCCAGAGCTGCCATGGTACAGTGGAGGACACTGAGACTGAGGCTATGTCCACACATAGGCGGGTATTTTTAAGAAAATACATAAATGTACTGTTAAATACTGTTTTTGGATATGATAACTTTGTCCATGATATGCAACTTTTTTTGCAAGTACTATGAAAAAGCAGTGTCATTTTCACATTTGTTCCTACCACTATGTCTGGTGTTACAGTTGAACTTGTTGCTATGTTAACTGGTATTAAATGTATTAAGACTAATAAGTACTGGGTAAATTCTTAATTATGTTTATGCAATGTATGACACAGTTATTATTTGAAATAGACTAGTTTCAGAAGTCTAAGATTAGCTCACAGACGGAGGGACAAAAGACTAAAGTTGCATTTTAGATGGTATCATGTATTGGTGACAGAGTGAATGATGTACAAAAATACAGTGCAAATTATTTACAGTGGAAAACTCTGACACCTACTAAGAATGGCCATACAAATCTGGACAAGTGCTTTTTCAATTAATTCACATATAGAAAATGAAAAGTAGACCTTGAGAGTCAAAAAGTTCAAAATAGATCTCAAAACCCAAGTTCAGCACGAAAACAAAACCATAAACCCAACGACCCACCCACAGTTCACTGGGGAAAACCCACGTCTTGGTTTAAGTTGAGTGCAGGGGAAAAATAGTGGTGGACAAGTTTGCAGGGGGGAAATGTGTGTTACAAGGGCAATGGGCGAAGTGAGCGGGGTATGAGTTTGTTGCGAGCTACAGAGAGCCCCTTACTGGCCCGGCAGAAGGGGTGTGACTCTTCAACATTCGGTCCATTTGTAGGTTCTAGACGGGCTCCTTTTAGCTCAACATCGGGGGATTGATAGCCTGGCCAGTCCTCGGTTTGTACTAAATACAACTCGTTCTTCAGGTTTTGGCTGTGGTAGATCATGTAGATCATGCTGTCTTCCCTCTGCTTCAAATCAAACTGATCCACAGTGCATGTTAACTGCACCTGATTGGCCACACCGACCCACGTGACCACATGACATCACCACAGACATCAACAATAATTGGCAAACTGGCCCACGTGATCGTCCCGTGAGATCAGCTGGAAATATTGCACGATTCAAGAGGGGAGTAATATATTTAGAGGCAGAAACGGGATTTGTCACCTGGGTTACATCAGCAGGCATGTTGAGTAAATATTTCTGTATTTATATTTCAATTTGAAAATATATCTGACAATCTCGATTAAACCCTGTTATTAAAAAGTTTTGTGGGTACTCTTGTTGTTGTCTACAACTGTTATAACCATGGCAACCACAGAGCAAGTAGCCATGGGTCTCCAGTCAGCATGGTCACTTACAAATCAATAACACCGGGTCTCGTCCAAAAGGTTTGCAATGTTTGTATTGTCTGAATGTTTCTGATCACAGTGAGAGAGTGACAGAAAGTATGTGTTGGCAAGTAGGGAGTCCTGTTATGAACACAGCATGGGCAAATCAGCATCCTTAAGAGCAGGAAGAAGTGGGAGCTCGAGCAAGATGACACCAGGAAGTGACTGCCCATACAGAGATTAACATAGATGCTAACAGTTTCAGAAGCTGTTTCATCAGATCTATACCACATTTCTTTAATAAATGAAAAACAACACTGAAGCACTTCTCGATAAAAGGATATTTTTGCTCCACTTTCAACATATTTTGACGAAAGTTTGTCTGATGACGTGGATCACGCTTTGGGCTTTACATCACAGCAGCAGCACCCGTGTACTACATTATCTGATTGGCCCTTATTGGTGTGATTGATAAAATGATCCAATCACCCGCCAGATTTGCCTTCGAAAAGCTCTCTACATTTCCAAACACTTTCTTTGGGCTGATGCCCCGATGGATGAGTTAAATGTCTTCATTTGGTGTGTCAGGTTAATAAAATTGTTCATATAGTCAAAATCTAAATCACCATGGATTTGTCCTATGATTACTTTTAAGTAAGAGCCAATGAAAGGCCCTTCAGTAGCTCCTCACCAATGCATATTAAGTACTATATATCATATAATGTCTGCATGTACCATGGCAACTACATTAAGGTATAAAAGCAAAGACATGAAACACAGAGTATGTTCAGCCCCAGTTCAATCATTTCTGAAGCCTGTGCACTGGATTACCTTCTATATTTAAAGGCATAGAGGAAGCATTGTGGGTTTAAATGGAGACATCCAGAGCCTCATGTGCTGTAGGCTTTGACCTTTAAGGAGTCTTACAATGAGGAGCCGTAATTTTTCCACCCTCACACAGCAGCCGTCTAGAATGCCAGCCAGTGACTGCGAGGAGACAGATAGCTGCCGGTTTCCACCGGAGACGAGGAGAAAAACGGCAGGAGAGGGGAAACTCAGCCCAATCTGCCGTGCCCTTAAGACTCGTCGGGTCCCTGCTGATGAATTTAGCCATTATCAAAGGTGAGGGGTCTGCTGAGAGAGGTCTTAAATGAGGGACTGGGAGGGGAGATTGGGGGGTGGACCAGCCAATATTTGGAGCTGAATGGCCGGAGGGAAATGGAGCGCTGGCAGAGCTACCACGCCCTGATAATCTTATTCCAATAATTGGATTTCTTGGAGAGTTCTTAGTGATGTTTTGGGGCTGGTGAAACAAGTGGACAGAGGACATAAATCTATGAGGTTCAGCTCTTAATCTGTTCTCATTAATAATCATCAGTGGATGAGACACCGCTTTCTGCAATTAAAGCCTCCTGAGAACTGTTCAAATTCAAACAAATGTTGCTGAGCTCAGTCCATGCATTGGTTCACAGGGGCTGATTTTTGTGGATGCTATAGCTCAAAAACATTCCTCAAACTTTCAGCAAATCTCTCCTTGGATTCAAGGATGGACTAGATATATATTTAGAGGTCATAGGTTAGAGGTCAAGTTGATGGACTCACTCAGAGGAACAGTCATCAATCGTTGCACACCTTCCCCCGACCTGTTTCATGCTAATACATCGGCTATCAAAAACATGTTTTGCTTTTTATTTGCATGGTTGATGCTCCTTGTGTTTTTTACTCTTTGAAACCCTTTTGACCTTGTCGCCTATCAATTTTAGAACCTACAACACACTGTAAAAGGGATAGTTCAGGATTTTTGAAGTGAGGTTGTAGTCCTGAATATTAACCACAGTGATGGAGATCCTCTCTGCATCTGTACGGACAGCTGGCGTGGAAGCTTGACCATATATTTCAGCAGATTGTGCCACCAACTCCAAGAAATTTAAACTATTTTAAATGAAAAGAAGCCACATAAAAGGCAAAGGATGACTGCACACTATTTTCAGAAGTTTTCCACTTGCGAAACACTCTTTTGGTCCTACTTAGGAACAAGGCACAGCCAAGGTGTGCCAGCAGTGTTCGATCAGAACACAGAACATACAGCACAGTGTATTTTCATCAAGAAAACTTAACATTTTAAAAATGGCACCCGTCTTTATTCAACACAATCATTAAAAGATGAATATTTAATTGAAGAAAAACTCATTAGGCTCCTCTGGTTTTTCATTTGAGTTTGTAAAACTGTGAATCTGCTCTGTACAAGTATTAATGTTCTTTACAGATGGAAGGCTCTGCATGATGGGTGCTGCAGACTGCAGAGACACATTGAAAAGCCTCTGATCTGGAAACATCCCAAAGTGATTTTAGTATCCACACTCTTATTTTAGTCCAGTTTGACGAAATGAGCTCACAATTTGAGCACCTGCATCAACATAGAGTTCTCCAGTCCTACAGTTTCCATGGCAGTTTCCACCATTTTTATGTCTGACCTGTAGACTCTCCAGAAAAAATCTCCATCTACAGGAGTTTTTCCTGTGTGTTCTTCAGGGCGGAAGGACATGTTTGCTGTGCCACATACTGAAGTAGTTCCCAACAAAGCAGCTTGCTAGTCGAAAAGACTAAAGCATGTAATCCCTGTGCGCTGTTTTTGTGGCTTGTTGCACCTAAAACTCTTTATGCAAAGATGGTGGCACCATTTGCAGCAATATATATAGCCCAAGCTTTCATGCCGGCTCTTTTTGTACAGATACAGAGCTTTTCTGTCACTGTGGCTGATGTTCAAGTTAATACTATATTCCACATACAACTCCACTTCAACAACCCTGAACTGTCCCTTTAAAGACAAAATATTTGTCCTACGGTTACATTATCCTGCAGAGTAAAGACGTCACTGAGATGAATGGGGAAAACACAAAACCAGCACCCCCTTTCAGATTCTGCTTAATTAAGTAGTTCAGCTAAAAGTTTCAGCTAAAAATAACCACCCATCGATGACTGAATGGAAAATAAATCTGTAATTCTTCCTCCCACACGTGCACACTCTCATCCATACATGCACAGTAACACAAACATCAACAGGCCACCCACATACAGATCTGAGTAAATCACTCCCACACCTACACAGGTGATGGCACAGCTCTGCTCACTTAATCCTATAAAGATATGGGCTGCTAATCAGTGTGTGTGTGTTTCATCACATCAGCACTTCGCTCCGTCCCTGGTGGGTGGCAGCCCCGCCTGCGAGTCGTAATTCACACCAGCAGGATGCAGCCCGCACCACTGCTGCAGGTCGTCCATAAAGATTGGTACGGGTGGGGTGGGGGTGCTGGATCGGTATGGGGAGAAGAGTGTGATCTATGGTCTAGTCCTCAGCACTCCGTTTTAGGAAACTTCTCTAATGTGCCTCCCACCCGGCCGTCGTCCTCCTCCTCCTCCTGTTGTTGTTGTTGTTGAATAATTCACACCGGTGAGGGAGCAGAGATCGAGCGAGGGCAATTGGGGAAGAGGGAGCATGATTCACGGGTCATGGCAGGGCCTGTCTTTGCTGTCATATTTCACAGCGCTCGCAGGTGAACTCGACACAGCAAAATTTGCACGGGCCGGATGGTGAGTTACTGGTTCATACAGGGTTTTTGTTTCAATGTAGCAACTCCTCAGGTGGTGCTCATTCATCCACATTATTTACTACATACTCATTCATAATGTATATCCTGTAGGGTGGAGAGAGAAAGAGAGAATTCAGTTTTCAAATATATGCTGGAGAATTCTGCAGGTTTGAAGTTGTAAAATGCATCAATAATGTAGCAGATAGCCAAAGTGAATACACTGTTGAATAATGACTAACAGGATGATCACATTGGGACACATTGCTCAAGGTGCAGATTCACCAAAAATGTCCTCAGGGTAAATAAACACAGAAAAACACCCTTATATGCCCTTAAGTGTATTTAACATGTCTTCTCTGCATGATAGAGGACATATGTTAACAAAACCAAAAGTATGCAGCATTAAGACCTCCCCCTCTCCTTGGCTTTGCAGCATTAGCAGCTACTGCAAACATCACATTCCTCTGACCCCAGTATTCCGAATTGTTGACAACATGCAGAGTCTAGCTGACCTGTAAACCTATCAGAACAGACTGGGCCTATATGGAGAAAATATGGGCCCAGTCTTTGAGGGGGCTGGAACAAGTATCTCAAATAGACCTCTAATGTTCCTTTGTGCACATAAAGTTGGCACTTCATCAGGCATACCAAAGCCTGTCGAATGATGCAGGATCTCGCCACCCACCACTAGTTAGAATGGTAGCTGCAGTCTTTGCTGCCATCCAGCCTATTGTTGTACTATCACCGTAAAATACAAAACCGGCTTCAAGTAACAACATTGTTTAGCTTGAAGCAGTTTGTAAGTATTTTGAGTAATAAAATAAAGATGGCGCTGCATTTAGACTGTCCGGTGGCACGTGCATATTGACTGGAGTGATGTGTAACCATATTCCACAAATACTTTACACTAACCGACATACATTTACAGACATTAACCTGTTAAGAGGCTGGCAGTGCTAGCAATGCTAATCATAGCTTGCACACTGCTAGATGTTGTCAGTGAGAGCTACGTTAGCCTGCTTATAGCTGTGATATTCAGCCAAATTCAAGCCACAACTCACTGCTTTTTGGAGTCACTTGCCTTGTTTGGTCCTTGTTCGGGTCAGATTGATTTCACACCCAAAATTATCTAAACTCTGGTCCACTTAGGAGTGAACTAAAACCCCTTGTTTTCAAGCAGGCTAGGGTTCAATTCTTTGGACCAGACTTAAGGGGGGCTTTTGCACCACACCAAATCAACTAAATTTTCAAAAAAAAGCAAACCGGAGTTTACTTGGTCAAGAAAAAATGTGCTAGATGTGAAACTGCCTTTAGTTTCACATACTGAGAAGCCCTGATCCAACTGTATTCTCATTCTGTCTGAGATCCTTAATCTGAGCCCCTGATACTTTAAGGCCCTTTTCCCCCCGTGGGAAAAGGTTGTTCTGATTAGTTGACGTACCAGGTGTGTGGTGGTTGGTATTTTTGTGTGTTATTGTCAACTCTGCATTCATTCTATGGTATATCCTCTTCACGGGGCTTGGTACCCTGAACAAATGGGCTTAAATTATTGACAAAACTGTGGAAGATTGTCACGGTGGTAGGTCTATATGGGTGGGCTGGGGGAACAAGCCTTCAGGCATCTATGGTGGAGTAAAGGGGGAAAGGGAGACGTCCTGATTCTGCAGATTTTTTCATCTTGTGCATAGAGGAACTCTGTCATGCGAAGGAGACATATAATACTGGAAAAAGCATTATATATGTCAGGGTATGAACCCAAGGTAAACTAACAAAAAACAAAGTGAGGGACCCAAATGCAGATTTAACAAAAAGGCTTTATTTTAAACTGAAAGAGGGATCAAAAATCCAAAAAGAAACCTTAAAAAGT
Source organism: Cetoscarus ocellatus (assembly GCA_037902135.1). NCBI lineage: Eukaryota > Metazoa > Chordata > Actinopteri > Labriformes > Labridae > Cetoscarus > Cetoscarus ocellatus. The sequence goes on from JBAMNC010000277.1 coordinate 2,434,395, forward strand.
CCAAACACAAAAACAATCCTGAACAAAGTAGCAAATCAAAACAAATCTTTAATTAAGTGCAAATCAAAGTAACTGAAAAGTGAACTTACTGGAGAACACTGGAAGCACAAGAGACTGACGCACCTTTGTGAGACAGGGTAGATCACAGGTGTCAAACTGATCCAGTAAAGGGCCACTGTGGCTGCAGGTTTTCATTCCAACCAAGCAAGAACACAGCTGATGCAAATTATTCAATCAACTGGATTGTCTTTACACAGTTGATTTGTTGGATCAGGTGTGTTCTTGCTTGGTTGGAATGAAAACCTGCAGCTACAGTGGCCCTTTACTGGATCAGTTTGACACCCCTGGGGTAGATGAATGACCCAACGAGGAGAAAGGGGAACACAGAGACTGTATACACCAGGGAGACATCAAGCACAGGTGAGACAATCACACAGGTGGAGGAAATCATCATCAGAGAGACACATAGAAGGGAGGGCAGGAAAACACCACAAGGAACCCAGGGATTTCAAAATAAAACAGGAAACATGCGACAAGACACAAATCCTGAACACAAAATTGGTAACTTAACTAAGACCAAGGACAGAATCAAGACAACAAAAAGGAAACACAAGAGATCTAAACAAGGAACATAAAATAAAACAGTACAAGCCATATCACAACAATATATGCTTTTTAAGTTGAGTAAAAGTGTAACAAACACATGAATCATTTTCAAAGTGAAATAGATCAGCTTATGTGTTATTTAATCTACTACAAGCAGTATCATTTTAGTCCACTTCAAGTCAAACCCACATGCATTCTCTCTGTTCTGTAAATATTTACTAGAGAGCACAGGGTCAGTTTTAAAATAATCTACAAACAGAATAAAAACCAGTGTTTCCTCTTGTTTTTGTAACATTTGCTAAAAACAGCAGCACATAGCTGTATCAGGAAATAACCTACCTTTTTACAAAACAAGAGCTGTGTATTTGTGACCTCTTATTAAAGATTCAGATCTTGAGTAAGACCCATTAGGCTTGAAGCAATGGAGTGGAAGATGAAAGGATCTAAAGAGGGCCTCCACCAGCAGCACTTTCATTTCCCTCCACATGACCCAGTCTATGACGAAGGTAGGTTTACCAACGACAACACACCATAGCTTTGTTTTTCACGTGTATTTTAATCCGTTTACAATCAGACACATCAGCATTTTAAAGTGTGAAATGACAAATTAGATCAAACCGTCATGGCTGTCTACAACTGACGGCTTAGACTGTAAATAACATCATAAAATGCTAAGTGTTGAGTCACTGAACATGAGGCAGCAGCCAGATTCACACAGGTGTAAAGACACTGATGCACCAAGATAATTTATTCAGCACGAGGAACAGCTAAACTAATCCTGCAGCTGACATTTATAGCATGCCGTTATCCAAACACAGGCATCCCAAAGGAGGTGCTAAACTGCCAGCAAACACTTAGACATGAAAGCAGAGAGCCTGAGTGATAGTGCTCATAACAGAAGCACCAGGCCTCAGTCTTAGCATAGAGCATGAAGAAGATGGGGGTGATGCTGCTGCTTATTATTGTGTTTTGAATGAACAGAATGTTGTCATACTTAATTAAAAATAGATGAAAGAAATCACACAAACATGACTTTAAATGTCATACCTTGAAATAATAGTTCCTGTTGGGACCACTGTTGGGACCACTTTGTCAGGAAGTGGGATTACTATAATTTAGCTTTATTTGCAGTAATTAAATGTAGCTTATTGCAATATCTTTTGTTGTTTATTAGCAGCTTATATTGAATTTATTTCAGATATTTGAATTTGGCAGTATGACTCTGATAAGATGGTCTTTGTCCTTCCATGCGCCAATTGTAGAAGCCTTACACAGGAAGAGCAGACATCCTTCCTTGGCTTTCTTTTCTCTACTAAGAGAGCACGAGACAAGGGTCATCAAAACTTTTTTCTTGAATCAAGTTTAAGTACATAAAGTTGTCAGAGGAATCCTCCCAGCGCAAGCATGAATGTCAATGCAACATTTATTAAGTCAGAAAATGGCTTTGAGTAGGAGCTGGAGTGAAGGAGGGTTGTCAAGCAGCTTGTAGCAGGAACAGCAAAGAGGAAGCAGGCTAGAGCACCCGCTGGTCTGAGTATATTTAAGCCAGTGGTAGCTTGGAGGCTAATCAGGCAACTATCAACAGGTGGGATGGCTTTGGATTAGCTGTTTTAAAATGGAATGCTGGCATGTTCGCGATCTTGACTCCATGTCCTGCCAGAACCATCGCTATGTTCACCTACGTTCGTCTTAATCACAATCAATAAATTGACCTCTTTGACAGCAAACCTGGTCTATGCTTCTGTGCCAGGGATAGGCAGGGTCAGTGGCACCAACTAACTTTAAAAGCATGTCTTTGTTCAGAGGAAAGAAACAGGAGTACCTTGAGATCACCCTTGTATGCACAGGGTTATCATGCAAACTCCATAAAGGCACTGCTAGACTAGGGAGTCAAACCAGCAACCTTCTTGCTGTGAAGTCCCAGCACTACCTCCTGTTCCACAGACGCAGCTTACAGAGCCATGGCAGGATACCTTACCTGTAAAAAGAAAAATATCCCTTATTTTATCAGCCACATGCTCCTGCTTGCTCCTGCATGATTATGCCAGATATGAGATCTTATAAAGAGTTGGAAGGCGTAAGACTCACCTGTAGAGTGGCTAATAGCTTCATAATGCCTCCATCATTTCTCCTTGGATGGAAAATGTCAGCTTGACAGTGTCCTTATAATTCACAGCATCGGAGTCTTTGATAGCACGCTGCTGAGTAAGATGGTGGCAGAATCTTAAAAAACCTCACTTGGCATTCCTAACAATCACCTCCATCACCCCGCCCCTCCTCTCCAATTCTGTTCTCAGTTGATGGAGGGGCTCCTCTCTACCTCTTCAATGGCCGCTGCCTGCCTGTTTCTAATTCTGCTCAGGCTGATGTGAGGCCATGGTGAGTTTTTTTTTTTTAACCGTGCTTTCGAGAGACAGATGTGGGCTTCTTGCACACGTATCCCCTGAGGTGCAATTCAAAATCACTTTCCTAAACTGTGGAGCCTGCACACCCTCAACTTTTCTTATTGACTGTTTCAGGACCATTTTTTTCCCCTAAAGTTGCATCACAGACACTCAGTGTGCTAGGTGGCGTACACGGTTATCGTCGAACTCATTTTGGGGAGCAGATAAATCACTGCACACTATTGGACAAGCACATGAATACCTTTACTGTGAACCTCTTAAACCCTCATAGATTTTTGGCTTAATTAATCCTTAACTGGCTCTGATTAGTCCACTGGCCCACAAATCAGAAAACCTTCTTTCATAGCAACATTTGCTGGTGTGCTTCCTGTTAGATGGTCATGTACGCCCATTTGTTTAACACATCACATTAAATACAAGCCCTTATGTTGTTACTTCAGCATATTTAAAAATTTTGCTGTGGGCGTCTGCAAGACTGACTATTTTTCTTCCTGTTTTCTAAACAAATGATCAAATAGAAGTTCTCCCTGTGCACAAACTTCCTCCAAGGTTGTTTCAACACTGTCAGGAGAGTTATTGTCAAAAAAAAATAGCCCTATCACTGTTAAGAAATCCTTTAAAAAAACTCCTGGATCTGCACTCAGATTCAGATCCTTCTGCCATGACCAACATTCCTAAAAAAAATACACAGAAATCTGCAGGGAACTTATTGGGCTATTCACAAAAATGTGGATGAACTGCTTTATATTGCAATTTGGAAAAACTATTTAGAAAATTCCTAGATCTGCATCTGGATTCAGATCATCAAATTTGTATAACTTCTTGCTTGTGCCATGAGCAACATTTCCTGAAAAATGTAATGAAAATCCATGGAGAACATGCTGAGTTATTAGCAAAAATATGGAAAACTATCCCACCACCAAAATTTGATCAAATCCATTCTCAACTTTTTGAGTTATCCTGTTCACCAACCAACAAACAAACAAACTGACTTACTTACTAACAATTGTCGACACAAACATAATCTCTTGGTGGAGGTAATAATAACAAATGCATTCCGACCATCCGCAGCCCATCTGCATTAAGATTTGTTGTGTTGCGTGTTCAGAGATGATCTTCTTTATACCTTGATTGTGGTTAATTGAGTTTTTGTTACCGTTCATCAACTGGAACCACTCCTTTGACCTCAGCATCAATAAGGTATTTTTGTCCAGAGAATTGTCCCTTTCTGGATATTTTCTCTTTTTTGGACCATTCCCTCTAAACCCTCGAGATCGTTGTGTGAAAGTCCCAGTAGATCAGTGATTTCTGAAAAACTTAGACTAGCCTATTCTGCACCAACAGCCACGCCACATTCAAAGTCACTGAAATCCCCTTTCTTACCCGTACTGATGCTTTGAACCTCAGCAGGTTGTCTTTACCATGTCTAGACACCTAAATGCACTGATTTACTGTCATGTGATTGGCTGATTAGGTATATGTGTGACCAAGCAGTTGAATGGGTATACGGGGTGAGTGTTGATTCAATATGGAGAAGCTTGAGTATTCTTTGAGAGAACTGTTCTATAGATATATTCATATCCACTGAAGCTTGTCAAAGGAAAAGCAGATCATTTGTGTTTATGTTTTGCACATTATTCAACCTCCTGTGTGTTTCCAAATGTGTTATTTTACTCATGAATATGCATGAGTTGTGAACAAATTAGGCAGAATCCTCAAAGTTCTTTAATGGAGAGTTTAGAAACACTTAAGACAAGAGAAAGATGAACTTTATTTTTACTCACACAAAATTAAAAGTGATTCATCACATAATTCCCATATCTGCTTCAAGGACTTTAGGACTTTAAAAGTGGGTTTGTTAGTGAAGTATAAAAAGAAACTACATCTCCGAGTGTCCTTAATTGTCTTTAATGGTGGCACTTAGGGATAGGAAGACAGGGTTGTTTTTACTCTCTATACACTTTTATTTTCTGTTTTCACTCTTGCAAATTACTGTACAAACAACTTTACCAAACTTGAAGAAACAGCCATGATATGAACTTAGATTAACTCCCAGCCTGTATCTGTGTTATCTTTACAGCTGAACAAGTAAAATATTTAAGGACATGGAGGTAGAATCCCTTAAAGCCAAAAGAGTCCATATAAAAGTGATGAACAGTCACAATAAGAAAGCACAAAGAATCCATTTTGGCTGTGTTTTAAGAAAGCACACCTCACTAAGCTTTGAGAACACTGATAAATGCAGTGGACTGTTTCTTTTTTCCAAGGTATTACAATAAATGGCTTCTTGGCAGTGCAACCAAATCTAGCAGAACTACTGTACCAAAAAAAACAGCAGACTGTATCATTCATGTGGACAATAAAAGTTTTAGAATATCGTCCTCTGTAAGAGGCACTCAGGATAGAAACAACTGGCTGCAAAAAAGAAACAACATAATAGAGAAACCGAGACAAATTTACCCCACAAGTGCTTAATTTTTAATTTTTTTTTGATGGTGTGAAGCACATAAGCTTAAAGCGCATGATACACAGGAGGTGAGAACATGTCCAGATAAATTTTGCTATTTAGAAGATGCATAATCTTGGTGCAACATGATGTAAAGAGGGCAAACATGGATCAAGCCAATCAGAGTGTAAGCTCTAGTGCCCTTAAGAAGTGCCTGGTTGACCTTGCTGACATGGAGGATTTCAATGCTTGGTACAAACATTAGCTGGATCATTTAGTTCCTCTCCTTTTACTTTACAATTAAACCTGACATCAACTGTGTGAAATATGTTAATGCACTTAGCTAAGATAAATTTGCCCAAAATATTCCTACAACATCAAACAATCAGAAAGATGCACTGAAAACAATCACATTCAGGATCATGCAGAACCTGTTTTCGTATGTGCTGTTTGCTCAAAATCAAATAAAGGTTGACTTTTTCATACTTATTTTACATGCTAGGTGAGTTAGTTGTTTCCTTTTGTGTTGCTTTAAACCTTTTAACAACTTGTATTATCTATGAGCATGATTATTGGAGGCAGTCCCAAATATCTATGACCATTATTATAGATACTTCTCTATGTAGCATGAGAACCTTTGAGAGTGTGTGCTTCTGTTTAATTCTTGGTGTATGAACACACTTTGGAAAGCTTGGGAACAAAGGTACATTGTCTTTCAGCTTTTTGTTCCACTTAAACATGAATTGAATTTTTCAACAAATGCACTGATACTAAATTTAAAGGAGAGTCCACAACTATGCACCAGAAGGAGCACAACTGTTTGGTTAATATGCTGAGCACATAGGAGTGCCTAGTGTTATGGCTGTATGTAGCTTTTTGTCGAGTGTCCCTTTTCCTTCCTGTTGTCTCCAGATGAAGTCACTGATTATCCAATGAGGTGCTTTAAAGCTCTGAGCTGAGTCTGCCTGTCAAGTTGGAATTAATTTCAAAAAACTGTCTTTGCATTAAATTTGCAAGAAAATGTGTGTATGTCACAGACTTGTTGATTCTTTTGACAACATTTAACAGCATATTGATGCATTCATGTGTTTTCATGTAGACAAAGATGATTTTGAAAACTACACACATGTGGATGAGATTCATTTTGGAATAAATAAGGAAAATCTCTGTTTTAGAAAATACCCACCTTCTTGTGGACACTGCTGAAACATCTGTAACCCTGACTTGAGTCTTTGACCAGTTTTTGGTCGTCAAAGGTGGCAATTTAAGTCCTAACCACCCATTATTTTCGAACAAACACACCCCTGGGCACAAAAAGGAGTGCGTGTCCCTTTGCTATTCAGACAACATGAGCACTGTGCATAATTCGGCACCAACAACCAATTACTAAAGTTAGTAGTTGACAATTAAAGAAGTTAGTCACTAATTTGGTTATCAATGTGCTGTGTCACAGGGTTATTTCTAACCTGTCATGCTAAATGGATCATTCAGTGCATTTCACCAGTCCATCTGGAAAAGAGCCTATAGTGTGTAAGAATGGGCAGAACCTTTCAAAAGTATATTTGGCAGGTGACTGGATGATCATTTCTTCAATTGCATTCATGATGGGCCAATCAGATAATGTAGCTGATTCTGTCAGTCATGATGATGGGATTAGTTCAAAGTAGAATTTAGGTTTGTTTTCATGTACAAGAATAGAAATATTACCCTGTGCTAGGCTGAAAATGGGAAAGACAACTGAAAACTATTCAGGCATACCGCTACTCTTGCAGCCTCTATAAGCATGGAGTCTCTCACATTTTTAACGTCTGTTAAGATATTTAAGATCTTTTTGTTTGCAGCGCAGACTTAAAAATCACATAATTGTGAAGAATATGTATGATTTTAGCAGAAAAGCTGATATCTGTGTATGCTTGTACATTTTGCTCTGATGTGAGCATAGAGCTGTAAAACTGCAGTTGGGAACAGCTTTAGGTTTGCTTCTGTGTAGATTCTCATTCATCCAGGTCATGGTCATCCTGAAGATTCAAAAACAAGGCAACTGGACTGTGTAGAGTTTGTTGGGAAGACGTTTCACTTCTCGTCCAAGAAGCTTCTTCAGTTCCAAATGGCTGGTGCTGGAAGCAGATATTTATCTTGCTAGAGGAGAAAACAACAACAAAGGGAGGGAGGAGTTGGAGAACGACTCATAGAAACTTATCCCAGGGTGATGTAACCCCTGAGAGTCATTACCCTGAATGGGTCATTAACTCCCCCTGTCATGTGAGGTGTTGTGGTCACATGTGCCCAGGTGTGAATGTTTGGAGAGCTTCCTGGGGAGAGAGCTTAGCACAGCATTATATGTGGCTGAGAGGTTGTGTCTGAGTCCACCACCTCTGTTAAGAGAAGGCTTCTCCAGTCTGGTGAAGATGGCTTCTTTAACTCCTCTTTCAAACCATCTATCTTCTCTCGCCAACACCTGTACATTGCTGTCCTCAAAAGAGTGTCCCGTGTCCTTTAAGTGAAGGTGGACCGCTGAGTCCTGACCTGAGGACGTGGCTCTCCTGTGTTGAGCCATACGCTTGTGAAGCAGTGGTTTAGTTTCCCCAATGTACAGGTCTGAGCATTCCTCACTGCACTGGACTGCATACACCACATTGCTCTGTTTATGTCTTGGTGTTTTGTCCTTGGGATGGACCAACTTCTGCCTTAATGTGTTTCCAGGCTTGAAGTGAACAGAAATGTGGTGTTTGCCAAAAATTCTCTTGAGTTTTTTGGATAAACCTGCAACATAAGGAATCACAATGTTCTTGCGTCTCTCTTCCCAATCATGCCCCGTCTCCTTTCTTTTCTTGTTCTTCAAAAAGGCCCACTTTGGGTATCCACAGGTTTTCAGGGCTTCTCTAATGTGTTTCTGTTCCTCTTTCCTTTCCTTTCCTTCCTTGTAGGAACACTCTCAGCCCGGTGGTTGAGGGTTCTGATGACACCCAGCTTGTGCTGAAGCGGATGGTGGGAATCAAAGTTTTAGGTTTGCTCCTTTCTCCATTTTTCTGTCATCAATGCAAATGTATACACAAAATTATTTAGAGTGTGAGTGCGTGGTCAGCGGTGCATATATAAGTGAACGTAATTATTCATTTGATTTGTACATACAATAAATACTGTCAGAGGTCTAACCACTCATTTAACAACAGGGCACAGCCATTCATGCATGAAAACTCTGTGTGTCTTGTTCACTAACTGGTGTGTTTCTTTTTTTACCAATACAAACACAATAGCTGTGTTCAGCAGTTAGCATGCCCCTGCACTCAATTAATGAAACAATTTGCATTTTAATGGCCAATTGAAATATATTTAGTTTATCAAAGAGCTGAAAGAAAATAGCTGTTTCATTCACCTCCTGCCTGTGAGTCAACAAATTACAACAAAGGAAGAGATTCAGTCAGCTGTGGAGGCTGCTGACAGGTGTTCCAACATCTGGATGCATTGACTGCAGCTTTATTTGATTTCAGGAGTCTATTGATCACTCATGAGTATGGAGGAAATGTGATCTACCTTTATCTGACACTAAATCAACTGAACCCTGTCATGCATGGTGTCCTCATTTATGTACAGGTAAAGTCAGCAGGAATCAAAATCAGAAAGTCTTAATACACTGTTAAATTAAATAATGTTTGGAGCATATGAACAGATTAGAGCTTTGTGTTACTGGATTATGGATTCATAATGTTTGTAAGTTACTCCAGGCAGGGCAAAACTGGCCCTTCGTTAGATGTTCTTATACAAGTGGGCGATTCAATTGGATGTATCTGAACAGCCACGCTGAGATCACCTTAAAAGGATGATCTGGCTCGCCCCAAACCCACCTGTAGCGGTTTGTTTGCAGGATGGACACAACAACCCAGAGACCAACACGAACAGGGTGACGGGTTAGCTCACAACACTGTTGTAGAGTAAAAGTAGTTGCAGTAGTAATAACATTTACATTATGGTTACCATGCTGATGACAAAGTCTTTCTTTATAATACTATTTTGGATCAGAATCACTTTCTGTGCACAGGCACAACATACATGTGACTCAGGACAAACCAGACCTGTGACCATTTCTAAACATCTATCCTTGTGTGTGCATAAATACCTCTATGTATATAATTTAAGTGCAATTTTGCATGAATGCTTACATCTGTGTATGCTAACCATGTGCAATACTGTACATAAACAACTCTGCTTATGCACAACCTGTGCTATACAACTGGTGTGGGCAAGTGTGCAAACATACATTAGCACTTTTATTATGAGGTGCAATATATCAGCACTTTCACACTTCAGCTCTTCAGCACGTTAACACTGCATTTTGCACATTAAACAGCTCAAGCACTTTAACCCTGAGGGTCTCTTTGTTATAGCTTGTCTTGAGCATATCATTTGTGTTGTTGTATGTGTGTCCTATAATTTAATGTAAATTTCATGTTGTGTTTATCTGTCATCTTTCTGCTGAATGTTACTGTTGTTTTACGTACTTTATGTATTTAAGATTGTACACACCTGCACAGATGCATTACATCAACCTGCCGAGGACTACAGATGGAAATTAGCCTGTGGCTATAATCTGGCACATTTACATGTCAGTGTTCATTAATGTGCACTGTCTTCTATTTAAATAAATAAATAAATAAAATAAATAAAATATCAACAGGTTAACATTACTCACCATGTCTACAGCAGAACAACACAGGATTCAGCAACATCAACTGATTCATAGACTGGTTTAGTTCTCAGAATTTAGTCCAGCTTATTCAAAAAGGAGAATTTATCCTTTTTAAAGCTGCTCTCTACTTTTCCACATTATTGACAATATCTCTTAGTTACCATGCTATCTGATTTCTCTATGGTCTGCTGTAGACACTGGCTAGTGTTAAAAGCCCCTGTTCTTTGTGCACAGACTTTGTTTCCATTTATATTGTCCCACATTGACAAATATGCTCATCTACATAATCATACATGGGACATTTAATCTCTGGTATCACTGCTATTATTTTTCTGTTTTGTGGGTAGTTTTACTGGCTTTCTTCTCGTTGGCTGTGACTTAATGACATTAGGCCAGCTCTGGCCTTTAGTGCTACTTAGTACAGCACTAGTGCAACTTGACCTGGACTTGGTCCTTTTCAGTATGCCACCATGTGAACATAAAACGATCCAAAGGAAATATGCCAATTTGCAGCATTTTTTCAACTGAATTACAACAAGAAACTGACTTGTAAGTATGAAAACCACTTTAGGTTTTTCATAATTCCACGGACTGCCTGAAGACACCACAGAGCTTTGGCAGAGCTTTGTTCGATTAGACTGTAAATTCAATCCCCTTTGTGATGAAGAAGCTTCTAAGACACAGGCTTGAAAAGTAATATTCTACAAGTTAATTATGTTAATTCTTGAGCACTTATATGCAAGTTTCTTCTTTAGATTTTTAGGATTGTTTAGACTTTTATATTCTGTGTTGAGTTTAATCGGTTCTGAACTTCAGCTTAAGTTTTTAGTATTTATAGTTTCAATTTGCCCTTTCTCAGCCTTATTTTGAATTTTAACCACCCTTTTCATAGGTCAATAAATAACTGTCATGTAACTACTAACATCTGAGTTATTTTTGTCAATTTCCTTCACACTAGCTGAGCTGCAGACATGGATCTATCCTGCCTTGTATTAACAGGACAGACTGCTGCTGGTGTGTTGATGTGGATGGTATTTTACAGGCATACTTTGGGGCCCTTGGTACCAACAAAGTATCGTTTAAACGCCTCAAGATACATGAGTATTGTTACTGATTACGTCCATCCCTTAATAACCACAGTGGACCCATCTTCTGATCTACCCCCAGAGGGATAACCTGCCATATGACAAAGCTCAAATCATCTCAAACTGGTTTCTTGAACAATACAACAAGTTCACTGCACTACAGAAAAATCCACAGTCACAGATCTCAATCCAATAGAGCACCTTTGGGAGGTGATAGGGTGAAAGATTTGCATCATGGATGTACAGCAGACAAATATTCTGCAACTCTGATGCTATCATGTCAATATGGACCAAAATCTTTGTGGAATCTTCCAGAACCTTGTTCAATCTACGCCAAAAAAGAATTAAGGCAGCTCTGAAGGCCAACAGGGATCCAACCCTGTACCAGCTTGGTGTACCTAATGAAATGACCATTTATTGCATGACATTCATTCCCCATTTGGTGCATGGTTTCCATACATACATGGATGATTGAATGATTATGTAATCAAAATACATTTTTTATTTTAAATGGAAGATAATTTTATGTGTATTGTAGTGTTATGTTGCTCTTTTTATGATTCATGCTTGAGAGGGTTAAATACTCTCTGAAAAAAGGAAACCAGGTGAATAATGTTGTGTTCAACAAACCAAACGCCCAATTGACAGAAAAAAACATTTGGAGAGGAGGCGCGCATCTTCATTGAGTGGTTGTGATTAATTTATCGACTGAGGTCTCAGGGAGAAAGAGACAGATGGACAAAATGACAGACAGAATCAAAGTAAAGCTTTTTGACAACCTGTTTATGAGACGTCAGTTTGGATTTGGATCAAGCCCTCGGAGGGCTCCACAAGGGCAAACGTTGGCTGACTTTTTGTGGCTCCTGCTGGCCACATGCTGCCCTGCTGTGAGAGTCTCCTGCTCCTGCTGCTTTCTGATGCAGAACCATGTGTATGCTCAGGGAACAAAAAGTGAGAAAGAGAAGTGAAGTCAGACTCTGAAGGTGTTTTCTGTGACTGAATTGAAACTCTGACTCCTCGGGGTAGTTTATAACAGACAAAAGGATTGTTTCTTTTAGAGCACCACTAGAATACTTGTTGGGTTTCTTTATGTAATCTCATGGTTTAGGACTGCAGACCTAAACACCAGAGGCACAACAGGCTGCCTTTCATTATGGATGGAAGTTTAAAATATCCGGCTCGCAGTGCCCCTTCAGTTCAACACTCACAGTTTCACAGTTTAGCAGCCTGAAAAGGTCAAACAAGGTTCAACTTGTTCTCTGACTGGCAGGAGCAAGTATTTTTGGTTCTCCTGGAAAAGAAACAAGTTTTCAACAAAAACAATGAGGATTCACCGCAGACTTGTAGTAAGGAGTTTCTAAAAGAAAAAGATAATAGTGTCAAAAAGATTCCACAGCCTGGTGTTTGGCCTACAGCTCTGCAAGTGGGTGGGGACTCAAGGTTAAGATCCAGGGTAGATTTTGTGATTGTCTAATTGGTGGAGAAGAAAACACATTAACATATCTAAGCTAAAAACACAAATATAACTACATTAAAATAGATTCTACCTACAGAAAGTGTTTGACTTTGTAACTCGACACCTGCAGCTTTCTCTGATTCTGATTGGTAGTTCAGCTAACCAATCAGAAACCAACAATGGGTCAATTGGGAAATAAAAACACATCGAAAAATCAGACAACTCGACAATAATGAAAAAATGCAAGAAGAAATGGAAAATCAATTGAGACAACAAAGAACATAAAAACATTAAATTGGAGCAGAATTGTTTTTTTTTAATTTGTTGTTGTGTTTTACACTTCAGGGCCACCACTAACCTGACATGGTAAATTGTTCAATTTATATGTTCAATATATACTATACAAGATGTATTTCACTTTTTTTTTGGGCAACAAAAAAGAGTTTTGGAAGGAAAGAAATTTTCAAAAACATTTTCAAAGTTGACTGAATTTTGTTCTGGCAACCACATTCACGTTGGGGCAATCAGAAAATGGTGTAGCAGGGTGTTACTGCCCAGAGTTAAGTAAATAACATCAGACAATTTACACAGCAAATTCTCGCCAAAACATGTCAAGGGAGGAGTGAAAATTTACTTTCCATTGAGACATGCTTTCAGTTTTTCTCTTTTTTCTTCATTAAATAAAAGAATGTTGCTCAGCTCTGTAAAGGAAAAACCAGCTCTATAGGTCCACATGGGCATCAGACCTTGGACCTCAAAAACAAACTGATATCAACCCTCAAGTCCAATGGCAATGCATTCTTGAAATACTGTACTAACAAGATTGAAGGTCAGTGACGGTGACCTCAGACTTCATATTTGAGTCATTCTTGGGTTTGAGTGGAAATATGAACTTTTATGAAAACCTTCTCGGTGTCCTGTAAAGGAGCAGGTGACAAAGATGAGACGCACTGACCTTGACATTTGATCTCTGCCTGTAGAAAGAGAATAAAGTCAGAGTGATTTGTCAAAGGAAAGTTTGTCAAAGTGTTATTATCAGAAACAAGGGATAACATCAAGCCCCATGACCCTGACCTTTGATCCATGCCCTCAGGAATCTGTGGCCCTGTGTGTGCAGCCACTTTTAAAGAGGAAATCCTTTGGACCGCTTCATCCTTACTCAAAGGAGAAATGACCATCTTATTTTGTGATCTGCTTTGCAAACCATTACTTAGATGTGCAGTTAACTTTTTGGAGTCTCCATTACCCATTTAAAGCACACATCAAGTCTCTACAGCCTCTATTACGTAACAAACCTTCTTGGGGCACTTCTCTGTAGTTTTTCCATGACGAACCAAACCAGCACTCTCATTGGTGTCGGAGCAGATTAATCCCAATAACATGAAATTCTACACCTATAATTCCCTTGACAGAGATATTTCCCTGACAGTCCTTTTAAAGCGTCTTTGGAGTCTGCTTTCTAACAAAGTCCTGACTCCTGTGTGACTCACCAGCTTTCCACGAGGACAATGATTGCACTATTAATATTCAGTGCTCAGCCTTTCTCATTTTTGTGTTTGTCTGCATTCCTCCTTCTTCTTCTTCTTCTTCTTCCCCTCTCATCTCTCATCCCCCCTGTTTTACGTAACAAATGCTAAGTCAGCTGGGTTATTCGCGCAGCCCCTTTAAACGAAAGCCTGCTTTATTCCTTGTGACACGTCATTTGTTTTGTTTTTGTGGTGTTGCACAAATGCTGATGCTCTACTTCTGAGCGCAGCCACCGTACGCCGTAGTAGTATCCCTCGCAGCTTGTTCATAATGGCCAGGGTGTAGACTTAATTAAGGTTTTAATTACCTTCTAATTTAGGTCATGTTTGAGTAAGAGCTGCACACAGGTTGAGCTGTGCATGCTGGACGGCGTTTGTGTTGCTCTGGTTATTAGAAGTGGGGTGTGTGAGGGAGTGAAACTAGGGAAGGGGGCAACTGGAGCACTGGATTATGCAGGAGTAGCAGGAAATTTCAGAGCACACATGATTTTCTTCTTATGGCTACACTTACTGTAAATCCAGGGTGTTATATGTTAACCTGGTTTGTTTTTCTGGATCCACAGAAGAAAGATAATACTTCTAGACTGTTGTATCTACACTAATCAGGCAGATATTCAAACATATTAACTTGAGAGTGACATCAACGGTGGCCAAACGGGTAACAGGGAGGGGGGGTCTTGCAGGCCAACAGCCAAAACCTGCTAGAAATGGAACAAAAATATCATTGCTATTGAGAAAAGCTTCCAGTGTTTTTTGTTTTCCATTTAATAAAGAATTGTGGTCCATATCAGACAAATCTGTGACTAAAGCTGTTAGCATCTATGCTAATCTCTGCACAAGCAGTCCTTTCCTGTAGTCTTGCTTGTAGCTCCCACCTCTTCCTGCTCCAAAAGAATTGGATTTGCACTTCAAGCCGAGCACAATTGTTCTAGATTGGAGCTTTGATCTGCCTGATAATAGACATTGAATCTGGAGGATCCAGCTGCACTGCAGTGATATTGAACAGCCATCCACCAAAGTCGTGCTGTGGGTTGTGAGAAAATAGAGAGAAATGCAGAAACAGAAAGAGGCAGGCGGGGACAACTGGGCTGAAATTAGAATTCATGATGGCAATGAATTTATGGCTGCCTCAACCATCAATCTGTCCTTCATCATGTTCGTCTCTGTTGAACTGAAATTTATCAGGGTAGCCCCTTATGCAGCGAAAAACAAAAAAGTCTTTTGTCCCTCAGGCCATCAGACTGTACAACTCCTCACTCAGGGGGAGGAGGAGTAACAGGTAGACAGAGGACAGGAAGGAGCAGTCGCCAGTAGCCATATTTATATTTTTATTCATATCTACAATTTATTTTTACTTTTTTACTCTTTGATACCCTGTGTGCTTTTTTTTTTTTTTACCACTTACTGCCATACAGTGCTGCTGTAATCTTAATTTCCCTGGAATCTTTCCAAGGATTAATTAAATTCTGTCTAATCTAATCTAATGTAATCCAAGCATCTTGGTTCCTCCTTTTGTGAGATTTAGGTCTCAGACAGAGAGAGAATACAACTGGATCAGTGGTACTTAGAATATGAGAGGTTTTTAGCATTAGTGATTGTGAAACTCCCCCATCAGTCATTTGGGCTCTTTAATGTTTCTGTGAATTTCCCCACACAGAGGGATACAAGACAAGAAGGTATGATAATAAGCCTTCATCACCTGTAGAAGCAGCAGTTTCAGATCTGAAAATAAATCATTTTCACCTGTGTAGCTCCATTAATAATTTGCACCATGAAGCAATAACTTCTGCAGATTGCAAAGACTATTCTGGTTGCTTCTTCATTCTGTATCAGAAATGCCTGGATGCTTGAGAGCATCCCCTCAGGCTGTCGTCAGTCCTCGACTGAACCCCCCCTAAAACTTTGCCTTTTTCTGATGCTTCCCTCCGCAGGGACATCAGCGGTCAGGCTTGGTCGCAGAACAGCCTCCCTGGAGGGGGCGGGAACTCTGTTTCTTGCTCATGGAAACTTCAGCAGGGCAGATGTCCAGTGACACAGAAGTCTGAACAACTTTTGAGACGTAATTTCACTTTTTACAGCAGTCCCTACAGTCTGAAGGGATGGACGGTGTTAAAGTTTGTGACAAAAACAAAGCTATGGAAAATATTCGACATGACATGTATGGAAAAAACATTATTTTGGTGTTGAAAACTCAGCTTTGTCTGAAAGGAGAGATATTTGGGGACAGCGATGACGTTTTAAAGTTGATTGAGTGAAACCTGAAAAGAGACGATCTTCTTAAATGTCACACATACATTCTGTTAACTTGTAAAGTTTATCCCCATCAGTAGCAGTCATATGTTGAGATGTCCTTTAGAGAGACCCTGAGCCCAAATTGCCCATGTTGCTGCATCAGTGGGATGTGAATTTACACAAATGGGATTCCTTAATACTGATGGATACTGTACATTATCAGCCTCAACCATCAGTTTATGAATATGGTGTAAATGGGTGAATGTGATGTCTTAAAGCAGGGGTGTCAAACTCGAATACACAGTGGGCCAAAATTAAAAAAATCTGTACAACTCGAGGGCTGGAATGGTTCCATTTTTATCACAAAACTAATTGAAATTAGCTTATTGCACAGATTGACCATGGAACTAACAAATCTTTTAAATTATTGCCTATAAAAACAACATTAATAATTAAATGAATGAAAAATCAGCTGCATTCATTTCTTATGGCTCTGCAGCATTTCCATGGTGATTTCTGATGAAAACGTTTTTTCACGGCAAGAAAGAATTTCCTTTCAAGAAAAATTCAACATGCCTTGTGGTAGCAAGAAAAAGTGCAAAAAGGAAACATATTACAGCTCAGTTTGCTGCACTCTGATACTCACTAGTCTAAAAAAGAAACTTGATCCTGGAACTAGCGAAGCTTATATGTTATAGATACATTTAGTATTTATTTAGCAATTAATTATTAAGTTATTTTTTCCCTTTTCCCAGCATCAATGCCCATCCAAACTTGCTCAAGTTTATTGATCACGAATAGGATGCAGCAACAGAAACAGCAGCAGCTTAATAACCTTGAAGGAAATAAACCAAAGAATCAGGCCATCATGGAATGGGTATAATTCAATTGCCTCATTAATATCATTTTAAAAATATATTAAATAAAAGAATTAACTAATCAAATCAATCAAACTTTATTTGTATAAATATATCAATATACTTCAATTGCTTAAATCAATAGCTTTTAAACTGTTTAAAATTATCACACTTACTCATTTTAAATCATGCTTTATGCTTAAGTGTTTAATCTAGTTCATAATTTTACATCAAACTAATGCATTTTAACTAATTTTAACTACTTTAATGATTAAAATATTCCAAACATGATATTCATGATTTTATCTATATTTAATCAAATCATTGTAATCTAAAGCATATGATCCATTTGAGTTTAAACAATGAAGGGAATAACAGAAAAATCCTTAAAATTTGTCAGGCGTCAAACCACCTGTGACACTTTCTTGATATTAAACTCTATATTTTACATGCTCTAGGCTTAAATGTCAATGTCAATGTCAATGTCAGCTTTATTTATATAGCACATTTAAACAGCCAGCGGCCTACCAAAGTGCTTTACAGTAGAAGAAGCAGGCACAATAAAAACAATGATCAATGAACACAAACATTTTACTCTCTCAGTCACTCATTTTGCTCTTCAGTGCGATCAAAGTTAAGTTTTCTCACCACTTGCGTCTCCGAGGTCTCTCGTTTCTTTATACAACACATTTAAAAACAGCCTTTGCTAACCAAAGTGCTGAACAACCATAAAGAGACAAACAAGATAGAAAAAAGGCAAAGAAAACCAGCACTGGGAATCAAATGAACAAACTTGAATGGCCAAATGGGACAGGAAGGCACAAAGGCTAAGGGCAAACAAGAGAAAAACATAAAAACATGATAATAAAACAATACAAAACAGTCTACAACTATCTAAAAGATATCAAAATACAATTTTACAGAGGGCTTGGGTTAGTTTAACTGAAGGCCTTAGAGAAGAAATCGGTCTTTGCAGTGACTTGAATGTGATTAGGACTGAGCAGATCTCATATGAAGAGGGAGTGAGTCCCAAAGCCTGGGAGAAGCCATCGCATCTCCTCTAGGTTTGCGACTAGGCACTTCCAAAAGCAGTTGGTTGGATGACCTGAGAGAGCTAACTGGAATGTAGCAGTGACCAGGTCAACTAGGTAGGATGGTCCTAATCCATTTCAAACTATAAAAAACAGTCCATAAAAAGTTTAAAGTCCATCCTAAAATGTACGGGATGCCAATGGAGAGGTGCTAAAACAGGTGTTATATGGTCATGTCTTCTTGTCCTTGTGAGGAGTTGTGCAGCATTTTTCACAAGCTGCAGATGGAAAAGAGAAGTTCAGAAATAAAACCCCTTTTGCAGCTCATGTTACAGTGTAAGCGCTGGGTGTAGGGATGACTCCTGCATCTAGAAGAAATTTATAGAATGACATAAAATGTAGTTTGGAACAGATACACTACAGAGAAGCTTTTTGTATGTAGTAATTATGAGATGGATGATTATGAATACTGTAGTGGGCATTTAAATAGTATGTTTATGTATAAACTGTATATGTAATATGTAGATATATATAGGTACATAGGTATATATACATGTACAGTTGTTTGGTGTACATATGTATTATTTTGCATTGACTTGGTTGTTTTTCTTGCAAAACTTGTTTTTTATTTATTTATTTTTTTAAGTTTGAGATACATAAAAGAAAGAAAGAGACATCTGTGCTTCACGCCAAAACACTTTGGCATATGACAGGGCGCTTAATTCTGCCTCAAAAAATACAACTCTACTGATAATGTGCTCTAAACTCTTCTGTCAACATTTTATCACAATGGAGTTTTTCATTCTCAACAAGTCAGTATGTAATTTAAATCCCGTCCCCATCCCGTCTTCTTTCGTTTATCTGTGGTCAGGTCATGGGGGCAGCAGCCTTGAGCAGAGAAGCCCAGAGTTCCCTCTCCCTGGCCACTTCGTTCAGCTCCTCCTGGGGGATCCTGAGGCGGTCCCAGGTCAGCTGAGAGACATAGTCCCTCCAGTGTGTCCAGGGTCTTCCTCGAGGTCTGAACACCTCACCCGGGAGGCATCCTGATCAGATGCTGAGAATAAACCCTCACAAAACAATAAATCATTCATTTGAACAGCTAAGAGAAAATAATATAATGACCTCATAGTTGACCCAAGGTTGTGCCAAACTAATCCTCTCCAGCCTTTCTTTCATTTAGTAATGAGATCATCTTTAAAGAGTGTTTTTATGACGACTGAGCAGAGGAGAAACTCAAAGGTTACTCTGTAAGCTGCTTGTTGCAGAACATCAGTTAGTGGGTACATTCCTTGAAGTTATTCCATTAACACATATCAGCCGTTTGATTCATTGTGTGCCATTTGGAGGCATTTCATCACGCTTCCCTTTGATATCACCAAGGTTGGCTCTGGGGCAAAATAACACTGGATGGATCCACAGCTGTAAATCTATCCTTAATTCCCCTCCTCTCTCTCTCTCTCTCTCTCCCCTGTTGTCTGTCTGAGCAGCTGAGTGGATAGTTGACAATTTAATTGAAGAATTGCTCAGGGAAGAGAGCAGGAATTAGATCTGCCCGCTCCTGAGCCCTGTTTTTCCACCAATTGTCTTGTGCACACCGTCAGACAACCTTTGTGTTTTCTGAACCTGACTATCAGATTGTCCTTTTGGGTACCTCCTAAAGGCAAATGGGGAATTGCTTGTGACAAGTTATCAGGCTTCAAATTATGTCTATAATGGCGGATTAGCCGCTGACACAGCCTTTCGTGGGGCAGCAGAGAGGGGGGCCTGGCATTGTATTTAATGAAAGATTGTATCTGCAGCTTCTGTGCTGGAACGCCATGATGCAACTCCGACTTTAGGAAGCAGCCATCAAACTGTCATACGTGTCTTATTACAGCTGGAGATTTAGCATTTTGATGGGGAGGCTGCAGTTTTATCGCTGTCCACATGTGTTTGCAGGCTTCATCTAAACATTTGACGTTGATCTTAGAGCTACTGATCATGGTGTCTTTGTAGTTGAAATGATCGCTTACTGTGAAACATTTAGATGGTGATTATAGCGCCTCCATCAGACACAGCCTTTCTCTCTTTGGTTCTTTCTGCCATGTTGAGAAATAGCTGTCAACAACTGGCATGTGTTCCTCGGAGCTCCTTCCACAGTATAATATGCTGTAATTTGTGATAGTTGGTAGCCACCAGCAAGGACTTTGTGCACCATTCAAGGATTTTATTCAAGATGGAAGAATCCCATCTGCAGAAAAGAGACAAAATATGACTACAGGCAAAGTCATTCTGCCAAACTGAAATCAAAAGAAAAAGCCTATGAAGCAGAAAAAGATGATAATGTTACCTTAAAGCTCCTGAGAGGAGTCTTTAGCTGCATAATAAACAGACAAAAATTGATGTTAACGCTTCTTTACAGGCTACAAGCGCAAAGAAGACCATCAGCTACAAGACTGATTGATCTGTGTGTCTATTACTAATCTGTTATCTATTACTGATGCCTGAAACTGCTGTCTCAAGGTACATAGCAAGATTGGGGAGAGTTTAAGTGTTGGTGTTGGCCAAATTTCAGCAAGTTCAGGTTCATTTTACTCTGGATGGAGTCAAATTCCTGAAACTTTACTCTCAACTGAAAAAGACTCGGTGTCAAAAATGTGTAAAACTCATGTTTTAATGAATCAAATCTATAGGTTCCACTGTAGGATCTTTAACTCTGAACTTCTCACTTTGAACTCTGAACCTGTAGGTGACCCTTGTGGAGTCAATCATACCGCACGGTCCCAATTATTGGAAAAGTACCAACAGACACCACAAGCCCAGATCATGAAACCTCAGAACAAATGTTTTTTTTTTCTTTTAATGTATTTTTATTTCAGCTAGTTTTCTCATTTAATATACTGTTAATAAATATGGCAATATTTACACTTTTTAGTGTTGATATAGAGTTAACACTTGGGTTAAAAAGATACTCTGAGAGTGCATTCCTAACAATACATAGAAGTGTAGACCAAAAAGTCACACTGTTAAGTCACAAAGTTTTATATTTTAATTCCAAAAAGAGTCAACAATTACACTTGATGAGAGTTTAAGCACCAACTCTGGTTTATTTAAGCTTTTACCATCAGAATATGGAATAACATGCAAACACACACAAAACAAAAATCACATATTTTCTTTCCTTTTTCTTTTCTTTTCTTTTCTTTTCTTTTCTTTCTTTTTTTTTTTTTTTGTTATTTGTGTGACCAGTAGTTTCTATCTGGGGAAAAGAGAGGACCACTTCTAAGTGCCCTCACTTCCAGGGACTGGACTGATCATCCTGCAGAGGACACACTTCCTTCTCCCATCTGTAACCTTTTTTGCTTTTTTCCTCTGTCCCCAGACTCTGGGTCACTGGTGTAGAATAAATGTCCATCTGTGTTGCCCCTTTATCAATAAAGCTGTTTTGCAAACAGTAAGCATAAAGTTGTTACCAACAAACAAACCTCTAATTTCACTTCTTTGGGCCTTCAAGTTTGTGCACAAAACATATAGATATGTTTGTACATTCAAATAAATAATGAACAGGATGATAAATTTATATTTTTCCCTCATTGGTACCGTCATAAGTTTGGACTATTTTTCTCTTCTTTTGAGTCTGAAACATAGTACCACTTCTTATTAATCTGTGGCTACAACCAGATGCTATGCTAAGAAAACAAGAGAATATGAATTTGGTCTGATTGGTCCACAGGGTGGTGCAACAGGTAGTACGCGTGCCTTAAAGCAGGAAGGTTGCTGGTTTGATCCCAGTGTCAGTCAGGGTCTTTCAGTGTGGAGTTTTGCATGTTCCCCCTTGCATGTGGGGGTTCTCTCTGGGCACTCCTGCTTCTTCCCACAGACATAAATTATGCTTATTAGATTAACTGGTGACTCCAAATTGCCCCTAAGTATGAGCGTGAGTGTGAATGGTTGTCTGTGTCTCCATGTGGCCCTGCTATCAGCTGGCAGCAGGTTCAGGGTCTATGTACCCCACCTGGCAACCACAAAAAGAATAAGTGGTCTAAGTAATGGGTGGATGTTTGGTCAACCAAGTTGTTGTCACTTTCTTCAAAATTCAATATAGAGGTTTGTCAACATCACAGCAACCTTTTTACAACCAAAAATGCGAAAAATAATCAGATAATCAAAGTTTATCACTGTGGATTTAAAGCAAAAATTCTCAGTAAAACACTCAACTTTAAGGCTGGATTGAGAACCTTCAGGAGGGAATATATCTGATCTTGAGCCCTCTACTTACAAACAAAGCTGACCTCATAAAGATCCACAGCATGGTTACAGAGATATTTTAAATAACATGGGATTTACCACTTAGGGTTGCCGGTGCAGGACTTTATCATGTATGATATATTTGCCAGAGGGAGCGAAAAACAAGCACCATAATTAGATCAATGATATGTTTAAGAACCCATTGTGTAAAAAGTCTCTCATTATATCAGAGAAACATCTTTAAATGCACTTTCATGACACAGTGAAGGGTTTAATAAACCAGCACTATGCAGGAACATTATACTTTTAATGCATGTAAAGAACCTTCACTCCGCTCCTCATGCTGTGTTGTAAACGGCGGTAATTGCTCTGAATGGTTGCAGTTAGAGTACAGAAGTGTTTTGTAGGGCCCTTTCATGCTAAGCAGCTCGAGTATTGAAGTTCTATTTTGGTCACTGAATCACACAGGGCCACAGCAAAGTGTTTCCAACTCCACTTTTAATGAGTCCTTTATTTTCTATTAGCCCGGTCTTGAAGACAATATGCATATTTGCTTTGCTGTGCCGAGAGCTTCTACACCTCTGAGGGACGATTTAGAAACATCTCATGTTTATGGTTGTTCTGAGGACGTTTTATTTGACACATCGTTTAATAGACTTTGTTCTATCCACAGAAAAACCCAATGACAGAGGGCCCACAACCTCTGCTCCAGGAAGAAATCGCTTCCTGACCCCCTCTGTCGCTATTTTTCTGTCTTTTCTTGCCTTTTATATTTTTGTGTCGAGAACAGTGAAGGCACTTTTCAATGATTGCTGGCATAGAGCTTCAATTACCTGCAGTTTCCTTTAGACTTCTGGAGTCCATGCAGGGATTTCTCATTGTCTGAGGAGTCGTTCTGTGTGAAATTGTTCCCACTCCATGCATAAAGGAGGTAAAAAAAATCTGCAGGGGTTCACTTCAGTTGCTGAGGCAGTCTGATTATACAGTAATTATTGAAAATATTGTTCTCAAAACAAGCCTCGTTGCTCTGCCGTGTTTATCCCTGCCATATTTTATGCATAATTCAAAACATAGGAGTGAAATTGCAAAGTCAAAAGAAGTGAGGTGTGGAGTCGAGGATGCTGCAGGTGTGGATGTGGGAGCAGATACAGGTGTGAATGCAGGTGCCGCAGACGTCTTTACATATCACCTTCTGAGAGCTGAGAGTGTGTATGCCTTCACAGCTGGAAGCTCAGCTGTGAGTTTGTAAGATGTAACATGAAGCGTTTTGATAATGAGATCATGCAGATCAATACAATAATTGAGACAATTACAGCAACTTCACACTATTAACCATTAATGGAGCAATATCAAAATCCTGGATAATACTGCTCCTACTATCTAGGGCATTATTAATTATCTTTATGCTACTACGCTGGTGACAGCCAAGGTCAGAGGAATCATATGTTTTATGTACATCAGTGCGGTATAAATCTTGGGAACCCAATTTCTCAAAGTCTTTAAGGAACTTTGGTCAAACTTTGGTCACATATCCACCTGGACTGGAACACTTTCCGACTGTGTGATGCATGCTTTTATATGCATTTGCTTGTGTAATTGTCAATTAAGCGCTTAATAGTAATTTTGTTTTGGTGAATTGTGTGGCATTCTACTCTTAATTCTTGCACTTAAAACATGCACTCTGTTATTGCGACTGTAATGCACTTTTTTTAACCTTAGGTTGTATTTTTATTGTCATTTGTATAGTTGATGTATTGTTTGTAACCTGCCAAGAAACTGTGGTTGCAACTCAGCAGTAATGCTACTCCGGCATGTCTGCACTGTATTATCTACTGATGTCCATTAATGTGCAATGTCCTTTCTAAATAAACATTACATTAAATCAATAAGTAGTGCATCCCCATTCACTTATATATAGGTGTGGGTCTTTCAGTCCTCACCGTAACCGATGTAATATCTCACCTGCCATGTAAGGGATGGCACTATGTCTCCGAAACTGTTCAGAGAGCCGTCATCCATGAACATACGAGCGAGAGTACAACAGACCAGAATGAACTGAACATCACTCACTGATTGGACACTTCAACGCAGTGGACTTCACCAATATTTCAGAACTTTGGGGAGTTGTTGTAATTAATATTACTTTGGCAATTACTAAAAAAAATCACAATGAATATTTTCTTAACATCTCTCTCTAATCTTTAGGCATTTATTTTTTTACACAACTTTTCAGCCTCTGTTTTTCACATCACTGATTTTTTTCTGAAACTTATAAAAAAGAGAAAGATGGCTTCCCAGATACTAAATAAATGGAAAGACCTTTGTCCTGTCTGAAATATTTTTTTAGATTTTTGTCAACATTTTGATCTGAATCATTCAATAACAATCAAGGAAACAGAAAAAAATACAGTTTTACAAATGATCATTGTCAATCAAGCAACAATAATTTTTATCTTTTAATATTTTTTAAAACAAATGTATTGCCTAGTTAGCCAGCAACTCTTAGCAATTTTAAGCTTGTGATAGTTATGGTTTTTAATAGCAATTCAACGTAATCCAAAATTCTTTAAAAATATGAATATTGTTGGGCACAAACCTCCTATTTCTATGTTTTTATGATTTTCATTTTTTAACATTTTGAAAAAGTGTTAATAGTTACCTTCAAACTTGTAACCAAATTGAAGTGCAAAAAAAGTTTTATAATAAGGACATTACAAAATATATTCACTCAGAAGTACAGCTCCTTTTTTATTTCCTGAAGAGCAGCAATTTCGGTGATAGGAGATAGGAGACATTGACAAAATATTTCATATTTTCTTCATATGTAGAAAAAATTTGGCTGAGCAGACCCTTTTTCACTGGTTTTCTTCTCTGAAGTCCTCTCACAGCCCCCGCAGAGGCCCACCTCACACTTTGAAACCACTGACGTAAGAGAAAGGACTCTTTTCAGGGGGACATTTGCCAGCTTAACAGTTGCTTTACAGGCTATAAACATGTCTCTATTTCTTGATGATTTTGACCTTTGATCATTAAAAACAAATGAGAAAACAAAAAATAAATACATTATCACCAATGATCATTGTAAATCAAGAATAAACAATTTTATCTTTATTATTTTGAAAACAAATGTATTGCCCTAGTTTGCTGGCAACTCTTAGCAGCCTGTGACTGTGGAGGTTTTTTTCAAGACCAATTCACCTTGCCAAACTTATTTTAAAATATTTATTTTATATGTGGAGCAAATCATTGCTAATGGGCACAAACCCTCCTGTCTCCATTTTTTTATGATGTTCATTTTGGTTATAAAAGAGTGTTAATAGTCACTTTCCATGTTGATGAATGGATTTTACAAACTTTTAACCAAATTGAATTGCAAAAAAAGTTTTTAAATCAGGACATTACAATAATTACTCACTCAGTAGTCGAGCTTTTTCTCATTTCCTGAAGAGAAGCAATTTGGTTGAAAAAATTTGGCTGAGAAGATGCTTTTTCACTGGTTTTCTTCTCTGAAGTCCTCTCGCACCCCCTGGGGAGGCCCACCTCGCACTTTGAAACCACTGACGTAAGAGGCCCTGTTTACATGGAGACGGTCTCACCTGAAACGCAAAGGTTTTTCCTTTGTGTCTTCAAAAACGATATCTGTGTTCAGACGGAGACTCGAGAACGACTGAAAACGCTGTAGTGTGCACGCCAGTCCAGTAGATGGCGATGTAGGTTTGCAGAGAAACAGCACTGTTACAACACACGTACGAAGAAGAAAAACTTTTCACAAACAACAATGGCGAGTGGGCGCACGAAGACGCAGGAGTTTCTTGTCTGGACAGCAAATCTGTCGGGACAACAAATACGTCTGAATAGTTTTGTCTGGATAACAAACCGAGCACGGTAAGCAGCACGCATGTTACTCGGTAGACGGCCGAAGCTGTTGTTGTTCCTGGTATGCGCGCGCAGCCTTCATGTGAAAAAGTACTGCGCATGCGTAGACGTCAGCGTTTCCCCTGAAACGATGAATTCTGTTTACATGAGACTGGGTGGCGATGTGTTTTGAAAACTCTCCGCCTTGGACCCTGGTTTCAAAAGTTTGCGGATTCAAGCACTCCGGGCACTGGTCTCATGTAAACAGGAGGCTAAAACGCAATCAAAACTCTTTGGATTTGGCCAAAAACGGAGTCATGTAAACAGGGCCAGAGAAAGGACTCTTTTCAGGGGGGCATTTGCCAGCTTAACAGTTGCTACACAGGCTATAAACATGCTTCCATTTCTATTTCTTGTTTGTCTGCTAATGAGAATGCAAATATTAAATACACATTGACATAAAATGACCTATGGGATCCAAACAAAGGAATCAGAAATCAACTGACAGTGACCGAGGGTGAGAACTGCTGCAAAACTACCTCTGGATATGGACCGTTACAGTAACATCATCAGCTTGTGGGGAACAAAACTGCACCTACATACTGTATGATCCCTCCCTCCCCTCCTCTTCCTCTGCGTGATGTTTGCATCCAGCTCACAGCTCTGTTTTCACGACAAACTTGTGAGCCCATTTTTCAGCATGTGATAGAAATGTGCCAGCATTAGACAGCATCACTTTCTCTGGGACCTAATCCGTGCCACTCTGAAAGCTGTTTATATAATTACCCATTCTCTCTAAAAGATGGGATGAGGGAGCTCTGCGCCCATGTGTGAAAGACGAGGAGAATGAGTGTGTGTGCCCGAGCGAAGGAGAGAGAGAGAGGGGAGGGGGTGACTTGGCTCATACAGAGGAGTTAAATATATGGCATCAGACAGACAGACAGACAGCTGGCAGCGAGGGAACAAAGTTAATGGTTTTTTATGCCACTGGGTGTCTCAGATTGCAATGGAAGTGAAAAAGAGGGGGGAAAGAAAACAAAGCCATAACTGCCAAGCATAATTTAATCATGTGGTGTAATAAATATTTGAGGGGAGTTATTCTGTCATCATTGAATTTGTGGATGGAACATTATTACACTATCAGTGATGGATGCTTTGGCGACTTGATGGGAAAGCCATGATTGAAATTTGTGTTAAATTGCAAAATGCCATTTCAGAGGCAAAGAATTAACCGCACTATACATAAATCAATAATTGTCATGAAATGGAGTTTCAAGATGATGTATTTCTTGGAAAATGTTTCATCACACTTTGACTCCAAAGGAGGAAATTTTCATTTAAAGAGTATGAATATTTATTAAATAAATACACCCAGGGCCTTGACCTCAAACTGAAGTATAGTATGACTAAGCAGGAAGAAAAAATTTTTTTCATGATGCACTCGAGAAAAAAAAAAAAAAAAAGACAATTTATGAAATAAGTTAACCCTCAAGATTCTAAGGGATCAGGGACGCCCCCATGTGGCATCATCTACATGGACTAAATCATCACCAGGTCATAGATCATTTGGTGCCAGGCTGCAAAGAAACAAAATGATCGATTTTATTATTGTTAATTGAATAATGGAGATTGAAGGGGGTTCAATTCTGAAAGGATAACTAGATCCTTGCATGTCTGCCCATGTAGCGTGACTGTGTGACTCTGTTTGTCCATCCCTGCAAAGAACAAAAAGTTCAACTTGGGATGAAGTCGTTGTGCCCATGCACTCTTCCCCCTGTGCTCTGGACGTAGTTTTAAATATACTGCCTGGCCAAAAAAAAGTCGCCACCTGGATTTAAGTAAGCAAATAGGTACAAGCCTCCTATTGGATAGTTACTGCATGGGCGATTATCTTTCAGCTGGCAACAAGTTATTTTACCCCAGCTGATGCAATGAGTAGCTTCTCATTTCTTAAACAATCATGTGGAAAGACACATCCTGTGGTCGTGGAAAAGATGTTAGAATGTTTAAGAAGGGTCAAATCATTGGCATGCATCAAGCAGAGAAAACATCTAAGGAGATTGCAGAAACTACTAAAATTGGGTTAAGAACTGTCCAACGCATTATTAAAAACTGGAAGGATAGTGGGGAACCATCGTCTTCGAGGAAAAAATGTGGTCAGAAAAAAATCCTGAATGATGGTGATCGACGATCACTTAAATGTTTGGCCAAATCAAATCAAAGAAAAACAACAGTAGAACTCAGGGGTATGTTTAATAGTGAAAGTAAGAGCATTTCCACACGCACAATGTGAAGGGAACTCGAGGGACTGGGACTGAACAGCTGTGTAGCCTCAAGAAAACCACAAATCAGTAAGGCTAACTGGAAAAAAAAGGCTGCAGTTTGCTAGGGAACATAAATATTGGACTCTGGAGGACTGGAAGAAGGTCATGTGGTCTGATGAGTCCAGGTTTACCCTGTCCCAGAGTGATGGGAGCATCAGGGTAAGAAGAGAGGCAGGTGAAGTGATGTACCCATCATGCCTAGTGCCTACTGTACAAGCCTGTGGGGGCAGTGCTATGATCTGGGGTTGCTGCAGTTGGTCAGGTCTAGGTTCAGCAACATTATGTGCCCCAAAGAATGAGGTCAGCTGACTACCTGAATATACTGAATGACCAGGTTATTCCATCAATGGATTTTTGCTTCCCTAATAGCACGGGCATATTCCAAGATGACAATGCCAGGATTCATCAGGCTCAAATTGTGAAAGAGTGGTTCAGGGAGCATGAGACATCATTTTCACACATGGATTGGCCACCACAGAGTCCAGACCTGAACCCCATTGAGAATCTTTGGGATGTGCTGGAGAAGGCTTTGTGCAGCGGTCAGACTCTCCCATCATCAATAAAAGATCTTGGTGAAAATTAATGCCACACTGGATGGAAATAAATCTTGTGACATTGCAGAAGCTTATTGAAAAAATGCCACAGCGAATGTGTGCTGTAATCAAAGCTAAAAGCGGACCAATGAAATATTAGAGTGTGTGACCTTTTTTTTGGCCAGGCAGTGTATATATGCCTCTGTATGATTTGTGTAGCTACAGGACAGTCCAGGCACATAGGGGTGCTCAACACTAACCTTAACCCTGATGACTAATGGATAAAACATACCATAAGCATTGTATGCACGCTGTTTGCACAGCATTCTCCTTGACATTAAAACTGGCCTGCTGGCCCAGATGTGTGATCGTCAGGCTCCATCTGATCACACATACCGCTCGGGCCAGTTAAAATGCTGCACTGAAAAAACACATCAATCATGTCAGTCCCTTCAGCAAATCATAATTTAGCAATCACAAAAAATGTATGCAAATTCAGGCAATCTCTGTAATGCAGGGCAGCCTCAACTCCTGCCAGCTCCACACATCACCATTACACTTCAGTCTGATCTCCTTGTCTTTACTTTAGAGAATGCACAGCACAGTAACAGCTAAAATCACTGCCAAAGTCTGTGTAAAGCAGCTATATAAGGTCTATCATAAAAACAATGGACATTATTTGCATTACAGACATATGTGGTGCAATATAAGCTCTCAGTATGCACTGTTTTGTTCCTAATGCATAAATTTCTCTCCAAACAAAAAACTGTTTTCCATGTGATGCATGTTGACTCAGGTCTTTAAAAACAGTAAGATCTGATGGGTCCAGTGTGAAGGGAAAACTCTTTTGTTTTAGAACAACATGGTGATTCATCTGCTGCTGAACCCTGTGGCCAATTCAGTTTAATGAGCATGAGAGCTCATTACTGGGGCTTAGAAATACTTTTGTTCCACTTTAGGATGGCCTGTTGCGCCCCTGTGCCTCTCTGGGACCTGATTTTCCAGCTGCATGGAGATTTTTTCTTTTTAATGGTTAAGTAGAGGCGAAGTTTAAAAGCTTTGCTGTTTATGGCTTTTGGTGTCTCTGGATGGTGCTGAATGAGGTGAGTTGTATTTCCACAGTATTTATCCTCATGTGTCACTCCTTACAAACACCATGTGTCATGATGACCTCTTTTGAAATCCAAAAAGAGACCACACAACAGATTTAAAGGGCCAAAGGTGCATCCTTTTTGTCTCTCTCTGGTTTGTTTATTGACTCTCCTGCACAATGAACATCACTTCTGCTGACCTCACTCGCTAATCGTGTGGATTTAAAGAGTTACTGATTGGGCTGTGCTGCTTTGGGCTGCTCACAATCATTTTAGATTGGAGCTTGGCAAAATGGATTTGTGGGAATACATATGGCTGATCCAGCTGCACTGCAGGGTAATGTCCAATCAGGGGCAACCAAAGGTCAACAAGAGACAAGATGGTTGCCTGTCAGTTCCCATAAGAAACAGAACACAGGTAGAATCAATGTAATGTGGCACTTTGTAATTTTAGAGACAGAAACTGCTTCCAAATGTGGCATAAAGATCTATAAAGTGCAGAAAAACGTCCAGAGAAAGAAGTGCTATTATGTAAATATTTTTGCTTTAAGTATTTTTGGCACACCTTTACCTTTCTCTCCTTATAGTCAAGGCTTGAAGGACCCATATTGAGAAGGCTTGTTCATCATTGATCTGTGTGTGATTTTACTTTTTTATATTTCTGAAAACTCTCAATTCAGTTTTAATTTTATATTTGTTTTCAGCTATAAATTATGAGTACCAATCTGACGTCATTGCAGCATCAATACTGTGATAGTCCATGCAGTCCTGGAAAAAGAAAGATGTCTTAATCTTGTCTGTAGCAAAAATGGTTAAGGCTCCACATACATGACCTGGAAAAAAATCCAGGTGGACTACAAGTAGTAGAAAATGGATTAGAGTTGCAAGAGTTGAATGAAACAAATTTAGGAAGGCTTTTGATTGCAGCTCCCTGGCCTTAAATGAAGCTGTCCTCATCAGCTGGCAATGTAGCCGCATAACAAAGAGACTGTCAGTGTGAGCTATTGCTAATACGATTGGAAAAAGTGATGACTTACAAAAAAGACGATTTTATAGAAATAAACATATGAAATGCATATACTGTATGTCCAACCTAAACTGGCTTTTGTTGTGGCACAAGTCGTGACCGCTGGAAACCAGATCTTTGAGTGAAGCAAAGAAATGTCAGCATCATGGGAATTAAAACACAGATCGAACGAGGGCTTGATGCGGTCCTTATCAAAGTGACTGCGAGTGGCGGAGCAAACAAACACAGGCCTTTGATGTAAGGCTGCCTTTCTTTTTTAGCCCCTGCTATTGAGATTAGGCAAAATGAGATTGCTTTCATGCCTTTGCAAATGTCTTCATGTTAGGAATTAATTTTCCCTTGGCCTAAGATGCAATGAATAATAAATTGGCAGAAAAGTTCTCCATCTGTGAGGATGGGAGGAAGCATGAATCTCTGGAGGGAAAACTTTAAGTCCACAAAGTCTCAATGACTTGATATCTGAAATCTGCAAATTCAGAATGTGGCTTATCAGATATGTCTTCTTCAGTGGTTGGTTGTACTGCAGGTTAAGTTCTGCCTTTATCTGTCAGTAAGGTTTAAATGTAGCACTGAATGACTTCCCTTGAGGCAGAAATGAAGCTGCAGAACACTAAAAAATTTAACCTTTCAGCCATGTCTCTGTGAAGTACAGAACCGGGTCAACCAGAGGGGCTGGGATGGCTTTTTTTTTGGTATAGTTGAAAGCTACTTTTAATGACATCACTGAGGATTTTGCAATAAGTTCAAGAGGACATTGACCTCAAAAATAAATGGAGTCACCGTTATGCCAGAGCAGACATAAGTGCTAAGAAAAATCCAAACAGTATTCTGGAGAAATCCTAATTAGAAGCATAAACATAAGGGGCGAGGATCATGACATATGTACTTCAAGGATACATACTCTGCTAACAATTTGGATGATAGAAGACATTTCTAGGTAAACGTTGAATCGGGTTGGTTCCCCTTGAGAACATCCTTTATTCTTGGTGGTATAGATTCAATAAGGTGGGAATATTCCTCAGAGATCTTGGTCCACATTGATATGATAGCATCACAGTTGCTACAGATTTGAGAGCTGAAAATCCCAAATGTTAATTTCCTTTTCCAACACATCCAAAAGTTGCTCTATTGCATTTAGATCTGGTGACAGTGGAGCTAATTGGCGTACGGTGAACTCATTGACAGCTTGAGATTATTTTAACTTTATGACATTGCGTGATATCCCTTTTTTTTTGTTATCGGTCTAACTTTATACTTCGCCTTTACTCTTGTTGCCATGACTACATTTGCTTCCTGCTTCAGCCAGCCTGATTGGCTTTGCTCTGGTCCATGTCACAAAACACAGAGGACATGCTCGGCCAGCCACACACATCAGGACTTCTGATCCTAAATATTGAACATGTTAAATGTTTTACATTTCAAGTTGGGGCATCTCTAATCCTATTCCAACAGGACGAAATGACTGTTGGCACACTTCACACCACAGGATAAACAGGTAAAATCATCTTTAGGACCTCCAGATAATCAGGCCTTTGCTGAGTTTGTTCAGAAGTGGTGATCTGAGCTGAAAGTTGGCTTGATAATCAGGTTGTGTGTTCCTCGCTTTAGCTGATGGGAGTGGCACTTGGCTTTCTTTCTAAGATTTGTTATGCTTTCAGAAATGGTCTTCTGCATATGTTGGTTGTAACAAGTGGTTACTTGAGTTGCTGTTGCCTGTCAGTCATCTTGGGTCTCTCTGTCCATTCTTCTCTTACCAACCAGGTATTTTTACCTAGAAAACTGCTTCCCCCTGAATATTTTTTTTCTTTCCAGGACTATTCTCTGTTAAACATAGAGATGGATATGTGCTAAAATATTTTTATGAATGAGGCAAACATTTGGCTAAAAAACACCTGCCTCTGTTGGTCAATGGGGAGTTGTCATGCATGCTGGTCCATGTAAAGGTTACATGATGAACCCAATCAGGACGAGGGCATTTTAGACCACCACTGTATGAAGTCTTAGGTCATCAAATATCAAACTGTTTTTTGCCCATCTTAAAATATTGGTACACAAGGCATCAAGGTTTTATCACCTGGCATCCTAATGTCCAAAAGATTAATGCATTGTCTAAACAGGACCTGGGTTTGTTGGTCTCAATCGATTTTACATTTTAATGAGCAACTTGTATTTCTACACACACCAACTAGAATGCTACTAAACATTTAGTTTTACATAATGGGGTGTAATTACTCCTATCTGGCCAAAAAAGCAAGACAATCTCCAGTTTGTGTAGTGTGTTTTTTCCAATTCAGAGCAAAGAAATGGAGCAACTCTGGTGTGAAAAGGCAGAGGAGAGGGTGCTGTCATACATCATAGACCCTGACCTTTTAACAACCCTGAATTATGGCTCTGTGGCAGCACTTTATTCTGCATTTTGTCCCGCTCTGTCAGACATGATGAAGTGAGACTTACTGATGACTTTAAGTTTAATAAGAGAGCACTTCTGTCATGTGGCTGCTCGCTGGGCATTAAAAAAGGGAGCATTGATTTTACATTGTGGCGACTGGCAAAGCAAACATGCTACAGAAACCAGTATGTTTTGTATATTTCTTTGTAAGAATCTCAATTCCTGGATGGATTTTGCAGCGTTAACCCTTTTATCCCATTTTTTCCAGATACAGATCCTCACTCCAGCCGTCTCTTCCCCAGTGCAGGCTTTGGCAAGAAAGCAACACTTGGCTGGGGTGAGATACGAGGTCATGTCTTTTCAAATGTGAGAGGCTTTGCAGTGTCAGCGAGCTGCACTCAGCCTGGGATTTTTTTTCGCTTTTTCAGTAACGAGAAGTGAAGAGTCCTCATGTCATGTTTTTGACATTTTGTCACATCTGTAGTAGAGCACTCCATGCAGAAATACAGTATGACAGGTCTATGCCCATCAGTGAGTTACAAATGTCGGGATCAGTTTTGAATCAAAGCTTTTATTTATATTACATGATGACAGAGTAATTAAAAGTCTTATAAATGTTTAGAATATTTTATAACTTATTTCCCCATTTTATACCTGGAGGAAGGGTCCTGATGTCAGGTTTTGACATATTGTCATATCTGTAGAATAATAATACAAGAGGAAAAAGAGATTTTTAAGCAGTAGAAGGTTTGCTAGACATACTGCTTGATGCCTCTTTGACATACAGAGTATCAGGTTTTATTCCTTTCAAATCAGTGTGCACCAGGCGGCTGGCATCTACTCAGTGGGTTTAGATGTTTAGTCAGAATTTTAGATGGATTATTTATTTCCTCTCTTTTTGATTTGCCTCTGTATACTCAGAGGACACACACAGGACACTGAATGAAATATGTCAATACTCGGAATATAGTGCTTTTTATGTGCATCAAGAGCATAAGAAAAGACAAGACAGACACCTCCGTATGAGCATGAAAGCAAATCCTCATCAATCACTAAAATCTAAACTAAACTAAAAAGTTAACTCGACAGGATCAGACTTCTATATGTTTATGGCAGACCTGTTTGCCGTACATCATGTTACTGTTTACTTTACACAATTGATTTTGCCATTTTCTCTGCTGGAAGCCTTGACTCTGTTCTCTGTGGCAGGCTTGAAACACACCGGACAGCCTGTATTAACATCTGTGAGCATCATTATCAGTGGTATTCATTAGTACAGATTATATTATTATATTATTCATAATATACAGATGGAGCCACTTAAATTTCCCAAATTTCTTGGCTGGTCCATGACAGGAAAGTCCCAAAACCTTCCCACCCTCATGGCTATAATGAGATCCCCACAATCATGTGATAAACGTGTAACTGTAAAGAATTCTTATAGCGTCGTTTTTAGTTTTTTTATATCTAGTCTTTATATTTTTAATAGTGCACATACTGTTTTTTTATACATAGTCTATTTTTTATATTTATCATTACTGTTCCCTTTTCTGCTGTACCACTGTAAATTTCCCTATATGGGACAAATAAAGGTTTATTCTATTCTATTCTATTCTTAGACTTACACTTGCTTTATTGTCATAAAATAAACACACAGTCAATACACATATTAGATAAAAATTAGTTACCATGTCTCACAGTATTTGCATTGCAAAAAAATTAAACAAGTTAAAAGTATAAAAGTATGACAATATAAAAATAGAGAATAACTTAGAATGTTATTGCACGTTATTGCCCTGACAGAGGGGGCATCATAGCAGCAATTATGGTCCAGGGTGGATCCATGGCAGGGCCATGGATAGGGGTTTATATTGTATGTGGGCGTTCAACAGTCTGATTCTGTTCTATTCTATTCTATTCTATTCTATTCTATTCTAACCCTTTCGACTTACATTTTACATGATATATGAATAAAAATTGGATTACCATGAAAAATTCCACTAAGTACAGAAAATGAAATAAAATAAATAAATAAATAAATATTTGGACCCTCATTGGCTGGAAGTTGGCTGATAAGTGGCTGTCAACTGGCTGGAACTCGGCTGGCATTTGACTGGGAGGTGAAAATTGTAGTGGCAGCATATACACAAATATAGAAATAGCTCCCATGTTGTATGATAATCTGTAATCATGTGTTTTTCTTGTTTAAGGGAGTATTAAGCATGGTAATGCAGGCAGGGAAAAAATTCACTGAAGAGCTGTCATAGCTGCACTAGTTTTGTTTATTTTGTATGTTTTAACCTTGTTTCTGTTCCTCATGTTTTATTTAATTCCCTCCATAATCCCGAGAGTTTCTTGTTCAGCCTTCATTATCCTGATTGTGTCCACCTTTGCCGTTGTCTCACCTGTCTCTCATCAGTGTCACCTGTGTTTGATGACCCTGAGTGTATAAAGTCTCTGTGTGTCTGCTGCTCAGTGTCTGTTCACCCTGCTTATTTCCACCATCTTCCCTGAGGCTCCCCCTTAAAAATCCTCCTTGTGGTCTTCAGTTTTTTGTTTTAATATTTTTTTTATAGAAAGGAGTAGTTTTGTTATTTGATCTTAGGTTTTAAGTTTGATTCTGAATTTGGGTCCTCTTTGTGAAAACCTTCACAAGAGTGCCTCCAAAAAAATGCACACTGCCTCTCAGCTTTCTGTAGAGTCCTAAACATTATACTGAATTTATTTCAGTTTTAGGGAGCTTAAAACATAGGCTACGTTTACATGCAGTCATTAAACCTTTCTTAACCGGAATATTATCAATAACCTGGTTGCGTGCAGCCATGTAAACACCATAAACATTTGAAAAACAGGAATATGCTCATATTCCGTTTTTTAAAAACCCGAAAATCACCCCTGGGTTAGTCCTTTTCTAACCCGAATATTTGGTCATGTATACGCCGATCGGGATATCCTCATCGAAAAGAACAGTAAGTTGTGTTCTGTGCATGTCCTTTCCGCAAGGAATCTTGGTCTTTTGAGTACAGGAAGTACTTGCTTAACATGGCACAGCACCGACTCAATTTCCTAATTCTTCATGTTCTTGCCTTCCATTAATGAAGAAACTGACAATGAATAGTGTCAAGTACCGGTGGTGGGTCAGTACCAGCACCAAAGCACAAACGAAGCCGACTGTTACCTGCTCCGGGCCGTTCATTATCTGCCGTGCTGCTGCTGTTGTTCTCGTTGCTATTGAATACAAGAAGAAGAAGTGGAAATGACACGCATTGCGTCATGACGTTCTCCGTGCATCATGACGTTCTCCGTGCGTCGCTGTTTTGTTCGGGATACTATGCATAGAGGAATAACCCTGTTTGCTCACGCATGTAAACTGAGTTATTCTGAATGTTTCAGAAACCGGAATATTGATCTTAACCCGAATATTGACTGCATATAAACGTAGCCAGTGATATTCTCTGTGTCCTCAAGTTAAGAAAACACCATCTTTGAGTCTGACCACACCTCATTTTCAGACAAACACACCCATTGGTGCAAACAGGATCACATGATCATTTGCTTTATAAACATAGTGAGCACTGGGTGTAAAAACTTTTTACTTCATTTCACTTTATTTACATGTCCCCAATGGGGCAATTAGCTGTGCAGTTATAAAACTTTACAAATTCATAGACTTACAAGTTAAGAAAAAGTTATGCAGGCAATAAAATAAATCTGAATGTTCAATCAATGTCAGGATTCGTGACCAGAGTAAACCAGGAAAACAAAAGCAGGAGAACCAGATGCAGATTAACAAAAAAGGATATATTTTAACTAACACAAAACAGGGATCAAAAGTTCAAAGTACAAACAAAATCTCTAACAAAGTAACAAATCAAAACTGGGCAAACTAAGTACAAATGAAAGTCTATAGAAAGGCAACCAAAGCAGACAAACTTAGAAAACTCAAAACTTAGGCTGTGGCTGTGACTGTGACTGTGACATGAGGACGAAAACAAGAAGTAGAAGAAATGAACCCAAAAAGACAAGGGGAAAACATGAGGGTTAAATACATGAGGTGATTGGGGTTGATGAGACACAGGTGGGGAAGAACAACCAGGGATCAAGTGTGACAAGACGAGACAGGAAGCAAAACCTATGGAAATAAGGAGAGGCTGGTGAACTATCAAAATAAAACAGGAAACGCAAAGACAAGACATGAAACAAAACCAGAAATACAAGGAGCAAATACAAAATAAAACAGAAATACAAGAATCATGACAATCAGTAGCATAAACTACATCAAGAAAGATAAATTGTGGGAAAGAAGTGATAAAACTAGATCAGAAATACTAAGTTACAACGTATAAAATATGAGGAATAAAGGATTGAATAAATAGAAAACCCTTAATTTAAGGTAGAACAGTTGACACCTGCATTTGGTGGAAAATTGAGGGAACATCTGTGCTGCATAACAAAACACTTTGGCCCAGGCACATGATTGGGGCTATAG
Organism: Cetoscarus ocellatus; assembly: GCA_037902135.1. NCBI lineage: Eukaryota > Metazoa > Chordata > Actinopteri > Labriformes > Labridae > Cetoscarus > Cetoscarus ocellatus. The sequence continues at coordinate 2,472,661 of JBAMNC010000277.1, forward strand.
TGTTTACAAGCAAAAAGAGAATGACCACTGGATTTCATGACCATGACCTTTGACCCTAAAAGTCTGATTTGTTCGTCCTTGAATCTAAGTGGAGCTCAAAGTTTGAAAAGAATGTTCCTTTATGCACTTTAACCTGCAGACATTACGCCTCTAGCCTTAGCTGTTGTGAGGCATGTAAAAGCATTTATCTTGAACCTCATTCAAATATTACATTGACTTTAACGTGAGGGATGAAGGCGTGCTGAAATGCCAACTAATGCTTTAGGATTTTTTGCCTTAGTGTTCTATGCAGCAAGATAGATTTGTAATCATACTAAGTATGGGCTATTGTATAATGGCAAGATTTAGAGCACAAAAATAAGGCTGCATTAAGCTACAAGTACAACACCCTGCCAATGGGTAAAGGAAATCTCACGCCTTGTTAATTGGTTAATCAGTGTTCTGTATCAGCAGTTAAAAACCTAATCCAAACATATTTGTTCCTGTTGTATTCTTTGCTGATCTATCACAAATCCCCAGGTCATGCTCCTGTGAAATAAAAACTGCTGTTTCAAGGGGATTCGGCTCATATGATTTACAATTTTGTACGCAGGAATCAGATAATTCTGTGAGGCAGTTTTTCTATGAGTCTTATCTGGAAGGCAGCATACCCTCAGTTTGTGTGTCACGGGTGCTGATGGGCGGGACTTCAGAGAGAGAGACATCTGCAGCATCCATCAGCGCTCCTGACATGACTTTGTGTCAGGGTGTAATCCCCCGACCTCACACAATCACACACAACCACCCCTCGCCCAGCGGTGACTCATCCTACTTGACTGAGACCTTCTCTCCACCCAAATTATAGCACCGCACCAGAATGTAATTCCCCCTTCGCGAAAGGTAGATCAGAGTTTTTCTGCTGTAAGATATTTTTATCCAGCAGCCAGCCCAAGAGTTAATTATAGCAAAATATTCCTACATTAAATAAAAGCCTGCTGTGCAGTGGCAGAGTGCAGCAGGCTGTACTCTTTGACACTGCAGTGATATTTAAACCCTCAGAGAATCACTGCTACATGTGTGTTCCCTCTGAACATGTTATCCTCTGTTGAGCGGCTATGATTGGACCTGGATACAGAGAGCGATGGCAAGAGGCAATAAAAATCAAAATAGGAGTATCAGCACGAAAACACAGAAAGCCCTGGTTATCAGTGAGGTGTGGCTCTGATGAGCGATTGATTATAAATTGCAGATGCTGTCACGAGGCTGTTTGTGTATGCAGATAAAGCAGCTCTACGGCATCCCAGGAGGAAAGGCTGCATATCAACCTCGTTACATAAGTGATTAATATTTAATTTTCATGCATAAATATCCTGTTGAGTGTACAGTCAGGCTGGCTCTGACAGTGATACCCACACATGTTTATGTTTCTTCCGATAGCAAAAACAGCAAAGCCTTGGTGGTGCAAAATATTGTTGACCATAGCAACCCCCTTCAAGTTCTTTTATTATAGGGCTGAACAATTCTCCCACACTGGCCGCTTTATTAGGTACACCTTGCTATTCTTGGGGTGGACACACTTTTGCCTCCAGAACTGCCTCAGTTCTTTGTGGCATAGATTAAACAAGATGCTGGATACATTTCTAACTAACCGTTGATCCATATGAACATGATAGCGTCATACAGTTTCTGCAGATTGTCGGCTGCACATCCATGATGCCAAACTGGAGTGAGATCTAGCATCTGCGGAGGCCACGGGAGTACAGTGAACTCATGGTTATGTTCAAAAACCAGTCAGGGTGCTTTATCCTGCTGGAAGTAGTCATCAGGAGATGTGTACAATGTTGTCATGAAGGGACAGACATGGTCAGCAACAATATTCAGGTAGGCTGTGGAGTTTAGAAGATGCTCACTTGGTACCAACGGTGGAGGAGTGTGCTAAGGAAATATCTCCAATACCATCAAAAAACCACCAGCAGCAGCCTGAACCATCAATACAAGGCAGGTTGGATCCATGCTTTCATGTTTAAGCCAAATTCATACCCTATCATCTGAATGTCTCAGCAACATTGAGACACATCAGACCAGGCAACATTTCTGATTCTTCTATTGCCCAATTTTTGTGTGCTTGTGTAGACTGTAGCCTCACTTTCATGTTTAGCTGACAGAAGTGGCACCCAGTTTGGTCTTTAGCTGCTGTAGCCTAACTTGACACAACAGACTGACCATTTAATTTAGTCCATCGGGCAATAGTCCATAGAAAGTGTTTGGATGTTTTGGTGATTGGATGTTTGTTCCATCAGTCACATTCATAAGGGGTCAGTCAGATAATGTAGTAGGCGGGCACTACTGCTGTGGTGTATGGCACAAAATGTGAGCCACTAAGTAGAGCCAACTTTCACTAAAATATGCCAGAAGTGGAGTGAAAATAGAAGCCTGTTTTGTTATTTGTTTTTAATTTCAAAAAGAAATGTGGTCCAGATCTGATAAAACTGCTACTAAAACAGCTAGAATCTATGCTATCTTTATACAAGAAGTAACTTCCTGCTGTTGTCTTGCTCATAGCTCCCATGTCTTCCTGCTCTACAGGATGCTGATTGGGCCGTGTCGCTTTGGGAAGAGAACAATTGTTGTAGACTGGAGTCTGGCAAGGTGGATCTGCCTGATTACACCCACTGAATCAGGCAGATCAAGCTGCACTGCGAAGTTTGCTTAGCAAGACTTGATGTATGGTGCTTTCAGAAATGGTCAAATATTAGTCTGAACATTTGAGTTACTGTTTCCTTTCTAATGTCTCAAACCTCTGACTTCTGGCATCAAGGAGGCATTTTCACCCAGAGAACTGCAACTAACTTGACATTTTCTTTTTCAGGCCAAATTCTGTAAACCTAGAGGGGGTTGTGTTAAATCCCAGTAGACCAGTGTTTTCTGAAATACTCAGTCCAGCCCATCTGGCACCAATGACCATGCCACACTCAAAGTCGATAAAATCGCAGTTAACATGCTCAGCTTTAACATGAGCATGTTGCCCTGGCCGTGTCTGCATGCCTGAATGCATGGGCTGATGTGCTTAAAAAATCTATAGAGCAGAAAACAGACCGGAAGAGAGGAAGTGTGTAGGCTTCAATAAATTTGAGCAGTCAGCATCTATCATTTTAGAGCACTGATTAAACATTAACAGATGGGTCACACCTCCACAGAAAATATTGCAGAGGAAAATATAAATGTATTATATAAAATAGATAAAGTAGCATGAGTCCAAGTGTTCAAGTCTGGGAAATGTGTGGAAAATATTTTTCTAAGTCCCTGTATATTAAACTTTTATAAAAAAAGATGACATTTCTTTGTAGACTAAACTTGGTAGAGCTTCTCTTAACTCCAAACTGTCCATGCTTAAAGGCAGCAGGAGCTCATTTTTTAAGGCCTTAACACGTGAGTGGCTGGTTCCTGCTTTGACCAAGACTGGTTACTGGAGATGAGCCAGTTCTCTTCCTTTATATTTCCAGGTTGACTGAACTCCAACCCGCTCAGGGAGAATGACACCGTCATTGCAGAAGCCCCTTTGTTCTCTCCTTGTAAGTTTATTCCCATAAGCCATTAAATAGATCCTGCAAGCCTATCACAGGGCTGGCATAAGTATAGAAATACTCCTGTAAATAGATTAATCCAAGGTTACCCCCATGAGATGTGGCATCTCATTTTTAAGAGGGTCCTCATGTCTAAATGGCTGTAAAGGTATTTATTATGGAGGTATATTCAATAAAAACCATGGATAGAGAGGTCATTCTAAAATTAACTTTTTCATGCATGTTGTCCACTGCAGTGGACAGATATTTGGAATAATTGTATACCCTTTAGGTTGCAGTACCATGTCCAACTACCAGTTGGCAAATTCCCACACCCTTGTCTTAGGTTTCATAAAAATATTATCTTTGCACATTTTTACCATATTGAGATATTGCATCATAACTCCAAAATAGCCGAGGAAGGGCAAATTGGGTATTTTGCCTGTATTCAGATTTCACATTATTTTGTATTTTTTCATTTTAAATTTTGGTGTAATTCACAAGTCAATAGTTTGATTAAACAGAAATTATAAATATGCTTCAGATTTTTTGCATTTTCTTTTTACTCTTAGTAAATGTTTGTCAAAGACATGATGCGTGGATCTGTATTAAGTTCCACTAAATTACTATTGATACGGTTGATGCATGGTGTCCACTGTAGTGGACAGATGCATAACTCCCTCAAAATATAATATTAAAAAAAATTAACATAATTTTTAAGTTGTTTGAAAGTAAAAAATATATAAATAAATATATTCCTTTGTAATTTAATAATTCATGCATGAAAAGGTTAACATTAACATCAATAATGATCATTAAGAGGAATGATGTTTATTAATATCGCACCTGAGTTGAACTGCCATGAAGTTGGATTTAATTGGTCTAAAAATATAACTTTAAATGTCATTTGTGTTGATGGCTGATGCAGGAAAAAGCACTTGGAGTCAAGCAGGTCCACGGTCATTTCTCAATGCTTTCAAAAATAGAGACATTAAATTCACTAGAAAATGGTGCTTATAGCTTAAATGAGAGGTTTTTTTTTTTTTTTTTTTTATGCTTTGTAGTGAAGAAATCTCCCTCTGAAACAAACACAAAAACAATCACGTTTATGGTGACCAGTCAGGCATCCACATCCACCACAAGATTTAACCACGAAAATCCATTGAGGGCTGTTCAAATCTTGATGGCAGTCAAGTTAAAAGTCAGTACATTGTAATCAGCAACTGAAGCAGAGGGTCACATCAGGATAATAGAGAATGTATGATTATTTTATTGGTAAGCAGGCGGCGATAAGGGTCATGTTAGGTTATCATGGGCTGGAGGAGAAAATGCAGAAAAGGTAATAAATTATACATCAAACAGTTGGACCTGAACATCTCATGGTGACAAACATTAATGGATTTGGAGTGCTGTAGTCTTTGCCTCGATTGCTGTATACTCAAACGTCCTGTAAAACAATGTGAAGAGGCATGTCATTAGCACATCAGACTGCACAACATGCATCCTAATAGCTCATAACAGTCGAGCGTCATCATTCTGAAGCATGCTAAGTGACGGCACAAGATAAGGATTGCAATTACTATACAGTGAAGGGGGCTGACTTTAGTGGTACAGAGGCAATTTATCCACATGTGTCAATCCCCACTCTAACTCGCTCTAATTGCTGTTGAAAATGACCCGGCTCTGGCAGATTGTTTATTGAGCAGCTAATCTATGCTCCTCCTCCGTTCCTCGCCCGCGGCCATCGCAGGAAGGGTAACTCGATCTATGTCCCGTCACCAGGCGGGAGTCTCTTAACCACACATACAATATGCAATAGACTCCACCCAGTGCACATTAAACATGTGTTAAAAGAAGCCTTCATTAATCAATCTCATTAACATACGGGGAAGGGGGGCTTTGGTGACACTGAAACAGCCCAGGGTCTGCTGCTCACATTTGGAGCTACTTAAAGCGATTCTCTTTGAAGTTCTATTCTGGGTGTAAGTTTCTGTCTTATCTGTGAATGAAATATTAACCTCCAGACCGTTGGCTAAGTGTTTCATAAATATTGCATGATGTGGAAGAAGTAATTGGCTCCCCCATCTATAATAGCTGTCACCCTGCATGGCCTAGTGAAAAGACAGAATGTGCTGAAGACGGGACCAAGGCGCATAATAGAATTTCACATATCTCCCTTGGATTGTGTATTATGCGCTCTGAAAGGCTTTCACAGGCTGCTGGTTTGTAACTGTAGAGGGATTTTTCCAAAGTGCAGCATATCTGTTTCAAGGAAAAATCATTACCGGTAATGAGACAGCTCTGGGATCCACCAAACATCATTCATAATAACATAGTGCATGATATGATTACTTATTTTAAGCGCCCATTGAGAAAAATTGTTGCCCTTGGTCAGAACAATAACAGATGATGACATGTTGATATTGAGGCTACTTGATTATGTCATAAACCACAATCATGAATATTTTGATAGTTTAACATGAGTTCTTGCTGACTATATAGCATCTGCAAACAAACTTCAAATATTTCAATATATCAGTTGTGTTAATTTAAGGTCTTTCGCATTGTTCCTGGATCATTTTACCAACCTAGAATGGTCCTGCATGTCTAAGGTTGTTTTTCAAACATTGTTGTTAACCATCTCTTTGTCATCTCTATCTGCTCTCCTGCAACTCAAACTTGTACAAACTAGTTCTGGATTTTTAAAGGGGGTTGTCTGAGTTACATGGTATTTGCATGAAGATTAGCCAAACTGATGGAGGTCAGCTTTGTATCTGTAGAGAAATAGCCAGAATTACCCAAGTAAAGTCCATGTGAAAAACACTGTTGTTTCAGCTCACCAGGGTAAAGTGCTGCTGTAACTGCTTTTAAACTGATTTAACTGCTTTTAAGAAATGCAGATATGAGTTGTCTGACTGAACTGCATTTGAAATTGAAACTACTCATTTGTAGAGCTGCACAAATCTTGGCTGCTGCCAGTACTTTATTGGAACAAAGCAGTCTATTCTGCAGAAAATGCACTTTATACTGTAAGGTGAATTGTGAAACAGTTAACTATAATTTTGCTTTCATTCATGATTTTTGCAGAACGAGGAGCAAAAGCTGTTTAAAGGTCCCATATTATGCAAAATCCACTTTTTTAAGTCTTTTGAACACAATTTTGGGTCTTTGGCCTTCCTCCCAGCCCGCAAAATGTTATATTTTATAACAAAACCTGTATTTAGTAGGCTGCATGAATGTAAAAATCATGTCCGCCAGTGAGCTGTTGAGTCTGTGGATATACTGTTATGTAACAGTATATTTTTATTTGCATAAACTAATCTGATTGGTCCACCTGAGTATCTCCACTCCCACCCTGCTGCAGAGATTCCTCTGAAGAGCAGCCATGTTGTTTTCATATTTAGTGAGAGATCTGTGTTCAGCACGTCTAAGCTCAAAAGCTACCACTGCTCAGTTTTTGGCTGTAAACAGCCACATATTTCTTTATGTGTAGGCTACCAGCCTCAGAGGACCAGAGGACCAAGTGGATTAATGTTATTTTTGAAGGGAATGAGCAGCTACGGTCGGCTAAAACCTGTATGTGTGTGTCAGTCACTTCACGACTGACTGCTTCTCCAACTTCAGTCAGTTCAACACAGGACTGGGAACTAGACTTTTCCTGAATCCAGGCTCAGCACTAGTGATGGTGAGATGAAGCCTCATGAGGCATTGAACCACTTGAGCCAACTGGTTCGAGAAAGGGTTCATCTCATGAAGCTTCATGTGCACACGAAACCACCTACTGGCCAGGTGTATAATCACAGGCAGCTTTATCTTAACCACATAATGTGTGATGCATTGTCTGTTATGGCTCTTGGGAATGACTGTGAATTTAAAAAAATGCATGACCGAGAAATTTCTCTACATAATTTATCACATATGTGTGCTGACATCATTTTCACTATTCTGGCCCTCAGTAACGCTACAGTAGTAGCCTAGCATATGGTATTGCAGGTTGTGTAATTTTTTTCTGTTTCTTTAGGAAAGTGTCATGTGCTTAAGCAGGCAGAGGACAGTGAAAGTGCTTGTGGAACTGGGAAGAGGACACTGAATATGCTTGTGTAGCTTGGACAATGATGTACAGAACAGGGGAGATTTTATTCATTTTTATTAAGAAATGACAGTTTTTCAACAGTTTTTTGTTTCAAACGATTCCTTTTTTTGGACACAACTTCACCAGCTTTTGAAAACACCCTTTCACAGGGAACAGAAGATGCCGGCGTGCACAAAAACGCAAGAGCAAGACCATATAAATTTGGGGTACAATAATTTTTGCCTCTCCCAGTACTCCAAAGGGATTTCCAGTCGGCTTATGTTTGGCTCCGAAAGGTAGCGCTGGACCTCCACAGTGGCATCTGCTGTTACATTTTGAGTCCTCCGTGCCTCCATGACGCTAGTGTCCAAACGATGCCACAGTTTGCTACCCAGGAGAAAACCACAGATTATTTTAGTAAGTGTTTCAATAGGAATAATTGATCTCAAAATGTAAAATAAATGATTACCTCCAGTGACATCATGAGAGGTGGAAGCCTGGGGGATGTCCTCTCGCTTGCTTTTTTTGGACCTTATCAGGGTGGCACACTCAGAGGTCAGCCGCTTTATGGCTTCAGCTGCTTTTGTTTGGCTGAAAAATCCTATTGCTTTAACCCGAGGGTCCAGGAGTGTAGTGAGCGACATGATGCTCAATGACTGCAGAGTGTAGAGCTTCTCCCGTAGTTGCCTGATCAGCTGGTCTCCCATTTCCAGTGCAATCACATGTGCTGGCTTTGTGATCTCCTCCTCCTGAAGGGTTTGTTCAAGCATCTTCATGAGGGGCACAACTTTGGAGGCAGATACATTCTCCTCTGCTGACAGCTCTACAGTGGCATCATAAAAGGGAGACAACAACGACAGGCACCCTCCAACAATGCTGAACTCTTCTGAAGTTAGGAAAAGGATGTCATGCTGTAGCCCAGCTAAAGCTGCCCCAACTGGCTCTCTCAGCTCAACCAGACGTTGCAGCATCAAATATGTGCTGTTCCATCTAGTTTCCACCTCTTGCAAAAGCTTTAATTTTTGCACCCCCTAGATGAAGCTGCACTTGTGTAAGCTTCTCCTTTAAAGATACAGATGAGTAGGCTATTAAACCACTGCAGTAGGAACACATACAAACTTTTTGCATTATTACAAATTGGAATGAAGGGAAAGAGCATACCTTGGCAGTGGTGCTGCTTCTAAAGTAGCCAACCAGCTTCCTTGCTTTGGCCCGAATGGCAGAGAGCACAGGGTGCTGGTCAAGCGTCTTCTTCACAACAAGGTTCAGTGTGTGCGCAATGCAAATATGGTGCCGAAGCTTCAGCTCTCTCACACAGGCAACCATATTGGGAGCACCGTCAGTTACCATACATGTCACCTTATTTGTGATTCCCCATTCTTCCATCAGGGAGGCCTTCACACGAGCTATATTTTCAGCTGTGTGTGACTGGGGGAATGCCTGCACTCCCAACAGCACAGAACTGAGCCTGGTTTTGTCTCCCACTAAATGGCATATTACAGCCAGGTAGGCATCCATGTTGATGGATGTCCACATGTCAGACGTAAGGCTAACAGCAGCTGCCTTTTCCACCGTAGCCTTAGCCTTCTCTTTGGCTGACTCATATTTGGCCTCCACCATGGCCTTCAGGGCCTAAAGGAAAAACATATTAAGTCCTGAATTCTGAAATATACAATAAAGTAATTTTTTTTTCATGCATGCACCAATACATACCTGCCTTGTAGGGAGAACATATTTAGGATCAAGTCTGGACACAAATGCCCTGAATCCAACGTCATCCACAATACTGAAGGGCTGTGTGTCCTTCACTATCATGGAGACGAGGGCTTCATCCAGCTCTTGTTTCCTGGTGGCTGGTTTAAAAGAGAATAAATACAGTGTCTATTACCTGTCCTTATCAGCACAATAAACAAAAGTCAGCATGGAAAAATTGTGACTATGTGTTTATAATATTGTTATATTATATTATATATATTTTAATACTGTGTGACTTACCATGGCTAGGTGAAGCTCCAGTTTCCTCCTTATTGTCATGTAAGGCACGGTAATGCCTTAGCATGGATGAGGTGTTGTTACTGTACCCCAACTCCTTGGAACACAATAAACACCTCACCTTTGAATAAAAATAAGAGACAGTGAAAAATAAATTTCTCGATAAGCAGACCTAATGTGTCTGAAATATTGCTTGATTTCACTTACCTTATTAGGAGTAATCAGATCAAAATGTTTCCACACAGGGGAAATCCTCCTCTTCCCCCTGGCTCCATCCTCTTACCTATCCTCTCCTCTATCCTCTCCTCACTCTCCTAAATCCTCAATCTATCTCTCTAACTCTCTCTCTCTCTAAACTCTCCAAACTATCTCCAAACTATATAAACGCTATCCAAACTCTCGTATCTAAACTATCCAAACTATCCAAACTCTATCCAAACTCTCAACTGACTGCAACTCTCCTTCACAAACCCACATTTTGAATGGAGCCTGAGGGGTTTATATCGCTGTCAAACCTCGCGGCAAAATCTGAACCACTTCCTGAAGCAGTCACATGTACAGCCGGGGAGCGAGGCTTCGGACGTCATCATTTTTGGCTCCTCCCCCAAATGAAGCAAGCCTCGATACGCGCTTTGAAGAAACGCCCACTCCATTACTCGGCACATGCTTCGAAGCCTCGGCACATCTCATAACATCACTACTCACCACCAACTGTCTGCCACCAAACCTCGGACCATGGAAATGTGAGTATTTTAATGCTGTGTGGTATTTATTTAGGGGAAACGATCTTCGCTGTTTTCTATCCAGCAGGACTTTACAGTCGTGTTTGTTCAGGACTGTAGTGTGAAGTCCCTGTTGTGTGTTACTGTGCTGGCCTCTGTTTAATGTATAGAGATCTGAGTACGAGGCATACTGCTCTGCACTCACTGAAGCAATGTAATCAGTAAATTATCTCCGATGGTCTCAAAACTCATTTTTAAAACTGTGGACGAAGAAAACGATCAGTGAAGGCTGTGTTTCTGTGCGTTTTGCAGCAGGTCATGTAAACATCAATACTAACAACAGGAGCAACAATATAACATGTAACGCTAACGTCGGCTCAAATCAGTGGATCTGCAGATGTGATCGTCGTCACCGGCGTTTGTGTCCACAGTGTCGTTTTTCACCAAATTCATTTAATCTGATTTTTGTAAGTTTAAAGACTCAGAAATGCCCCCAGGATGCTGTCACATGAGCTGTGTGGAGTTTAGCTGTGAGGAAAAGTTACAGCCACAGAACACTACAGCACGGTAGTATTTAAGGAGGAACTGAGGCAGTCAAATAAGATCTGTGAGATGATTATCCTCCTGATTTATTTACTATAAACATATAAGCATAGACATTTGGTTATGTATCACTTAATGAGACATTTGTATGTGAAAACACATTAACCCTGAAAGCCTGTTGTATCATATTTGATACATACTTTATGATACCTCTGTCTGATCAATATGATCAACAAATATCTAAAAAAAAAACATATGAATACAAGCAAATAAATGATCAAAATAAAAGTACTCAAGTGAATTATCAGTTGCCAGAAGCACCTAATTTATCTAATGAGATACAAAAACTATGTTACATTTCATGGATTTTTTTTTTAATTTCAGTACAAAGTGAAGCAAACATTTCAGCTCCAAAAAATAAAATTTGATGGCTATAATTTGTGTTTTCATGTTTTAAAAGGTTAAACATTTTTCTTTCTTGTGTCTATGCTGGTTGACCTCAGGCAACATCTTCTGATGGTGAATCCTGTTTAAAGTCAGCTTCCCAAAATCCAAGATGGGAGAATGCACAGCAAAGCCAGTGAAAGCAGAGCCAACTTTCTGTAAAATGCACAAGCCCTTATTAAAAATCCACAAAGTTTAAACATTAGCAAATAGGCATAACATGAAAAGGAAAACATAAAGAAAACTTCAATAAAGATGCTTTAACATGGCATTGAGAATAAATAATAAATAAGGAAATTGTGTAAATAAAAGACGAAAAAAAGTGGACAACACTGCAGTGAGGTATTTTGATTTTAGTGCAATTTCTTTTTGTAATCAAACATTTTTGTTTCTTGCATTTCAGATTATGCAGATACATCGTTGGACCTTGTCTTTTAGAACATTTTCCAGGACCCTGCCTCATACCTGAAGGAGCTGCAGAAAATACCAGACCCAGAAGACCTCTCTGCTCAGTATGACAGACCTGTCAAGGTGGATGTGATAGCCAGCTACGTGTCAAGGTTCAACCAAGGAGAGCTCTGAAGCCCTCATACTGGTCTTCTGCATCAGGAAACTCCGCTGTTATCTGCAGCACCACGCAGGTGGGCAGCACCACCCTGATTCTTCAGCCCAGAAGCTCCAACACCAGCTCACAGAGGGTCTGTAGGCCTGGTATCTGTAACGGCTGGACATGATGTGCAAATTTTGTCAGAACTGAAGGGTTACTTTCATTGGTATTTTTATGTACATATTTTATTGTTATATATGTTATTATGGTTTTACAGTTTCTGTTTAAAAATTCCTTTTCTTTTTTTTTCATTTCTTTTTTACCTCTTTTATTAAAAAATGTCTGCAGTACCAGCCGGTACGTTTGATGTTTTTATATGTAAAAATATTTTTCACAATAAAAAGATTACATGAACTGTTGAGTGTTTTTTCAGAGTTCCTTATGTTACATGTTATGTGAATAAGTAAAGAACAAAAAAGATAAACTGTAAAAATGTAAGATGGAGGAAACAGTGAGGTACTTTTAATCTATACTATTTTGTGTAACAGTAATAGGAGCTTTTATGTCAAACTACTTCTGCATTATTCCTCTTAGATGTAAAGGCCCATAGTCTGCTCTATAAATATTGAATGCATTTTGCACTGAAAAAACACATTCAAGCATAGAGGTCAGAGTCCAGGATGGTGGGTCTGTGAGTTCCTGTAGTCTTCCTCTGACCTAGTTAATTAAAAAGGGTAAGTGAGTGACAACATAGTACAAAAAGGTAATGTACAAAATGTTATTTTGCACTCAGTTTTCACAATACCTTTGGTAATCTCCATGCAACAGATGTTTTCAGGCTCTAGGCATTTTTGCACAGTTGCCACAGGAGCACCTCTGTAGGAGAAGAGTAAAAACAGGATGTTCAGTAGAATTTTTATATAAAGGAAATGTACTAGTTAAGCAATCATGATGTCTTGTTTTTGCTTAAGATAATATAATGCTAATATACACAGGTCTGTGTAATAATAAACAATATTGCACATAAAGAGGTGTTTAAGACAGCTACTGTGTGGCATACATAAAAGATATGGTTCACAGAAAATTGCTTAGAATTACAGGTTATAACAAACATTTGCTCAGTGGCAGCACGTTACTGCCATGCACTATATGGCTCTATTAAATGCTGTATTCTGATGGATCAGTCACATAATTTGTTATTTCTGTAAAACACTGTGGCCCTGAAAAACCCAGACATTATTTACATTTCACAACAACAAAGAAGTCCCCTTCCCTCGGTCTTATTTCACTATCAGTAGCAACAGCCCGTTTAGTGTTACTCATCAATAAAAGGTAATTACGCCTCGCGTCGGGGTTTATATGTCTCTGTAGTAACCCCGCTCACTCTACATTATCCCTTACTAAACGCTATATGATGCCAGTCTAAGTTTTGGTTAGCACAGCATGAACACAAACCACACAGTCCAGGAGCTAATAACATCAACACACGGAGGGGGGCAAGAACGGCAGAACGACTTTAGTTCGTCTACATATTAGCATTGAATTAACAAACTTTACATACAGACCTCTGAGAAACCTCCTGGTTTAACCCTGGCTCTCGACTTTCTTCTGGAGCCTCTTCATATTGGGGGTCTGGCTCGGGCTCATCATGAACGTCTGCACCACAGTTTGTTGTCCTGCAGCCATTTTCTCTCAGGGCCCAGTCGTCATGGTTACGCGACGCCGTCCTCGCCCTCGGCAGACCATGCGGAAGAGCTGGGCGGTATCAGCAGTGGCTCATTAACATATTAAGGTCCCCGCCCACTAAATCAGACCTTTCTGAGCAGAGAGGCTATGTGAGCCTGGAAACAATGCTGCCGTGCTTTATTTATTGGCTTTTTGGACCAAAGCATGTTACTAATGTTTCATGGAGACATCAAGGATCTATGTTAAACTGCAGAAAAGGAGCATAATATGGGACCTTTAAATTTGGCCTTCCCCTTTCTCTGGAACTGGCCGATTACTCATTCTAGCCTCTTGCTACGATTCTTGCTTGTAGTAAACACCAGGAAGGGCCACTATTAGCACCTTTTCTTTGTCAGTTTGCGAAGTGTATCTATGAAACCAAAATGGTAGTTTGATTTTTTATGGAGAAAGAGCAGAGTCTGTGGAAAAGAACCCTCAGCTTAAAAGATGAGCTCCCAGTGGAGGTGGGTGGAGTGGAGCAGCGTGTTTCTACTGTTCTTGTAAATAAAGAGGGAAGAGTTGGGGATATAAAATGGGTCATTCCTTCACAAGCCTGCAGCACAAAACACGAGAGAGACAGAAAAAGATCAACAGCTTCCAGTAGCAATTATCTATCAATCTATCAATCAATCAATCAGTCTTTATTTGTAATTAATATAGTACCAATTCATAGCAGGTGTTATCTTAAGACACTTTACAAGAGCAGACTGGAGCAAAATTTTTCCTTTTATGCATATACTTATATACATATATAAAAAACATGTGTACACATTATACTCCCCCTTGTGAAGCGGTCTTTGATGTAACATCATGTATTTACAATAAAAATGTGATGGCAGCACTGACATGGCTTTTGAACATCAAGACAGGGATCATTACACCCATAAACATGAGGCAAAGCTCTGGATTTTTACACTGTTTTGATATTTAAGTTCTGAACTAAAATAAATGCAACAAAGAGTTCAATCAGTTTTTAAATGGTTGGGACTTTGCAGAGCAAAATTTCTTCACATTGGTCTTTAGAGTACATTTTAGTTCCTCCCTCAGTAACCAAATAGGTTTTCTACAGTTTAGAGCAGAGATGCAGCTGTTTCAGTCTCCTGGTTAATGTGTCCTTGTCTGCAGCCCTGTTACTCTGACCGTCCCGTTCAATAGTGAGGATCAATATTTGTAATGTGTGAGTGCTGTCTCAATTATATCAGGGCCTGGAAATCGTTCTTTAACAGGTTTTCTCTTCATCCACATCTTCACCTCCAATGCATTAAATCTACATTATGAAGTAGAGGAGAGATCAGAGAGCTTTGCGGCAGGTTATGAAGGAGCCAGTCTTCATAGTGTTCACAGTTAACCCTTATCCATCTGCTGTAGTTTTTCTTATTGGCTTTGTCTCAAATTGCTTTATCAATGCTTTTCCTGTTATATTTATTACTTTTTCTATTGTTATGCTGTTGAACATTTTTCTCTAGAGACAGAGGGGCTTCTTTTGGATAAATCTCGTCAAATCTTAAGGTATATCTTTATATTTTTAGGAATTCTTTAGATAAAGGGACATCCTCCAGCCAAAGCAGTGGTAGGCAGAGGGCAAGCCTGGGGAGGGAACTGCAGTGTGTGTAAAAAAGCACACCCCGAATATATGAGGAGTGCAAGGCTGGGCATCTGTCTTCAGATAGACTAAAAACTGAGTTGATTTAAGCGGTTACACACAACACAACAATCAGGCAAACTTTTGGCTAGGATCTCCACTTCCAATCAACTCAGCAAAGGTCCAGTTTTCTGAAGGTCCTGAAGGTTATCATACCTGGTTATTCTGTGGTGTGAGGTGTGTTGAAAGTCACTGTATCCCCTTGGAAGAGGGTCGAGGCTGCCCTGATTTTGAAATTGTAAATATCTAACATGGTCAGCATCTACGGCCAGAAGTTCTGATGTGTGTGGAGTGCACAGAGGATGGCTGAGGACGTCCTCCGTGTTTTGTTACATGGACCAGAACAAAGCTAATAAGGGAACAAGCTGAATGAAGCAGGAAGCAAGTCATGGCTACAAGAGTGAAGTTGAAGCATAAAGTTAGATGGACGTCAAAATGGAGGTCCAACTTCTATATTTGTTTATATATGACCACCATTGCTCATTGTCACACACAGGACACTCACTGTAGTTAGCCTGTTTTTGTGGGTGATGCTTGCTCACATCCATTTCAGTTATGTCACAGTATCAGGCTGAAGATATATCACTTTGGGGGAAGCAATTAATTTCAAGCTGAAATAATATCATTTGGGGGTTTCTGTCCTCCTTGAAACTGATTTGGGTTCATTTTTTACTCTATGATAAGAGAAGGGTTAAACTTAAGAACTCCATAAAATTACCTTATGGTCCCCCACATTTTATAATCAGTCAGTGTTTAATATTTGTCTTGTGTTGCCAGGTAAACATGTCAATCACACACTGAAAAAGCATCTACTTTCCATTTGTCACAAAAAAAACAGATAGGTTAAAGAAAATGTGGAAAATGCTCGGTAATATTTTAAACTTTGAGGCACTTTAAAAAAATCCATAATCAGAAAAGGGACAAAAGAAATCCTCCTGCCTGATTCCTGCAAAGCTTCATATCCCTGAAAGATACACTTTAGACCATAGAAAGTAGAAAAATAAAGAACAGAGCCATTGTTTGAATTTATTGATTCTAACCACCCGCCCCTCTTCAGAAATACAATTTTTCAAGAACACCTTCAAAAAAAGCTCAATATATACTCCACTATTTTCTGTTTAAGTGGATCTCATGGACAAAAAGCCCACTCAAAGCAGAGTTGATATCATGTTCTTTCCAGTCCGTAGATTATCAAACAGCCATCAGCACAGCAGCAGGGGATGGGGACGGGGACGGGGACGGGCACGCCATGTTCAAACTCTGCATGACTCCATGGTTTTGTAAGCAGAATTCCATGGCCTGAACTTTGGGATGGATGGAAAGGATTATGTAGAGCTGGGCTCAAATTTTTCTGTCAGAAAGGAAAAGCTCATCGGTGTCAAGCCGTCCGCTGTGGAGAGAATCGCCGTAAGAGCTCATCCTTCTGTGGAGAGTTTTGGAATCCACATCCAAGTTCTGTCTTTTATCTTCCCGCTTGCAGATGCCTCAGTCAACGTGAGGATGGCTATCTGGGACTTGGTTTCAGTGCAGTTTGTGGTGTCACTTCCAGGATTTGCATATAATGTATGTGCAAATGAAAGTGTTGTAGGATTACAGTTTGTGTCTTCTGGGCCTATGTTTGCTGAAAGGTAGCCCTGATTACAGCAAAGAAAATGACAAACTAACTGACAAACAATTAAAACCAAAAATGTATCATTTCTGCTCCTTTCAGGTCACAACTTTGCCTTCTGTTTGAAGCAAAAAAAAAAAAGTTTGCCTTTGTGACCAGACTCTGTACCTGTCCCTGCAAACATCAATCCCAGTAAAAACCAAGTCGCCATCACATTTCAACCCATTTTTTAAATTTCTCCCTTTTTTTTTTTTTTTTTTTTTGAGATTAAGAGCTCCTTATATAGATAGCACTTTTTTGGGATGGTTTTAATCCTACACTGTGCAGCCTCTTTGGCATTTATCATACCTATTGCACTCCCTTTTCACCATGTGGTCCTGACGCCCCCCCAGAGACACACCTCAGAGCCCATATTTCCGATTTCATATGACCCTTTAGTGTATTTTAAAATGCCTTCTGTGTGTGATTTGAGCACTTGCATGCACATGATAAGAAGTCATACGGGTGAGCAACTTTGTGCTCCTACAGCTTTGTTTTCTTTATGTCATATGTAGCCTCTCCTTGTATCGGGACATGTATGAACAAGCAGGAAAAGATACAGTAAGCTTCAGGTGATTATGATTTACCTGCTTGCTGTGTTGACTGGTGAAGCTGTAGGTGGGTGTTTGTTTTGGTGCTGCATCATTAAAAAAAACAAACAAACAAAAAAAAACTTATTTCAATTTTATACCAACTTCACCAGTACAAAGGGAATTTGTGTGCCTCTCACTTCACAGAGCCTATATCACACTTTTTCAGATATCTTATGACCCCTAAGCATTTTAAAATGCCTCCTGTAAGTAGTTGAGCACCACCCACTGTGGATGTTGTGGTGTCCTAACCTGACACATCAGATGGATACCCAGCAGGTGACTGGTCAATCACTCTGTCAGTTTCATTACCTCCACCAAGAAGGTTATGTTTTCGCTGGGGTCTGTCTGTCTGTTTTGTTTGTTAGTCTGTTTGTCAGTTTGTTCATTTGACTGTTAGTAAGATTACGCAAAAACTACTGGATGGATTTACATGAAAACTTTACCAGAGGTGTGGTTTGGTCCAAGGGAGAAGCTGTTACATTTTGGTGCTGATCCGATCGAGATTGATATCACAACAAAACATTGAAGTTTATAACGGCAAATCTCATTCATTTACGGCATTATGGGAATTGTAGTTTATTTGCAAACTGACGTCTAGTTTTTCAAGCCCATGTCACTACATTTCCCAGCTTCCCTTACAATGCCAGGGGAGAAGTATTCCATGCCACCCCGTCTGCTGTGTCAACCAGTGTCTACTCTGTCTCCAGCACTGTCCCACCCACAGCACCATTTGATTGGTTACACGCTCTGGTTGCACACAGAGCTCGGCGAACAGCCAATCAGCACTGAAAGCGGTGCATGCAGTTCTGCTCACAGACAGTGGAGAGAAGGACAATTGCCAATCGAGAAAGCCCGGCGCTGTTCCTGGAGCCTTTCTAAGATAAATTGAGGCAGCAGACATTACTGAAATTGTAATAAACATCCCAGTCCTCTACAACTTACAGCTACTAGTAACATTACTGTGAGCCCATTAACGTTAAAGAACCATACACGGCAGCTCTGCTTGCTCGCAGTCCCTCCAGACGTGTCAATCACTCGAAACAAGGTTGCTGATAATGTTGATACGGTAATAGTTCATCATAGCAGAAGTCTGTTTGTGTGTGTGTGTGTGTGTATAAACCTAACCCCCAAATTCCACATAGAGCGAATGCGCCGTGGTTTTGTTCCGACTGACAGGCTGGTGACATCGCTCACTGGAAGCGCTGCAGCACGCACTACACCAACATCTGTACAAGCAGCAGCAAATTGGTTCAGTCAACAAGTTACTAGACCCACTACTAACTAGGTCACTCTGTTGGATCATATTTATTTCAACAATAATCACACTTCGTGCAGATTGATATTTTTCATTCCAAAATGTGGGTAAAAAATAAACATAGGACAATAATGTTGGGTGTAAACCACAATTTATGGGTTGAACTTAGCTGCTAGGTGGAGGTCTGCACTCTCAGAGTGCTTTTCATTCATTATGGGCCAATTAGATAATTTAGAAGGCAGGCTCTACTGCTGCAATGTAATAAAAAATGCAAGCCACATTGTAGGACAAACTTGCCAAAACATGGAGCGAAAATATTCTTTCTATAAAAAAAAAGCGTTCAGTGTTGTTTTTTCATTTAATACAAAAAAATGTGACCCAGATCCAATGAAACTGCTTCAGAATTCGTTAGCATCAATGCTAATATCTGTACAAGCAGTCACTTTGCTGTCATATGGCTCGTAGCTCCCACCTCTTCCTGCTTTAAAGGATGCTGATTGGGCAGCTCTGCCATGCAGTCATTATAGATTGGAGCTTGGCAAGATGGATCCACATGATTACAGACATTGAATCAGGCAGATCCAACTGCACTGCAAGGCCCATTGGCTTGGAGTGGCAAGTATGTCGCAGAGAATAGAATTATTGGAGAGTTGTTGACAACATTATTATTGCTTCATAAATGTTTTTTTGAAATTTTATCCAAACATTATGAGCACTTTACGACCATCAAACTGTACAGCAAAAGCACATAAATCATGCACTTTGGCTTTGTTCTAAATGATTCAGTTGCACTGTGGTTTGAAATAAGTAAGCAGTAAATGTGTCACATTTTAGGTTTTATACTTTTATCTGTTATAGTTTAAGTGAGGGACAAAATTTAGTCCTGATGAAAAAGTAACTTCTTACCTAAAAGTCATTTTTTCTCTGTAAAATCCACAACAGCTTCCAGCCCTGACATTCCCTGTGTGTGATCAGGAAGTAAGTAGAAAAATACTGAAATGATCATGCGACCCCATCCAATTCCAAATTGGTGAAAATGCAAGTATAACAATCATCCCCAATCTTCCCTCTGCATTTTCACGGCCCGGATTGTGGGGTGTCACATTCTTAACTGCTTTCAAAACTCTTTTCAGTGAAGTCCTAGCCTCAGTAGTTTTTCTTTGTTGGTTGAAGAATAAAGATTTTAGTGTCACACTGAGTCATTTGAGAAACAGGCCACAGTGCACAAATGCACTAAGAGATTTTTCTCCTTCTCTCTGGAGACTAAATTAGATTTGATGTGACTGACAGACTGCATTATGGGGACAGCACAGTATCAATCAATCTTTTGCTAAATGCTACGGAAAATCCTATCTGTGCGCATGACCTGCAGGGCGCACATCTAATAAACAACTTAGTGGCCCTTCATCCTCACCGAGCGCTGCCGTATCCCATCTCAGTTGAGCCTTTTTTGCTCTGCCTCATCCTACATCTTTCATGTGCTGCATAAGACTGACCTCTGGAACATCTGGATCAGTGGATGCAATAGCTCCCTGACAACCTGTGAATACATACATACATAGAGATTCATTACCCCTGAAAGCTCATATCACATGATTCAATCATGGTGCTGCGCCCTGCAAAAGCACAGAGAATCGGCAGAATTTCATGTGAATTACTGTGTGCGTAAGAGGAATCTGTTTGCATTTGAAAGCCCGCTCTAGTCTCCTGTAAGTCCTGCAGGGTTTGAATGAGGAGACTGCGGTGAAAGCAGCTTCCCACTCACCTTCCCAGAATGCTCCAGGGCAAACACGCTTTCTCACATGACGGAAAACATCTTAAGAGATATTTATCATTTAAGTAAGAGTTTCCCCGCCAGCGATCTCCAAGAAAATCACTGAGGTTTCTAGAAGTGCATTTTGAAAATATATATATGAGTTCTCAAAGAAACTAAATGAAGAGTCTTTTCTTCTCAATACTTAATTGAGTTGTAGAGTACAAGAACTATTCAAACATCTCTTTTCACTCAAGGCCCCTTCAGCGGAGTTTGAGTCAAGATGTTGTTCTAAAGTGACTTGGTGTGAGCAGTGAAATATTGATGCTGATGGATTAAGAGCATGGCCTTTTCATTGATTGTAAAAATAACTATATTATCTTTCTTTGCTTTGCTATTCTTTTGAATTCCAAATGTTGTTGACCATCTACAAATATAATAAAACTACTACTGATAGAACTTTAAACATAAAGGTGTGTATTTAAGGTATGGTGTGCAAAGTTCTGCCCAAAAAATGGTACAAATATTCCTAACTATCGTGAAATATTGCTGTCCTTAAGAAAAGAAAAGTTTACTCAGAATCAAAATCAGAATCAGAATCAGAATCGTTTTTTATTGCCAAGTATGCGACACATACAAGGAATTTGACTTCGGCAGTTGTTTTCTCTCTAGTACAGTGAACGAGACAAAATAAAAATAAGGTAAATGTAAAAAATTTTAAAGAAAAAAAAAATAGAGGATAAGATTAAATAAATAAAATGAAGAAATATAAATGTACAAAACTCTTAACAATAAAGTGTGTGTGTAAAAATAAAAAATAAAAAATGTGCATCAGGAATATATACAAGCAAGCATCCAGGAATGTTTACAACTGAAGAGAGGAAAGTGCAGCTGTGCAATGATAGTGCAGCTATTAACTGTTTAAAAAGTTGCAGCTCTTATTAATTATGTAGCTATGAGCTGTTTAGAATGGTGACTGCCAATGGGTAGAAACTGCTCCTGTGCCGGCTTGTCCTGGTCCGCAGGGCTCTGAGGCGCTTGCTGGATGGGAGCAGTTCAAAGAGTCTGTGAGCAGGGTGAGTGGAGTCCCTCATAATGTTTCCTGCTCTCCTACGAGTCCTGGAGCAGTACAGGTCCTGGATAGAGGGCAGGGGGACACCGATGATCCGCTCAGCAGTCCTCACAGTGCGCTGCAGTCTGGACCTGTCCTGCCTGGTGGCAGCTCCGAACCACACAGTGATGGAGGAGCACAGGACAGACTCGATGACTGCAGTGTAGAACTGCAGCGGCAGCTCAGGGGGGAGTCCATGTTTCCTCAGGAGCCGCAGGAAGTACATCCTCTGCTGGGCCTTCTTGAGGATGGAGCTGATGTTCTGCTCCCACTTCAGATCCTGAGAGATGATCGTGCCCAGGAATCTGAAGCTCCCCACAGTGGACACCGCGCTGCTGAGGACTATGAGGGGGGGCAGGGTGGGGGGGTGTCTCCTAAAGTCCACTACCATCTCCACCGTCTTGAGCGTGTTTAGCTCCAGGTTGTTCTGACTGCACCAGAGCACCAGCTGATCCACTTGCTGTCGGTAAGCAGTCTCATCACCATCCTGGATAAGACCGATGACGGCGGTGTCGTCTGCAAACTTCAGTAGCTTCACAGAGGCGTCCGTGGAGGTGCAGTCGTTTGTGCAGAGGGAGAAGAGTAGTGGAGAAAGGACACATCCCTGGGGGGTCCCTGTGCTGGTGGTCCGAATGTCTGAGGTGACCTGCCCCAGCCTGACCTGCTGGCTTCTGTCAGTCAGGAAACTGTAGATCCACTGACAGAGCGCAGGTGGCACGGTGAGCTGGGACAGTTTGGAGCAGAGGGAGTGGGGGACGACAGTGTTGAAAGCCGAGCTGAAGTCTATGAAAAGGACACGTGCATAGGTCCCGGGACGATCCAGGTGCTGCAGGATGTAATGCAGCCCCAAGTTGACAGCGTCGTCCACTGATCTGTTTGCCCGGTAGGCAAACTGCAGGGGGTCTTGCAGGTCGCTCGTGAGGGACTTCAGGTGGGCCAGCACCAGCCGCTCAAAGGTCTTCATGACTACAGATGTCAGCGCGACAGGCCTGTAGTCATTAAGTCCAGAGATGGTAGGTTTCTTCGGGATGGGGATGATGGTGGAGCGCTTGAAGCAGGAGGGGACCTCACCCAGCTCCAGGGACCTGTTGAAGAGCTGAGTGAGCACGGGAGCCAGCTGGTCTGCACAGGCTCGCAGACAGGAGGGGGAAACTCCATCAGGACCTGGAGCTTTCCTGGTCTTTTGTCTCTGCAGCAGCCGGCTCACTTCCTCTTCACTCACTTGGAGGGTCTGGAGGTTGGAGGTGCCGGGGCACGGGGGTGGTGATGAGGTTGAGGTGAGGGGCTCAGTGTCTATGGGTGGTGGTGGGGGGGGCAGAGGAACTACAGAGAGGGGAGGGACAGGTGTGAAGTGGTCCCTCTCGAATCTGCAGTAGAAGTTGTTGAGGTCGTCAGCCAGGGCTTTGTTGTCTGCAGCAGCGGGGGCCGGGCGTCTTCTGTAGCTGGTGATCTCCTGCAGGCCTTTCCACACTGATGCTGGGTCGTTGGCTGAGAACCTGTTTTTCAGCTTTTCAGAGTAGCTCCTCGTGGCCACCCTGATCTCCTTAGTCAGTGTGTTCCTGGCCTGCCGGTACAGAGCTCTGTCCCCACTCCTGTAGGCATCCTCCTTGGCTCGACGAAGGCGGCTAAGTTTTAATGTAAACCAGGGTTTATTGTTGCTGTATGTCCGGAAAGTCTTTGTTGTTACACAAACATCCTCACAAAAACTGATGTACGATGTCACAGTGTCTGCCAGTTCATCTATGTTGGTGGCTGCAGCTTCAAAAACACTCCAGTCGGTGGAGTCAAAACACTCTTGAAGTTCCTGTTTTGCTTCACTCGTTCACTTCTTCACTGTCTTGACCACCGGCTTGGCAGATTTTAGTTTTTGCCTGTAAGATGGAATCAGATGGACCAGACAGTGGTCAGAGTGTCCCAAAGCTGCACGGGGTACAGAGCGATATGCATCCTTTAAAACTGTGTAACAGTGATCCAGAGCGTTATTGTCCCTGGTGGGACAATTAATACATTGTTTGTATTTTGGCAGTTCATGGTTGAGTTTTGCTCTGTTAAAGTCCCCCAGAATAATAAGCAGAGAGTCCGTGTGTTCTCGTTCTAAACATGTGATCTGTTCAGCCAGCTGCTGCACAGCCTCACTCACGTTGGCCTGAGGTGGGATGTAAACACCGACGAGAATAAAGGAGGAAAACTCCCGCGGTGAATAAAAAGGCTTACAGTTCAGGACGAGGGACTCTAGATTTTGGTTACAATGTCTATTAAGCACTGTGACATCTGTACACCAACCTTCGTGGATGTAGAAACATATTCCGCCTCCCTTTGATTTCCCAGTCAGCTCCGTGACGCGGTCCGCGCGCGCAGCAGCTGGAATCCTGGCAGGTACAGTCCGCTGTCCGGGATAGAGTCACTGAGCCAGGTTTCCGTGAAACAAAGAGCCGCGGAATGCCCAAAGTCTCTATTTGTCCCGCTTAGGAGAAGTAGCTCGTCCATTTTATTAGGAAGAGACCGGACGTTGGCGAGGTGGATCGCCGGGAGCACAGTGCGGAAGCCCCGTTGTCTCAGCTTCACGAGCGCGCCGGCTCGCTTTCCCTGTCTGCGTCTCCTCCATACTCCATAAAGAGCCGCTGCTCCACCGACCAGAAGTTCGGAAAAACTTTCTTGGTCCGCGTAGAAAGATGGAAAAAGTCCAAAGAGTGCTGCCTAATGTTCAGTCGATCTTCTCTGCCAAAAGTGATGCGGTTGGAGTGCGCACACACAAAGAAAATACACAAAAACAAACACAGTACTAGAGAGCGCAGTACCGAGGCAGCCGTCCGCGGCGCCATCTTCACGCATTAGTGATAGAAATGAGGTTGTCCCCCCCAAACATTTGGGTCTCTTTAGAAAGAAAAAACAAAACAAAACAAAACAAAACAAACAAACAAACAAACAAAGAAAAAAAACGATGACATTTCAAGCCGCAAAAAAAGGTTAAATTTAGAGAGGTTGTTGCAGTGATTAAAGTATTTTTGTTTTTGGTCATTTTTTTTACACTAAGACAACAGGAGGGTAAAACCAGTGGGAAAAACAAACAAGCTAGCAGCAACCTGTAAGTGTGAATGCAAAGCTGAGAGCAACAAACCCAGAAATATTCGGCTTCACTCTCTATTAGAAAGATATTACACCAATTTTTTTTTTTTTTTTTTCCAAATAATTTGTCTGACTGTCCTTGGCAGAGCATTAGCATCCCTACATTAGCATCTAATACAAAATCAAAGTTTTGTACCTGTAATCAAAATGCGAAATCTGGTGCCTTAATGTGTCGTTATTTTTTGTATTAAGTTAAATATTTGAAAAGGAATGCCCTCAATTAAACTAAAATATTCAACATAATATTGCTTTTGATGCATTGTACATGAGTTGTCTTGAAACCCTTAACATTCATTCTCTTGCTTTAAATAATTAGCTCCAAAGACCAGAGTGGAGAGGAGAATTAAGGTATGAATGGTGTAATAATTTCCGTTATGCTTCTGTCTTTTGTTACTTTCTATAAAGCCGCCCTTTGAAAATTTGGACCTATTCATGGCTCTAATGAGGATGGATTATAAGACAGACATTAAGGTAGAGTACTCGGAATGAAATTAAAGTGGATTCAGCTCCATCAGCAATATTCCTGACGGTTTGAGGAATTTTAATACAATCAAAAATACCTTTGACGTGTTTCCTTTTATGAAACATGAAAAGTTAATTCTAATGGAAGCCAGACTTAAATCATGATTCAGAGAAAGTTGTGTTTTACAAGTTAAAATGAGCTGATTTGCACTTGAATACTTTGATTTAAGAAGGGTAACTGCAAATTATCTGAAACTAGTAATTGGGGTGCCAAGATTTTTGATGGCTTAATTTAAGGTGAAGTCTGGACAAAGGCACTTTAACCACACAGGCAATAAAGACACAGGATTTAATGACTCAATCCTGCTTACTTTCCAGAACTACTGAACTTCAAATTATGGCCCTCAGAACTCTAGGAAGACTGTTCACAGATTCTTGATTCAGGGATTTTGATGCTATTCAGCCAAAGGAGCTTTTGATTTGATTGTCTGGTGAGAAAGTAAGTCGATGGAGACGAGATTATAGCTCTGTCCAGGCCATGCAAGTTGTATTCGTAAAAACACTCAGGAGAAAATAACTTTATAGAATGAAAGATGGAATCACTGGTTAAACTAAAGGTATGCATAGGCTAAAAAAAACATGGCCAAACCATTTCTTGAGAATTAATTAAGTAGAAAAGGAGTAAACATCTATTTGACAAATGAGTAAAAATATATGAAGGATGTAGTAAAATATGTAAAAATAATGGAAGAGTAATGTAACTACAAAAGCTGATCAGCTGTGGGAATATTTAGAACAATTAGAAAAACATAACAGGTTGTAATAGTTAAAACAAGTGACAAAACACATTTATTCCACAATATAGTATGTTTTCTTTATAACCCTGGGTGAAAATGCAATTGTTTGTCCACTGAAATATTCTAAATGATTCAATCAGTGATACCATAAATCAGGGGTTCACAAACTTTTTAGCCTAGGACCCCCAAATTATAATTCCCAAGGACTGGGGCCCCAAAATGTACCTTAGGCCAGTTAAGGCTGGGGATAGGAATCAAAAACTAGACAAAATGTTAGAATCAATAACAACCAGCTCAAGGGATCAATATCATTTGCCTATTTGCTTAACAATTCCCTTCCTTCCACTAGGTTCTGGCTGCCTTTTAAACTAAGGAGATCATTGTTTCATCAGAGGCAGATGTAATGATGGTAGACAAAAAGAAGCAAATGAAAGTGTGAGTTAAGTTTACCCAATAATACTGCACAATGTCCAGTATAATTTTCAAGTACAGATGGAAACACCTGAAACACACTGAAATATATCTCTACGAACAATAGCACTGTCAAGAGATGTCGATAATGGGAAGGTTGCAGGTTTGAGCCCACCTCACCTGTCACATGCTGTTGTGTCCTTGGGCAATACACTTAACCCCAAGTTGCTCCCACTGCTGTGTCAGTGGTGAGTGAATGGGTATGAATGTATACTGATGGACATAAAACTTCATCCATTGAATGTGAGAGTGAATGAGTGTGAATGAGTAGATGTGTTCCGTGGTGTAAAGCTGCTTCGAGTGCTCAAAGACTAGAAAAGTGATTATCAGCTTAAGTCCATTTACCATTTTCCATGTCTTCATTATTGGTGACCCTGAAAACCTGTGTAGACCTGCTTTTTGCTCAGAAAAACTACAGGAATCATTAAGAGAGTTGATAAAGAATTCGAATGATAAGCAGTAAAAACAATAAAATCCTATCAGTTACACTGTAACTGATTTTTGTTAACGTAACAGTAATTTGCCGTAATATCCGCAGCTACCTACTGTAAAAATCTATGTAGTAATTTACCCTAAATGGTAAAAGATTATGGAAAAACAGACTGATTTCTGAAAAATTAACAGTATTTTACCATAAAATCACCAGTTTTCTACTGTAAAATATCCATAAAATTAATTACTGAGAAGGGGAATGGATCAAGAGAAAATTCAATTTTGGGGCAGGAAAACTGACTAACAGCAGGTAAGATTTCTTTGAGTAAATGTTTCAAGTTTTTGGTTTTGTGTTTGAATAAATTTATTTTTATTGAATACAAAAAAATATGTTTGATTTTTATTATTTTACAAAATTAACCTTTTCTAATAAAGACATAGTAATATAAACTAAAAATACAGCAAGTTCACTGTAATTCAAAATGCATTAAAAAAGTTGAAAATTAAAATACAGCAATGATATTGTAAATGAAAAAAACCGTAAGGATGCTGCTTTTGAAAATACAGTAATAAAGCAGTTAATTGACAGACAGTAATGATACCTTAAATAAAAATACAGTGGTAAAACAATTATAGCAAATACAGTAATGATGTGGTACATTACAATAGAGTCATTCTATTATAAAGACATTTACGGTAACTTACTGGCATCTCGTTGCCAGTAAATTACTGTAAAATTTACAGCAACCTTTTTGCAGTGTAGAAAACTAAATAAAATAACATACTTGTATTGGTCTAAAAGTGTGATTTAAGGGTTGCTCATAATGGCTGTAAGTGGGTTGTCAGCCATTTTAAATCAAATTAACTACCATTCAAGCTGCAGTATAAGACTTTATCATGTCATTCCTAATATTGGCTATATTAGCACATTTCCATCAGCACCATCAGCATCCACCAGTCATACTAACTCCAGGAACATTGATTAAAAAAGACCTCAGCCTCATGCTTATCTGATGAGCAAATGCAGCATGTTGAACTGATTAATAAACTGCCAGGCACAGCTTGTGAGGGACGTAATTGAATCATTTTCCTCGACCACGACTTTCCCAACAACCACCAACACCATCTTACTCACCGACGCTAACATCCAAGACTCCCCCGTCACCAAGGAGACGGACCATGGCTAAGTGCTCATAGGCAGAATCCCTCCACATGTTTCTTATTTCATAGACATACTACTCATTCAAAATCAAACTGATATGTTATCCAGCCTCTCATCTGTGGAAGAGGCTGGAGGCCTTAATGGATGTGTTTTACACTACTGTGCTCTCCGCAGTATGTAGACCCACAGCACAAATGTATGGATGCTTCCCAGACAGTACAGATAGAAACCAAGTTGAAGAATAAAACAACACAGTAAATTACCTATCTTTGCATTCATGTGAATAAAAGATTAGCCCTTTTAAATCACATCTTCAGTTGCTCTAGCTGAAATAACATTTAAATATATTCATTAATATATAGTAACCATTACGTGATGTTTTCATGAAGTGTGTCGCCGACCTCTTGGCCAGGTTGAACTCTTGACCTCAATGGGTTTCTATCTGGTTAAACAAATTTTAGATAGATAAAACTGTATATCTTGTGTATAAGTAGACTTTGCAGAATGTGTATTCTTAACAGGTTAGAACAGATTACTTGCTACACTTGCTTTACTCTTTTGAGGCCAGAGACCCCACACTGTTAAAACTCAGATCTAGGTGAGAGTATTTGTCCAATTTCAAGTCAAAAATACGTTAGTAGAATTATTCTAAGAAACAATTTCCTGATATGTCTGGATTAAGATTTTATTTAGAGATATACAAACTAAAATTAAAGCCTGAGTTGCTTGTAATAAGTAAAATAATCTGTCAATGAGACGAGACAAATTTTACTTAAAGTGCCTTAAAATTTATTTATTTATTTATTTATTTATTTTTGGTATTATCCAGAGCAGATTTTCATCCTGAATTATAGACCCTCACTGAGTCAAACTTGCTTGTTTCATCGGCAGATATTTTCTTATCATTACAAGCCTTATTTTTAACTTTTATTCCATGTAGTAAGATATGAGACCCAGTGGGTTGGACCAGGCAATGGGGGCGACCAGCTTGGAGGATACCTGAAGAGATTGGACATGGGCCTGGCACAGGTTCAGACATTGGCTATCAATCAGGAGTGGATGACTTGAGGCGCCCTTTTGATTGCAGCCATCTTTCATTCCCCAGACATGGTTTCAGAATACTTAGACAAGCTGCACATGGTGAATGGCATATACGTTGTGACATTACTCACCGAGTGTCATGTAAAGACAACACATTTGTACAATGATCAGCAAGCTACATTAGGCTTGAGTTCCCCTTAGTTGAGTGCTACCAATGCATCAAAGGTTTAAAATCTGTACACAATATGTCAGGAGACTCCACCAGCACAACGTTTCTGCTTTAGGTACATTGGCCTGCATTGAAAACAGCAAAATTGAACACAGGAATTTACTTTTACTGAAATTTGATAATTTCTTTACATTGGACAACTTCAGATAATATAATATTGATTCATGAATGGGCCTTAAATATGAGTCATTTAATTAAAAGACAGTCTATTTGCCCTCTTATCAGTGGTTTGTGTATCAGCAGCTTTTTTTGTGTGTATGAGAGAGTTGAGTTGCCTGTGTGTGTCTGTCTGACAGTTCAGACAGTGACTGATCTAAGAACTCACCAGGACCTCCTGTTTTTGTCTGTTACCCTCCTCTGATCTCTCTCTCCTTTATTTTCCTCCCGTCACAAAGTGTAGTCAGAAAAACTAGTGATGAGCCAGAGTGTTTCTTTTTTCTCAAAATAAAAGATGGAATTTTGAAGGCAGGGGAACCCTATAAACAGAATATTCTACCGGTAGAGGATATTATTTTGGAAATCCTGCCCTACATTGCTTCTGTGTAAGAACCCTTTTACATGATGTACCCTTTGAACACATTGTACATAAATTCTACCCAGCTCTTAATAAAAGCAGTAACGTAACGAAGGATGGTGTATAAGGATGTCCTTCAGCTCCACCCACCTGTGCTGCATATTAATGAGAAAAAAGCTAATTAAATTGGGCATCCAGGAATGCATGCTGTGACAATTTTAATTTTATAGGGAGTTGTTCTTGGTTCTTCTTTATTATATTTTTCTTTTTTTTTTAATTTTGTTTGAAGGAGTGCCAGTCATGTCTTTCAGTCATTTTTGGTTTATTTTAGGTACTTTAGTTTAGTTTATATATATATGTATATATATATATATATATATATATATATATATATATATATATATATATATATTATTTTATTTTTTTTTTAAACCAGCACACAAGGATCAGAACACAAAATCAGAAAATGATAACACAAAAACTGTTCCAACGTACTATACGCCCTATGCCTGGCATGAAGCATTTAGGCCTTATCAATCAATCAATCAATCAAGCTTTATTTATAAGGCACTTTTCATACTTAAAAGCAACACAAAGTGTTGCTTTGTGTTGCTTTTATGTTCTAAAAACAACATAAAAACAACAAACCCGTCCATCCCACCCCCAAAAAATATAGAGACATATCGAGACACACACTCGCAGACATCAGCATACACCCACACACACACACCTGCGCCCACACACACATACACACACACATTCACACGAGCTATCGTAAAAGAGAGACATGGCTGGGCACCGAGGTCTGAGGTAAGGGATAAGCCACCTTTGGGGACCATCAACGCTGAGGAGGGCTCCCGGCCCACGAGGAGCGTAGCCGGAGACTTCCCCACCCCGCGCAGACACGAGGCCCCGCACCACAGTGCAGGAGCCTCCAGCCACGCAGGTGGAGCCATCCACCGGCAGCGGCCCCAGAAGTGGACCAGGAGCAGCTCCTAGTGTGGAGAGCCCCCATGAGGGAACACTGGAGCTAAAAACCATCAGAATAAAACAGTCATAAAAATATAAGAAAAGGGGGACATAAAAAAGAGAGATAAAATAGCATAAAATGGATAACTAAAATAAGGTAAAAATTAAGAATAATATATGATAAGAAGGATAACTAAAAGAATTTAAAAAATAATATATATATATATATATATATATACATATAGAATAAATAAGTTATGAAGTAGAATAAGAATAAATATTGAAGGAATAAATAAGTCAATTAAATCAATTAAAGTTGAGTAAAAAGGTGGGTTTTGAGCCTCTTTTTAAAAGTATCAACAGACTCTGCAGCCCTGAGATTCTCCGGCAGGCTGTTCCACAATCGGGGACCATAATAACTAAAAGCCGCCTCCCCGTGTGTCTTAGTTCTAACTTTTGGTATGTTTAAAAAGCCGGTGCCAGAGGACCTCAGGGTCCGCAAGGGCTGATACGGTAAAAACAGGTCAGATAAATAAGTAGGCCCGAGGCCGTTAAGACATTTATAAACTAATAAAAGAACCTTAAAATTGATACTGAGGCACAGGGGGAGCCAATGCAGCTATTTTAAACTGGAGTAATATGCTCCCGCCCTCTGGTCCTCGTCAGCACTCATGCGGCTGAATTTTGTAATAATTGGAGATTGGATATGTTCTTAGTTATATTCTTGATGTCTGGAATAAAAGAAAGCTCAGAGTCAAAAATCACGCCCAAATTTTTTACAGAATTTGTTGGTTTAAGGTCTTGGAGTTTTGGTAAAAGTTTCTCTCTCTGGCCTTCAGGGCCAATGACTAAGACCTCTGTTTTGTCCTGGTTGAGCTGTAGGAAATTCGCTGCCATCCATGACTTTATATCTAAAATGCAGTTAAAAAGGGCATCAATAGGCCCTGTGTCATCAGGAGAAACGGCGATGTACAGTTGGGTATCATCAGTATAACTATGGAAGCTGATGCCGTGCCTCCTGATGACATCCCCCAGGGGAAGCATGTAAAGATTAAAAAGAGTTGGACCTAAAATTGACCCCTGGGGGACCCCACACTTTATCTCATGTGTTCCTGAGGAACATGTATCCAAACTTACAAAGAAGTTTTGATCAGTCAGGTAAGAGTTGAACCATTTCAAAACAGTACCAGAGAAGCCAACCAGGTGCCTCAGTCTATTTAATAAAATGTGATGGTCTACTGTATCAAAGGTGGCAGTCAGATCCAGCAGCACCAAGACTGTGAGTTTATGGTTATCTAAATTGCACCTGATATCGTTTGAAATCTTTAAAAAGGCTGTCTCTGTACTGTGATTCATCCTAAAATCAGACTGATGCTTCTCTAAAATGTTGTTCTGAATTAAAAAATAATTTACTTGGTTAAAAACAAGTTCTTCTAAAACTTTACTTAAAAATGGTAAGTTGGATACAGGCCGGTAGTTGTTTAAGACACTGGGGTCTAAATTGCTCTTCTTCAGAAGGGGCTTCACCACCACCGTTTTAAAGGAAGTAGGAAAGACACCTGTCTGAAGAGAGCAATTTACAATGTACAGCAACTATTCCTCAAAGAAGCCATAAAATGTTTTAAAAAATGGTGTGGGAATTGGGTCTAAAAGGCAGGTTGTGGGCTTTACCTGGGACAAAACTTGACCAAGCATCCTTGCACCATTAACTTGGATTTTCTCCATCTTCTCTCAGCACTCCTGCAGCTTCTTTTCAGCTCCCTGATCTCTCCAGTTCTCCATGGTGGTGTAGGTCTTGTTTTAATTTTTTTGGTTAAAAGTGGAGCAACTGAGTCCAGTGTTGACATAATTTTGTTGTTAAAATTGTCAACAATAAAATCACAGGGAGCTGGTAAAATATCTGCAGGAGTGCTCTCTAAAATCTGGAAGAAATTTGCTGCCACTTCAGGAGTTAGGTAGCGTCTCCTCACCGTTCTCACAGGGGCCTCCTGCTGGTTAAAACTGGTGATGTTAAAAAACACACAGAAATGGTCTGACACGGCCAGATCCACGACAGAGGGCGCACCCACGGACAGGCCATAGGTGATGACTAGGTCAAGGGTGCCCCCCTGGCGTGGGTCTGTTGCATGACGTGTTGTTTAAAATCAAGGCAGTGTAAAATGTCTAAAAAATCTCTGGACATTGGGTCTGTGGCAATGTCCAAGTGCAAGTTAAAGTTAATTAAAATCCTATTATAAGCTGTATGAATGACAGACAGCAGATCTGGAAACTCGCTGATAAAAACGGTAGAGTAACAGGGTGGTCACACACAGGATGGGTGGTCTGCTAAAAACAAAGGCATGGTATTCAAAGGATGTATAACTGTTAAAAGAAACCTCTTTTAAAACCATGGTACTTCTTGTAATCGATGCAGTCTCACCCCACCTTCTGCACCCCCGAGAAGAAAATGAAAAGTTAAAATTTGGTGGGGAAGCCCCTGTGAGAACAAAAGGTGCGTCAGTGCCGAGCCATGTCTCTGTGAGGAGAATACAATCTAAATTATTATCTAAAATAAAGTCATGTATGATAAAAGATTTATTAGACAGAGAGCGCACGTTCAGCAAAGCCATTTTAATGTCTGTGCTGAACGCGTGCTCATCATGCTGCTTCAGGGGAATATTAAAAAGGCTGCGGTGTAGTTGTGATCCATGGGGAGGTTTGTTATTGTGTCTATTGCTGATGATGACAGGGATTGACGAGTGGACCGCTGTTGAGACTGCAGGGGGAGCCAGACTACAGGGGGAGCTAGTTGACCTAGTGTGAGTAGTGGTGTTGACAGTACCTGGATTGTGTGCGATCTGTAGTCAGGAACGTGAAGAAGAAGAAGATGACGTTAGTGGTTGTGATCCAAGCTGTCCAGGTGCAAATTGATTGTCCATGTGGTGTCGGAGAGAGAAGGAAATGTTTGAAGAGAGCAGCCATGAACCAGCCCGGGACCCGGTGGCCGGATGAACCCGGTGCAGGTGGATTTGACCGCGGGGTAAATGTGAGCGCTGCTGGTTTACGCAGAACGCAGGGATGAGCCACCACGGGCCCGCTGCACCAGCGCTGCTGCGGTGCGTCACTGGCGGGGGAGCATACTCGTTTTGCTTGGTGGGATGATTATAGTTTTTATCCAGTGGAGTAAACTCCTCTTCGTCCAGGATGTTAAAACTGTTGGACAGACTAAGATCCTGAGCTGCTGGAGGAGGACAAGGTGGTGACAGTCTCGTGGATTTTCCGCGGTGATGAACCATCCTCCACGGGGCCGCATGGCCTGGGGTACAGCACCGGAGAGCTCTGGGTTTGGCTCCCAGCCGTGCCCACTGGTCATTGGTAGGGAGGTGAGCGATGTTAGCCATGGCATGGTGTCATCCAGGTCTCCCCCGGTGGCAGAAGCAGCTGCAAGCGCGGTGCTGGAGCCCTGCGCCAGCATTGTATCAATGAAGCGCTCGTCTTCCCCGATTTGGTGAAGAAGGGAGACTCTGTTTTCTAGATCGGCGACCTTCTGGCTCAGCTGAAGACAGCCATCGCAGGGACCAGGCGGTGAGGTGAGTGGTGGCATAGTGCTCTGCCAGGCCTTGCTAGCCTACCGGGTTAAAAACAAGCCGGTATGCTCGGTGGTAAAAACAGTGATAAAAGCAATAAAATCGGAGTCTGATGATAAAAGTCCTTATATCGTCTTGCCAGATGCGATTGATAGAAGCGGGGGTAAAATATATAAAATCACATAAAAGACAGATAAAAGGCAGTTTTTTTTAAAGTTTGTCTGAGAGAGCTCCGACCACGCACACTCTACTCATCTTATGTGAGGTCACAATGCTCAAACCACCCCAAACTTGTTTCCTGAACATGACATTGAGTTCACTGGACTCTTAAAGGCCTCCACAGTTCTCAGTCAGGAGATTTTCTTCATGAATGTGCAGCTGGCAAATCAGGTGAATGGTTTTGAAATCTTGGAGGATGTTACCAGCACCTTGTTGAATCAATGCAGTGAAAAATTAAGGCCGTTCTGAAGGCAAAAAGGGGTTCGACCTTGTATTGGAAAGGGCTTTATAGAGGTGTTTGTACATGAGGATGAGTAATGCTGTCATCACTGTTTGTCTTGACACATCAGTAATGTACAACTTCATGTTCGGATGGAAGCAGTATTTATTTTACTCACTGACTTTTCTGTTAGCCTTTAAAATTGTGAGCAATAGTTCAGACACTTATTGGTTATGTAAGGTAAGGAAAGATTTTTAAATCAAGTGAAAAAAAAAACATAATTGAATTGTTCCCTGATCCATACTAAAAAAACAGTTTCACACTCAAAAGTAAAATTGATATTCTTGCCTTAACATATTCCTCTTTTTAAGCTTCTGCTTTCATAAACGTTCAGTGGACACGGGGCCCATTTTAACACACAGTTCACCCTTCCTGTCCTTGCTCTCTGGACTGTGTACGTGTCCGCTCTATTAAACACGATCCGTATTTTACATTATTTTCAAAAAACGAGAAAGCCCAGAGGGATCTGAGGGAGAAAATAGCAAAGACTCCCTCATTCAGGGTCCCCCCACCTTTCATTATAATTTTCCTTCAAGGACTCAAAGTCACACGCTGTTTGATTCCCTCTGATGAGCATTTGGGGGATACACCTTTTACCTTTTAGTGGAAGGTTGAAGCACATGCTGTTAGAAATGTCAGATGAATACTCATTCACAATGAATGAGGCGGTGTGTGGAGTTAAAAGGGAGCTGTACCTGGAGGATATGTGAGGAAATGTAATTCAAATTTCCATGTCACCCATTTCACTGATTTTCTTTATGTGTCATGACGATCCAGAGGCTACATTGTAGTTTTACGACACTTAAAAGACACTAATAAGGTTAATCTCTGAATGCATTATGCAACACTTGAGAGGTTATTGAATATTTAAAGCTATAAAACACTAATTTTTCCAGAAACTGACAACCTACTGTACTATGTTTAAGTCTGACACTGTGTTCACACCAAACACAAATTTCGGTTTGTTACATGATGAAAATGCATTGAAAGTGAAAGAGATGATTCAAAACCTGCTTTGTTTATTGGCAAAACTTGTGGCAAATTTACTGTGCGAACAACAAAAATTTTGCTTCTTTTGTCCAAGTTAAAAAATCCAACTTCTGAGACAATTTTGCCAGAAGCTGTGATGCAGCAACAAATCAGCGTTGAGGATGAATGGTGACGGGGATGACGTCACAGACAGAGGAGGAAGTAAAGATTGCTGCACTGGGCAGCAACCTCTGAGGCTGTAAATGGAGGCCCCAGCAGAAGTGCCAAAAGTTGTAGTACCCCGAGTGTCCACTTGGGGCTGGCTGCAGGCAAAGACCATGGCCCCCTGATATATGATTGGTCTCCCCAAAGACCTTTTTAAACCATTGGTAAAATGAGTCAAAGTGGCCCTGTCACACCTGTGTTTTCTGAATTTGGCTAAAGCCTCTGAGAGGACTTGTGAATATAATAATACCAATGTTTAGGGAATGAGGCGGCATGATGACGCAGCAGGTGGTGCATGTGCCTCACTGCAGGAAGGTTGCTGGTCTGATTCTTGTGTCAGTCAGGGCCTTTCTGTGGGGACCCTGTGTATGTCTGGGTTCTCTCCAGGCACTCCTAGTTCCTCCCACAGACCAAAAACATACTCATTAGGTTGATTGGTGACTCCAAATTGCCTTCAGAAATGAGTATAAGCATGAATTTTTGTCTTCCTCTTTATGTAGACCTGCGATCAGCATGTGACTGATTCAGGGTGAACCCTGTCGCCTGCCCAATGTTATCTGGGTTAGGCTTAAAAATTCCATTTGGGACCCCAAAAGGAATGAGTGGTATAGATAATGGATGTTAAGGAAATTTTAGTGATTTCATCATTAATTTGTGCACCCCATGTATAGGCTTTAGCTCTTGGAAGTGGTGGGCCTAGTTCAAAGGTGGCTTGTGTGCCATACCACACTCTTTTTTTTTCCCAACTCTATCTCAATCCACTGCCCTGTCACTCAAATTAAGGAAGAAAAAGTCCAAAAGTTAAATAAATGCAATATCAATCAAAACAAGACAATAACAAAATCATGTGCATGTCATGGCAAAAAATAAAATAGCATGGTTGACCACACCAAACATCATGTGCTAACTGTTAAATTGAATGGTTTCCTCACAATATTAACGTCACAAAAATAAGGATTGTACCATTTCAGGAGGGGGAAGTAAACACTCTGAAACAAGCAATTTCATTTTTGTAAATGGTGAGTATTAAGTATTTAAAATAACAAGAAATTATAGTTTAAACTTAAGAAGGACCATGTCTTTACAAATATTTAAGGCCTCCCACATGACTCTGGGCCCCAGAAAGCTTTCCCCTTGATCCCCCCTTAAGGGCGGCCTTGATTTGACCCACATTAAGATGCTGGACACCCTTGGTTTTGAGGCCCATAGCTGCTTTTTGCAATTGTCATGCCTTCTCCCCTGAGGACACAGATTGAGCAGCGCCTCTGTGGACCAAGCTTGGTTCTTCTGGGTTGGAGCTTTGCAGGATGGATCTGATCACAGCAAGGTTGAAGAGAACATGCAGGACCCTTTGTTTCCATGTGATAGCGGGTAAATTGCTGTTGTTGTCTTGAGAGCTTGAATCATTTATTTCATTATCTCAGCATTTTAAAGGTTCCCCACTGATTAGGAGTTAATATGAGTCATTTTCTTTATATTGTGGACATTAACTTCTCATAGCTGTCCTCTCTAGATGCTGATAAACATGAAGTAAGATCTTGAGAAAGAAAATTACTTTTCACCTCAGAAGAGCTGGGTAAAATTAACCATGCAGATGAATGTCTGCTAAGGGCTTCTGCACAAAACATTTAAACTGTTGCTAACGCTCTGCCTTTATATTCACAGTTGGGAGAATTTGCAGCCATGTGACCTCACAGATTCAAACACAATTTTCTCATCCTCTTTTTACACAGGCCTCCCCAGGGACTGTAAAATATTACACATGCAGCACACCTGGGGCACTCTGAATATCTGTAAAGCCGGTAAATTTAGTGGTATTCCCTCAAAGCCAGGGGTAGAATTTGCCTATCTCTGTATTTTGTTGGACATGTCTTAATAAGCAGAAACCTCCGTCCCAGGAGCTCATCCAGCAGGAGAGTGCTTACCCCAGCACTCAGATTAACATGCAAGGAGAAGGAGGAGGCATAAGAGTGGAGTTAACACGCGGCTTAAGTGAGGGTTAGAGTCAGATTTTGGCAGACATGTAAACATTACTTAGCTTTTAACACAGGAAAGAAAAAGAACACATGGATCTGTGCATTTTTTAGATTCCCCTCTGAGAACACTTGGTAATAACGTCTTGCATGGATCGACCAAATTGCATCCATTTTTAGTCCACTATGTTCATGTAGCAGACTTCCTTGTAGGACCTGAGTGCCTCTTAGAAATTCCACGCCTCCGAGCGTATGCAGCTGGTCCTAACCTTTTGATCGACATGCTTGTTTACAGGAAAGTGCTTTGGGCCCTTGAGGTGGTCATATGGGCTCTGGGTTGGGGAAACACATAGGATGTTGTGTTTTACCAGAGTCAGTGTGTTTCTTTTTAGTTCCTCCAGTGCCTTTGACAAACTTAACACATTGTGGTCTCTGGTATCGGTAAGATGTCCATTGGAAAAAGTGGAATTTATCAAAAGATTAAACTACCACCATTTTATTGTACAGCTTTTTTATTTGGATCCATTTGGTCCATATTTGAACCCTCTGGTCATTGGGAGAAGGTCTTTCCTCTTCTCTTGGGATTCGATCTACTTCTGGAGAGGGGGGCTTTAGTTGCTGTGGGCCCTTCCTTTGGACTACAGTACCAGCTGACCTGAGATCGATCACAACTGTTTCATAGTGCTGATTGGGGTTGCTTGTAAAACCCTTTGCTATGTTTTTATGACTTGAATTTTCTTCCATGGTGTTCAATTGCTATTATGAAATTATGCATGTAATTTAATATGCAACTTTATTGCCTGTTTGTATTTTTATGAATAAATGATGCTTGATTTATACATTTTTAAGTTCACCCTTAATGTAAAGCACATTGAGTTTGCCTGCATTAAAAAGTGCTTTATAAATAAAACCGCTGTTGCCATATGACCGAGGCTGTAAACCCTCTTTTGCTCTACTGTTCAGATGCAGAAGGGGAGTATATTGAAGTAGAAAGACATACCTTTCTTTCCCCTTTCCATACCTTGTATATAAGTCTCTGAATGGCCAAGAAACAAATGATCCTTGGCCAGGTGATCTGTAGCACCCCTGATATAAGCTATTCACACCTCGATAATTTTGGGAGAGTGGGTGTTCCCTGATTGCCAGGGTTTGTGTGAACATATGTGAACACAGCAATCAATCTCTGTCAATCAATCATCATGTATTTTGTTTATTTATGGTCCTTAATACTTTCCAATTTCATATTAGTTGTGCAAACAAGAATGGGTTTTGCTTCTGTTTATCCTTTGTGTGTTTGTGGCAAAGGCTGCAGCTCATGTTGTGGTTTGACAGGACCGAGGTTGGCCAGCCTCATCAATTTTTCCAGTTTTTCTTTGAAACTTCATATAGTGACATTACTCCGTTGAGCTATCTGTTCCTCTTCTTGATGGTCTCCTGCCTCTTTGTTTATCAGGGCCGGTTCTAGGCTGGCATAAATGAGGGGGCAGTCAATGTGAAGGGGGCATCATGCGTAGTGTGTACACATCATGCTTGGGCACTGCAGCCTGTGAAGATACTCACAGGGGAGGGACGGAGAAATGAGAGAAAGCTGGTACTGAATCTTTTCCCTTTTTGGCGGATTTTTCTGCTACTGCAGTTACTTTTGTCAACTTGTAATATATTAATTTTGTAGGTGTATTGAATGTGCTTTTTCACAGTGGTGTAGTCTGGTTTATTCCAGTGGGTATACTCTGAATCTCAAAAAGATCAACCGCCTTCATTTGTTTAATGAAAAAATGTTGCAATTTAGACCTTATATGGAAGAAAATATATTTTTTGAGCAAAGAGACAGGACAAAAAAGGTTATAAACATTACAAGAGCCCTGGGAGATCATATCCATTAATCTTACTCACTATGTTTCCAATCATAACATATAGGCTATGTTGGTAGTTTTCTAGATATCCAAAGTCAAAAGTTTGTCATAGAAAAACCCTATTTTTTACTGTAAGATGACAGGATATGTCGAGACCCTAAGAAAACAGCTATGTACTTCTTACAGCATAACAAAGTGAAATAAAATATAAAGATGTTTGTCTGCATAGGGCCTCCGTACACTGAAGACATGTTTGCCACATTTTTACCTGATTTTTCCACCGTGCACTGAAAACGGCTCTGAGACCCACTTATGGGCCTCGACCCACAGGTTGAGAACAGCTGCACTAGTAGACTGCATTTGAAGCTTGATCTTCAGAATATTGTTCATAAAACATGGAGAATAAGTGATGCAAGTGACCTCAGGGTGAATTTATCATTTAGAAAAAGTGAGTGAAAACAGCAGCTCAGAGCTGGACAGCTGAAGAATGTTGAGTCTTGATTAATCAAACCGCTGACTCGTCATTTTTTAAGTCTTTGTGTTCACTTAAACAGTGCACATGAGCTATCAAGACAACGTTTAAACTGTAAAAACACACAGAGTGACCGATGATCCCTCACTGTCCCTTGCGCTGCACATTTTTCCGCTCACCGGCACACAGAAGCGCGCGCGCAGAGACGCTGAGCGATTCAGGAGGGACTTAGATAAAATATTCACATGCAAATTGGCTGCACTGCAAAAGGACATAACCAAGAGACAACAACAGCCACAGTTAACTGGAAAATATCCAGCTTATAGTCCACAGAGCGGATGGTGGCTGCATCAGGCAGTGGCTCCACTTCAGATTTGAAGAGGATGAAAATCTCTCTCATTCTTCAGCTTTTCCTTCCTTTCTCTGCTTTGTGTGAAAGTCTTACTTAAATCAATGAATGTTTCATTCATGTTATGTGCTGTTTCACTGAAGGCAGCGTTTGTTTTCTGTTTTACTTGAATGATCAGACTTTGTGCAGGAGGGAGTGGATGGCTTGTGCAGCGAGCAGCGTAAATAGTCAGAGGACAGGTCGTGCATAAATTTAATTCACACATTTAAATGTCAAATACTCTATGGTCCAAGCCCCTATGTTAAAAAAGTGCCCACTTCGTAAGACAGAGAGGGCGAATTATGAATGGGAAAGTGAAAGTTAAAGTCACACAACCATGCTATACATATCTTTGTGCATTTTGTAGTGGTTATATGGTAATCCGGGGCGTTTTGCACTGGGCACACCCGTGTATCACTTAGACTACACCACTGCTTTCTGAACTTCTAACATTTTGATTTGAGGGGGCAAAACATTATCCTTTTTGTTTGTGGTGGCTTCACACCAGGAATGTGTCATCACATCTTTCTTTGTACGCGCTTCCCACCGTGTTTCTTCGGGCTAAGGGAATGAATAGAACTCTGGTAGCTGACGCCATGCCGTTCCTGGCATACCAAATCACAACACAAGCACAGCGCGCTGTGAGGGTCAAAATAGACTGAGAGCAGAAATGGTCAGAAAGTATGAAAACAAAACCTCCCATGCAATTCAAAATTTTCCATCGGCCACTGGCAGATGTGTGTTTTTGTTTTACACGCAAGACTGTTTTTTTTACCCGCCATTGGCGCTTGGCGGGTGTTAAATTTACACCCAGCTCATGTGCATAATCTTATTCAAAACATATAACCTCTGCATTATGGGAAGGAAGCTAGCAGGCTAAGCTACTCACAAAAAAGTCATAACGACGCTGGCTGTGACATAATGATGTAAGGCCAGCTCTGGTCTTTTGTGGGACTCTGCCTGCTTTAAAATGCTGAAACAATCCAAAGGAAATATGCTAATCTTTTTATGTATATATAAACATCTATATCTATCTATCTCTCTCTCTCTCTCCCTCCATATGTATATATATATATATATATATATATATATATATATATATAGCTGTAGGTGTAAAAATCACCAAAGACTTCAATTTTGTACTTCTGCTTCCTGAGTATCTGTCCAGGGTTGATACCATATGTTCAAGGGTTTGGCTGTTTGACCCAAGCCTTTAAGCTAAACTTTTCTGCTTGTTGAATATCAAAATGATTTCATGGACCCATAATCAACACTTTGATATTCAAATATAAGGCATTGTTTTAAGTGATAAAATGAATGAAGGTGTATTTTCTTAATAACTGCAGCTGTAACAAAGGCTTCAAATCCCCCCAATCCCCCGTTTTTATAGCTCCTCATAATCCTAAATGTCATGTTCATTGTTGAAAGCAGAATTGTCCATTTCCCTAACCCCAAGCACTCGAACACACAACGCCCTGGCACAAGTGCCACCAAGTTACAGCTCGCACCCCCATGTAAAGAGGGAATTTAATTAGGTGCTTAAATATTCAATCACCACTCTCATTACTTAAACCAAGAGGCTCTCTGTATGGATTTGACAAAGAGCCAGGGCACACAGTGCAGGCCTGCTGGTTGAAGATAGTAGTTAGTCTACCATTCAAGCGAAACGACGGATTTTCCTGAGGACAGGAGGAAACACCAGAGAGACAGACACTTCCTGCTAATGAACCGTGAATTCAGAATCAAACTTGTTCTTTCTTGTTAGGCGGTCAAGGATGTTGCACCCTCATTCTGAAGTTGTTTCATCAGCCTTGCTCGTCAAATTAAGGGCACGGGTTGAAGTGTCTTCATCATTAATTGGTGTCAACCTTATTCATTTCTAGTTTAGTCTGGTTCTTCAAAGGAAAATCTATCAAATATCATAACCCCTCAGACAGAAGAAAATTAGAGTTGAAAGAAGTATCTGTGTGTGGAAAACAACCTTGAAAGAACTTTTACTCTAAGTTTTTATCATGTGTCAGAGAAATAGAGAGCAATAATCATTATTAGCACAAAAGGCCATCCTGAACAATTCATTGAAATGCAGGTATCAGTAAATGAGGTGCCATACGATTAAACTTTTTCAATGACTGTTGTAACCTGACACTCCATATGGACCAGTCAATATATTTCACGACTCCATGTGGGCAACAGCCTGTAGAAAGTTTTTGGGAATGGGCAGAACTTTCAAAAGTATATCCAGCAGGTGATTGGATGGTCATTCTGTCAATCACATTCATAACGGGCAAATTAAATAATGTAGTAGACAGGCGCTAATGCTGCAGTGCAAAATATGAGCCACTCCAGAGCAAACTCTCACCAAAACATGTTGGAATTGGAGCAGAATTATCCGTCTTATTTTCATTTCATAAAGAAATGTGGCATAAAACTGCCACTGAAGCTGTTAGCATCAATGCTATCCTCTATAGAGCAGTCACTTCCTGCTGTTGTCTTGTTTATAGCTCCCAACCCCTTCTGCTCTAAAGACTGCTGATTAGGCCATGCTGCTTTTGTTGAGCGCAGTTGTTGTCGATTGGAGCTTTCAAGCTAGACCTGTCTGATTATAGACATTGATCAGGCGGATCCACCTGCACTCATCACTGTTTCAATATTTGCTGGTGATGTGCTGCACTTCAGACAAGTGTTTGCTTAATGAAGTCAGAAATACTGACTCAAAGTTATTTTGCTAACTTGGATCAAACTTTACCAATGAGAACAACATTCAAGAAATACAAGCCTCAGGGAAGGGTAAAATATGAAAAATACCTGAAAAATGAGATTCTCAATTTCCCCTGCTGGTGTCCCTTCTGAAATGGACCAATTTCAGTATAAATTATGTCCAAGCTTTCATACATGCTTTACTAAACAAGTGCCATTTTCAC
>JBAMNC010000278.1:0-162500 GCA_037902135.1 Cetoscarus ocellatus
AAGTGCCATTTTCACCATGCTAATCACTTAAAGCCCAACTCCAAGTAACAGCTTAATA
Source organism: Cetoscarus ocellatus (assembly GCA_037902135.1). Lineage (NCBI taxonomy): Eukaryota > Metazoa > Chordata > Actinopteri > Labriformes > Labridae > Cetoscarus > Cetoscarus ocellatus. The sequence continues at coordinate 59 of JBAMNC010000278.1, forward strand.
ATAATTGCACATGCCCCCAGGGTCTGTGTAAATAATTAAATGTCACTGAATTATTGCCACTTACTGTAAAACAGCAATTTATGCCAAACGGCAACCTTTTTGTTCTTTAATTCCACATCATTTCAGAAAACAATCATCCACTAAAAACCTCATTTATGTTTTTTGGTGTTTCAGTGTTGATTATCTGACAATTAAGTGCAATTATTCTGAGTGGTTCTGGCCACCCATGCAGACTTTTACAATAACCATGATGATGAATGCTATTTGTCATCAATAGTTGGCCACTTGCCTCAAAGAATATTGTGAAGAGTATGTAAATGATGACTCAGTGATGTATGAACCTCTTTTAAAGTTACAGAATTTGCACTTTCAGGAATTCAGTTTTTGTTGATTCCTTTGTGCAAGTAAACCTGTAAAAATTAACTACAAAGATATGAGATGTTTTCAGAAAATTGTTCCCCATTATGGTATGATTTTGTAATTTTAGACTTCCTGTCTAATAAACTGGGGTTGAATAAGGAACCTAAGAGATTAACTATTTTAATTCCAATCAGTCACTAACTTTTGATAGTTAACTCACATTTAAAAGCACATTTAGAATACTTGTGCTGTTTGTTATGTTTTGCTTTGATAGTTGTGTGCTTATTTACAAAGGACAGCAATTCTTACCAGTTTGTTGATACACAAATTAGGTATATATACAAATTATATATATAACCAAGCAACCTCTAGCTTTACATATGATGTAAGGCTGAAGGGTATTGCATGAAAATAACGTTGATATATATTTTCTTTCTTGTGTGTGTGTGTATATATATATATATATATATATATATATATAAATATTACATTTCAAATTAATAGTAATTCTTTATTACTGGTCTCTTCATCTACATTATCAACATCCTTTGTTTATCAATGAGTGGCTTACAGGGTTAGGCCCCCATTTTCTTTTAAATCAGATAGCCTGTTATTTGTAACTCTGTCAGCTCTGGACAGTCTAACCTTGATATTTTCTAACATTGTCATTTTTTTTTTTAAGTTTTTGTTGATCCTCAACAACTGCATTATGGTGAAGATAACATGATGAAAACACTAATAGGTACATTAGAAAAAAAAACGCCACAAATAAATGCAACCTGCAGCTTCCAGTACTTACAAGCCACTTTAAAAAAACACAAAAACAAAAACAAAGTAATTTATAATAAGCAACTATGCAGCCAAGTGCATGCCTGGTATTAAAGCTGTGGTGCTGTGAACCAGACACACACCACAGCCAGTACACAGTCAGTCTTAAAACATAAATGCTGGGCTGTAAACCAAAACATTTAATCATCCTCTGTTGATTTTATTCATTTTACATTAGTTACCTTGGTGCAGAGCCACTTTAAAGTGCAGAGTCCTTCCCCAAAGCCCCCTCAGAGTCAACAAAAAGAAAAACACATCTAACCTCATTTGTCCTGTTTGCTGCAGTACAGCCGCTCCGTCAATATGAGGATAAAATGTTGTTTTCCCTTCTTCAGGATTTCACCCCTGCTCATGAGCATCAAATCTCTGAAATGGTAAGACCTTTTCTGGGGCTGTTAGCATTTTGAAGAAAGTGCCCATTATGCAATGTGTTTACGCTCAGGGGGGGCTCCTCGCCGTGTCCTCCAAGTTTTCATTACCTCTGAGGCAGCCAGAAGAATATGAACGTGGTCTGAACAGTGAATAAGTTCTCGCTGAGCTCCATGGCACCCTGATGGCCAGGAGCTTATGTTTTCCACGAGAAGGCGGGATGATATTTCCTCTTTTGTTTCAGATTTATGGCCGCTGCACTGTGAAAAAACAAGTCACCAGGATGGAAAATAATCCAAGAACTAAAATCTATCTGTGTTGCATCTCCGGCTGAATGAAATGGTATATATGTCTGCCTATGTTCTCCGTCCTCAGCTGAACCTGGCCTCTGAAGATTATCTCCGGATAATCCTTGTAGTTTTTTCTTGTATGCAGAAAGTTTAAGTTGTTCTAAAAGTTCTTCCCTCAAGGTTTGGATGTGTTTTTCAGACAAAAAGCAGAGAAACATGTTTTGTATGCCTCCATGCTGGCAAATAGAGGCTGGAGTTTTTCTGTTGGACGGTTGTCCTCACATAACTCAGATGTTCTTGTGAACATGATGTCTCAAAGCTGGCACACCAGAAGGACCATTCAATGTATTTCACTACTCCATCTGGGAAAGAGCCCATAGAAAGTGTTTTTTGAGGACAGAACCTTTTAGAAGCAGATCCAGCGGCTGTTTGGATGATCCTTCCGTCAATCACATTTAGTATGGCTAATCAGATTATGTAGTAAGCGGGCATTACTGTGCTACACAACATAAACCACTTCTTAATACAGAAATAACCTTACTATAGAAAGGTTTGTTGGGTTGATAATGGATTTTCATTTCATAAAGAAATGAGTGGAGCTGTGGTTACTGTTTACCCTACGGGCTAGCAGCATTTTAAGTCTGAAGTTTGCAGTTAAATAATGCTGTATAAGAATAATCCCCAATTGTTTTGTCCAGTTAAGAGCCCCTTTGTGGCTAAATTGTCAGGATTTGACTGATTCTGTTATTTTGTATTATGTTCCCCTTTTAGACCTCCTGGTGTTCCCTGTTTTACTGTCTTGCCCCTGTTTTTGATCCTAGTCAAGTTACCTGTTTTGGTGTCCTGTTTCCCTTGTCTCTCTTGTTTCCTGTTTTATTTTGGAAACCCTGTGTTCCTCGTGGTGTTTTCCTGCCCTCCCTTCTGTGTCTGTCTAATGATGATTCCCTCCACCTGTGTGATTGTTTCACCTGTGCTTGGTGTTCCCCTGGTGTATTTAGTCTCTGCTTTCTTTGTTGTGTCATTCGTCTTCCTCCTCACCATGTCTCCTGTGCTCCCTTGTGTTTCTCCAGAGTTTTAAGGTAGTTTCTGTTTTCAGCCTGGTTTTTTGTTGTAACTTTGTTTTGGATTTTTCGGAGCTTCTGTTATGGACTGAGTTTTGATTTTTTGGACTTTGATCCCTGGTTAGCTTAAAATAAAGCTTTTCTCTTTTCAATGTGCAATTGGGTCCAGCTCTTTGTTTTTGTTAGTTTCCTTTGGGTTTAATTTCCTGACATAAATCTTACATACTATGCATCTAACAATTTGATTACCAAAGAGGTCTTGGAAAGCGAGAAGCTGCCATTTTGAAAACTCCTGTCTTAAACCTACTTGAGATCAACCCAAGGATAAACACCTATGCAATGCATGCTTAGAATAATATTACCCATTCCTGATAATGTATGTTCATATTTTTAAAAGCAAACTCAAGACCTACCTTTTTAGTCTGACTTTTAGCTGATATTTATTATTATTTCTTCTTATCTTATTTTTTTTACTCTTCTTAATCAGTATTATTTCTCCATTTCAGTTCAGATTTATTATTTGGAATTTAATTCTCTGTTAACCGATTTTCTTTTCATTATCCTACTTTAGCAGATTGTATTGCACATTTGGTGTTTGGCTACCTCATTTTACCATATTATTTATTTAAATGTTATTTATTTACTTTTCCCTAAAGTATTTTTATCTAATTTCTTATCAAGGTTTTTTAATTATCATTTTAGTCTTAGCTCCTGTGTTTCCTCATTTTTAATTCAAGAAAGCATTTCCTCAGTCCTTCAATTCTATTCTCTGTTAAAATCTCATTTTTATGTCTTTTTGTGTTTGTGTAAGTGAGTGTGTGTGTTGTATGTGGATTGCGAGGGTAGATGGGGTCTTCTATTTTCACTGTATTTAATTTTCTACTTTTTATTTCATTTATTCTTATTACTTTATTTTATTTCTTATATAAAGCACTTTGTGCTACAGAATCTTGTATGAAAGTGCTATACAAATAAAGTTTGATTTATTGATTGATTGATTGATAATGGGCAACTCAAATTTAGACAAAATACTCTCTTCTGCAACGGCACAGCTTTTTAAATGTTGGCTCATCCAGAGTACCTGCTGCCATTTCTCTGCACCTCAGAGAAGATTCTAAAACTTTTTGGCAGCAGTTCTTCCATGAAGGCCACTTGTGTCCAGATTTCTCTAGTCCAGGGGTCACCAACCTTTTTGAGCCTGGGGGCTACCCAAAAGACAAGGCGTTTTATGGAGGGCTACTTGTTTCATTTATTGTTTCAGAGTCATATAAATTCATATAATGAACAGTTAATTAATTTGTAAGTCCATTTAGTGACGTACATCTTTAATAATTTATTTCTCTTTTAAACTTAACTGATATGTACAACATCCACACTTGAGTAATTTTTTTCTGTACAAGTGGCACCTTAAGGGCTCTAGCTGGCTTCAGTGGTGATAAAGGTGTGCCATCAACCTGTCAATTTAAACTTTGTAACACATCTTAGGTTAACTCTTCTCATGTATCAATTGAATTGATTGGTTTATTTAACTTAAGCTCTATGGTGGTAACTTGAACTTTATTTAGAGTGTCCCTGTGGGCACCTCAAAGGCTCCTTGCGGGCTACCAGGTGCTCATGGGCACCCTGTTGCCCTGCTCTAGACAGTAAATGGTGTTCCTGGGCCTCACAAGTGGCAACCTCTGGGGTTTAACAAGGAGGCCCAAAACTGTGGTTCCTCAAGTGTTGCCTTGTAACACAGGAAATCACATTTGTTTTTTCTAGATAATGACATATGCAAATCATTATGCTAGAAAAACTGGAACTTCCTCATTTGTAAAAATAAATGTATAGATATATATTAGCTCAGGGCTTCCATAAATCAGACCATGATCCATTTGTGTTAGCTGGTGTGAAGTGGTCATGACCATCTGAAGAAAAACCCAACACTCCATGTTTACTAACACAAACAAACCAGTGAAAAAAGTGCTTGGGGATTTGCTGCTGATCCCAAAGCCCATTTCAGTGGTTAGAAAGCTGTCAGCACTCCTAGAAAGCAGCACAGTGCAGTATTAATTAGACCACCTTTAGTCTCTATTTACTTCACCCCTCATGGATATAATGGCGAGAAGATGTTGTTGGCTTAGAGCAAGGGGTTGTCAAATGAAAGAATATTTTACAGCCCATTAATCATGAAACATGGAGGGAGGCAGCAGGTTTGTACAACTTCTCAGGTAATTAAGAACAGGCTTAAAGAAATCCATAGTATTTGTGCCAGAGGCCGAAAAACATCTTTGTTAACCAAGGTGCAGAAAGACTTAATTGTGTCACCAGACAATAACGAGTTCTCCAGGAGCGAAAACATCTAAATCTTTGCTGTGAGGAAATCTCAGTGCTGCATTTATGTTTTTACAGTCTCAAACAGTTTTTTTTTTTTATTTCTCCGTTCAGGGAAGAACATAAAGGCAGCACAATCCTGATTTCAGCCAGAAAGACACAAGGGCACACACCTCATTTCTGCCATCTCTAAGCTTTCTGACCCTTTTGAAGGGCAGGTCACCACAGCTATTCATCCTGTTCCTCTGATACAGAGACTCTCTGCTCTACAATCACTGTCATTTCCTCTGCAGCCACCGCAGGACCTCACTTTTCTGCCTCACAACCAGACCATGTATGAAATCATACTCCTTCTCATTGGACTTCTACATGAATAATCTACAAACCCCAATTCCAATGGGGTTAGGATGTTCTATAAAACATAAATAGAAACAGAATAAACATGTGCAAGTCCTTTTTAAGATATTTATGTTCAAACTAATGAACTTTTCAGTATAAAAAGCTGGGATGAGGCATATTCACAGTGTTACATCACCTTTCCTGCTAATAACACTCAAAAGCATTTTAACCTGACACACCAAATGGACCATTCAACATGTTTCTCTAGTTCATCTGGTCAACAGCCGATGATGTTGGGAAATGGGCAGAACCTTTCAAAAGCATGTCCTGCAGGTGATTGGACAATCACTCTATCAATTAAGAAAATGTAAGCCACTTCATAGAACAAACTCTCTCCAAAAACATGTCAGATGTGGAGCAAAAATATCCTTTTTATCAGGTAATGCTTTCAGTGTTACTTAATTTTCATTTAATAAAGAATTGCAGTCCAGATCTGATGAAACTAGGACTAAGCTGTTAGCATCTGTGCTAATTTCTGTACAAGCAGTCACTTCCTGTTGTCACCTCACGTGTAGCGCCCTCCTCTTCCTGCTTTAAAGGACGATGATTGGGCCATACCGCTTTGGGCCGCTCAGCTGTTGTTGATTGGAGCTTGGTGTGATGGATCTGTCTGATTACAGATACTGAATCAGAAGGATCCAGCTGCACTGCAAGGTTATAAGCTTAGGAGACTGAGGACATAAACTTTTGATTAGATAAAATTATTTGATTTTGGTGGTGGTCCAGATAACTGCCAATAGCAAACAATTGTTCAATAACTGTCTAACTTATAATGATATCAAGATGATTCTGAGTGCTAGGTGTTGGTTTTCAGGGTCGTGAATCATATGATGATGGTAACTTTATCATGGAACTATTGCTTATAGGAGTAACAGCAACATGTGAGCTACCTTGGCGGAGGTTTGTGCTCTCCGAGTGCTTTCTAGTTTGTGATATAATGCACATTGTTTGATGCTGAAAAGATTTATGTGTTAAAAACAGACCTTCTAAAAAGGTTAAAAACACTTTAAAGATGTCTTCTAGTTAAATAACTCTCTAAATATGAGAATATCGTCTTGTTAGAGCTGTTTCTCTGTGATTGATTAGTTAAGCCTGTATAGGTCTGTAAAGGGAGCTTTTAGCCACAGTGCTCCATTCACCAGAGATGAAGCGTCTTTTGTTTTTAACATGAAACGTGTTGGTACAGATGTTTGGACATATTTGGGAGTATTTTCATAGTTCATGAGGGTACTGAAGAGTTATTTACATGTTATCGATGTGATATGACACACAGTTTAAGGTAGTTAGCCCTGTTCTGGCTGCAGTAATTACAGCACCACTAGACGTCAGTGTTTCCCTGATTTTAAAGTGTATTTATGGAGCTTAAACGATTTTGTGCGTATTTGAATGTTCTAGTTCAAAGCAGGGAAGCAAGTCAAGTCAGTCAAGTCTATTGATAAAGCACCTTTAAGAAGACAGCAGTTGATCAAAGTGCTGTACACAGGATACACAAAAAAGAAGTAAATTAATAAATAAATTACGATATAAAAAAAAAATAAAACAGCAAAATAAACACAGTAAAAGTAGAAAAAAAATCCCGTGCCTGGTATTTGCATGTACTCTTTAATGAAATGCCACAGGGAAGCAAAAATACGAGAGATAAATAATTAAATACCTTGTAAAACTAAATACCTTGTGAAACAAAAGAAGATATTGTGACCATAAAACATAAAACATTCTCAAATGATTGCTTTTGCTCAATAACTGTCTAACTCATAATGATATCAACATGATTCTGAATGCTAGGTGTGGGTTTTGTGGTCAAGAAATCATATGATGATGTAAACTTTATCATTAAACCATTGTTTATATGTAACAACAATATGTGAGCTACCTTGGTGGAGGTTTGCGCTCTGAGTGCTTTCTAGTTTCAACAATGTGTGAATAATTTTTGAAAGCAAATTAAATTCTCATGAAGATGCCAAAGAGGAAGCATTGTGTCTTGGACCCTTTATTCATATAACCCTTTTTCAGGGTGCAACAAACTCAGGTGACACCCTAAACAGATGCCTGGACCACCTCAATTGGCTTCTTTGAATGTGAAGAAGCACTCAACTTCCTTCATATTTCTGATCTCCTAACTCTTTCTCTAAGGCTGAGCCTGAAGTCTCATCCGATCTTTCTGAATAAAATGCATTCTCTCAGTACAACAAAGGACAGACAAACTTCTCCCAACTAAACATAGTTACTACATAGAATGTATTTTGGTACACTGAAGGTTATATTGATGACGCTGTAGCTGTTAATCTGCAGTGTAGGATTGGAGCAGTGGTGCAGACACAGGAATATTAATGCTCAGCAAGCACTGTGATCTCCTAAGGCCTGTGCAGCATGCCGAGCAGATATAACCCTGCTCTTCTCCTCTTCACACAAGAGGATTTCATTGTGTAATTCTCCATCAAGGATCCTTGTCTTGTCCTCAGTGGTCGGAAATACTGACATGTGCTTATGCATGTTAAGCCTGTATTAGTATTTCCATAAACTTAGACTGATGTGCAGTGAAAACATGGAGATAGCATTCATTCACAAATCCACCTAAGCTCCACTCTCAGAGAGCTCTGATGATATAACTATGATGCATTTATTCTGTTTAAAGTTGTTCTTGACGTCACTGGAAACGAGGGCATGCTCTTGATGATTCCTGGAGATTTACATGAAGGTTTTATGAATGAATCAATTAATAAATACAAGAATGAATTAATGAATAAATGAATTAATGAGAAACTATAGTCATTGATATCTTTTGCCTTGTTAGGCTGGCAGTACATTTGAGGATATTCAGATCTTTACCCATTTTAAATATGTGGGAGACCTCAGACATGAGGACAGTTCAACTCTTCACATGAACAGTTTCCTAAACTACACTGAAATTGATGATTCTACAGGACTGTGAGACCACAAACTTGACAACAGGCACAAGATCTCACAGGACAGTCCCACAGTCCTGGTACCAAAGAACAGAGGTCAAGTACTGATGCCAAAATTAGTGAAACAGACTGGCAGTTGCACTCACTGTTTGGCCAAGAGCAACATCTGGTAATTGATTTTGGTTATTAAAAAGTGAAATGCTTTAATTAACCAAAAAGTGCTGTGTTTTAGTATTTTTTGAAGCCTTACTATTTTTTATGATTTTATTATGGAAAACGTAGATTCTCCACTGACATGATTAATAAGGACATCATAAACTTTTGAATCCAAAAAGTTCATTGACAATAAAGCTTTAATTTATCTTTTATCTTTTAGGACCCCACACATGAAGATGAAAAATCAGGCATTGAACAGTTTTGATTGTCTGTGGTGTGCTCCAATAATCTCAACACAGCACACCATACACAGAACAATTCTGTCCCACCACTGATCAAGAATCTGGTCCTCCAAGCCAGATATCTCGCGTGATCAAACATGATCTCACAAAAACGAAGAAGAAGAAACATAGCAACAACCAGAAAACAAAACACACTACATGTAAGAGGACATATGAGAAGAGGGAAAAATCCTGGAGACAGCGTGAACACGTGAGCTGGTCCTCCATTTCTGAGGTCCACCAAACTTTATGTTTCATGTTGATTGGCTACATTCACGTCACAATTCACAGAGTCATGACTCGGGAGTTGGCACCTTTCCCCACACACATGAAGATTTTTGGTGGTAAACACTGAACAAGTTTAATATTGTCAGTCCCGACCTGTTTTGGAGCTGATTATCAGGACAAATTTACTCTTAACACACCTTAGACCACAGGATAATCTTATAGGATAATCCTATAAGACATAAAATAATCTTGCGTTTGCCGTCCTTGGGAGGGAGAAAGTCTCTACAAAAACAACTTTAATCTTTATGTGTGTACTTCGCTTTAGCCATAAGATAAAGCTCTGTAGTGACTTAAAATCTGTATATCTGTATGAAGTGTGGATATGTTAGGCACTGTGATCATGAACTCTGTCCACCTTCATGTCTGTGACTGTGTGAGTTTTGTCTTTGTCCACCAATACTCTGCTGACCTTTATGTGTCTGTCTTTGCATTAGAGCGATCATTGTGATCCCCTGCATGAAAACAACAGCCCTTAGTGAGGAAAATGAAATATTAAGAGGTTTTAAAAGGTCCAGATGGATTTTTTTTTAGCTCCAGCAATGAGAAATTTCCATTACTGCTTCATATTTAAGTCAATTCTTCATCCTCTTTCTGTCCTCTTGACCTCCTCGGTCTAAGGAGCACCCAATCCTCCGTGCTTCTTTAGACAGCCAAGCTTTCTTCTTCTTAGCAATTTGCTTCTCTTACATTTTATTCTCATGCCTCTTTCTCCAGTTAAATCCTGTTAAAGGACACAATATTAGACACATTTTCGAAGCCTTTAATTTTTCTGACCTTTACTGAAGGTTTAACTTTTTTAAATTAAACACCGACTCTTGGTTAGACTTGTTTAATAAGCTGCAGCACTTAAAGCATTTATTCTACATTTACTTAAACAGACAATGCTATCTCTGAGCTCCACAGCCCTCAGCATTTGTCAGTGTCCACTAAAGCCACAGTCATTAAAGGAAGCAGAAACTGGATGTGACCTCATTGTCCCTCCCCAAACACCAGTGGGGCGGTCTCCTGTCTCGGGCTCGCTGAGAAGTCTGCGGGGTGCTGCCCCGGCGAGTCTTTAAGTGACAGAATCTAATTCTCAGCACATCAGTCAAGAGGGACACAGGAGGGAGCCCGGTGTGCAGGGAGGCGACAGTGAAGGTATACCACAATTAGCCGAAGAGCTTTGATTCCTCCTCTGTCTTTGTCCTTGTGTCCTTTCCTCACCCTGGCAGCAGACTCCCTCTCAGGTCAGAGGTCAGCTCTGTGAAATGTGTGCCAATGGGCTGCGAGAGTCTCCAAGGAAAGACATGACGCTTGTGATAAATCTGAGGCTCCAGCTTCACAGTAGTGTGCAGAGTATGGATCTTTAGACCAGGGATGCCCAAACTATGTCCCCAGGCCCAACTGCGGCCCATGGTGCACTTTTAGTTGGCGCCCTACAAGTTCTAAAAGTGAGATAGAGGGTAAGGCCCACATTTGAACATGAAGACAAAGGGAATACTGTGTAAAACAGCAGCACAAATCCTGAAATCTTCTCAGTCTGATGGTCTGATGCACCACTCAAATGGTGCCAATCATCGAGCACAGTGGTTTGTGTCCTAGTATGAGGTGGGCCTCCTCAGGGGGGTTTCAAGAGGACTTCAGGGGAGGCACAGAATGAGAAGCACAACAGCCAAAAGGCTTCGTTATTTGGTTTTGAATGATGCTGTTGACAAAATCTGTAAAACATCAAAAAACAAGGAAAATATTGACATTTATTTAGAATATGCAAAGCAATACATTTCTTTTTTGTTTATTTTTGGAAAATTAAATGACAAAAATTGTAAATAAAAGAGGCAAAAGAAACTGTTTTAAACACACAGCTTGTACATGGGCGACACAGTGGTACAACAGGGAGTGCACGTGCCTTTAATACAATCGGTTGTGTGTTCAAACCCCAGGTTAGTCAGGGCCTTTCTGTGTGGAGTTAGCATGTTCTCCCTGTGCATGCATGGGTTCTCCCTGGGCACTCCAACTTACCCCCACAGACCATAAACATGTTCATTTTGCAAACTGGTGACTGTGATTGGCTGGACACTGGTGCAGTGTGTACCCCACCTCTCGCTTAATGTTAGCTGGGTTAGGCTCCAACCCCTTGTGAGCCTGAAAGCGATAAGCGGTATAGAAAATGGATGGATAGATATATATTTATAAGGTTTATAAGGTAAGGTAAGAAATATTATAGCAGTAAAACCAAGTGCATTCACCATCAGGCTTGTGTGTAGGTGCTGGGTCCTTGTAAATTCTTGTAGAGGGATAGGTTGCTGGGCAGCACTCCAAGAAAAGAAGAAAAGGAGGATATATATATATATATATATATAGTTGACCTCTGAATCAATGATGAAATGATTGCATTTTATTCAAGCAAGTGGTCAAAGTTAATAGTTAGTGGTTTTAAGTTCATCCCTTCATTTTCCTTGATATCTAAAACTACTTGAGAGATTCCCTTTGACCAACGCACAAATGCCCACTTTAACTCAAGGATGACGCAATAGGACTTAAGAGTTCAAAGGTCACAGTTCTTGGATCTTCTGTACAACCCTTTTACAGATTGTGCTGTCAGTCACATGGGCCAGGCTGCTTCTTTCACTCCCACATTCTGGCCTAGAATATCGGTCAATAATGGCTGACAGGTGAATTTCTATTTAACAGATAAAGCATGAAGTCATTCCATATGAAACTGTTTCAACTGTAATTGTTTTTGGGCCCTGCAGTAACAGTTATTTGATGACATTCTAGGGGCCAGAGGGGATGCTTTCATGGGCTTGACGTGGGAAGATTTTCCTCAGATCACACTTTCACAAAAAACACCCCAACCCATCTTCTTGACCTTTACCCTTTACCTTCACTCATATGTACACTTCTCAGAGGCACATCAACAGCAGCACTTTTATTTTTTCTTTATATATTTCATTTGTGCCTGACTATAGTGATTTCTTGCTCCGGGAGTGTGATTACACATCGATACGTATTCCATCTCCAAGTGGCATCATGAAGTGTTGCCTAAAAACAGGTATAGGAATCAAGTAGAGCAAAGAAAAACCTTTTGTCTTTCATCCATTGCAGGGGTGGATTTAAGATTGTAGGAGATCCGGGGCTCAGCCTGTGATGAGAGAAGAGCAGACAGACTCAGTGACCTTTTTGTTCCCTATGATTGATACCTTCTGTTGGTGGTATGATCAGTATTTCAAACATGACCATTAAAATGATACGTCAACTTTGATTTCATTTTTTGCTTTTTGTATTTATTTTCGGACAAAGATTGTTTTTGGATTAAATTACTCTTAGATGGACCTGCACTTCCGCAGTGGTATGCACCCTGCTGTATAGTTTAATCTTTTTGAAAATTACATAAAGTGCTAATCTTGTCTAAAAATAGATAATTTAAAATCACACGGTATAAATTACAAGTCACAACAAGCACACAGGCTGTTTAGAGTTGCTGAAGAGTTTATCTGATGACTGTAGGCAGAGGCAGGCTAACCCTACCCATTGACTCCCAGTGTTTGAGCTAAGCTTATTAGCAGAGGGTGAGCTTTGTCCGTCTCTTTCTTATTGCACACACATTCAAAAGAATGATGTCTATTTGTCTGTTATGGACTCAGGAGTGTAGCAAGACACCCAGAAAAAAAAATGATGGTGTGTCCCTTTAAACCTGGTGTTAGCATAACTTTTGTGGGTATGCTTTTGATTTGCAAACGCTGATTTAACTGTAAGGTTTCAGTGTTAGACCATCATTAATACTACCAAGGGGTGTGTGATCTATTGTGGAACAAAGGGAGTTAGCGATTTTTTTCTTAAAAAGTTTTTTGTTTTCTGGAGCTTCCTGTAGGATTTTGATGGACACATTACTCTCCTACGTCTAGACACAGATGTGGACAGTACTTTCTGTTTTAATTAATAAATGAAATAAGTTTATTTTTTCATAAATAACCTAGCTAGATAGGGTAAGGCCAGGCAAAGGACAAATGCAAGCAGAACAGAGAAGAATCTGAATTATGGGCCACCAGATCTAAGTACAATCTGTAAATTATGCCATATTCTTGACACAAAATATGAAGTATCCTCTTAAAAAAACCTGAAGCTGCTAACTAAAACATCAGTCAAAGAGCACAGCTAACAACTTATAACTCTATACAGCAGCTTGTGGATTCTTGAGGGTCTGTTTTACTAGGCCAGTCAAAGGTTAATTTAACCACCAGGGCCAAGTAACCCTGAAAGTATAACTAATTTTAGAAAGACCCATAAAAGCACCTCTTTGATGCCTCTGGCTGACTCCTGATTTTCACCTTGCAAGCTGTTCACAGGAGAGTTTCGGCTTTACTTTTCTTGACCTAAAAGTTTGCTGTTAGCTCAGCCTGTACCAGCTTTACACTGTGAATGTGGTCAAAACAGAAAGAGTTGGAAAGTATAAAATCAGTGTATTAAGAAATGGAGTTGGAAAATATGACTGTAATCAAATAATTATGCACCCAGTGAAGCTACAGAATGCATGTTCATGTCAAAATGGCGTCTGTGTAACTCAAAAATGATGTGTAGCTGGTCTGAGGTATTTTTCAACTTTGTCATGACATATATTTGCTTGAAAAGTGTGCTTTAAAAAGATCTGTAGGCATAAATAAACTGATCAGACATAACATTTTGACCACCTGCCACCCTGACAGGTCCCCATACGCAACAAACTGTGATGTCCCATGTATTTAGACACCCCTCTAACAGAACAGTAATATGAGCTACAGTAGCTTGTCTGTTGGGTCAGACCACACAGTCCAGTCTTCATTCTCTCGGGCACCCATGACCCTGTTGTCAGTTCATCACAGTTCCTTCCTTGGACCACTCTAGATAGATAGTGACCACTGCAGATGGGGAACCCCCCACAAGAGCTGCAGTTTTGGAGATGCTCTGACCCAGTCGTCTAGACATCACACTTAGTCCCTTTTCAGACTTCCTCAAATCCTTACACTTCTACATCTTCTACATCTTATGCTTCTAACATCAACTTTAGGACAAAATGTTCACTCGCTGCCTGATACATCTTGTGAGGAAAGCACCATCTCAAGGGAACACCCTGTAACTGCATCAAATAGGCCTGTTTATGGTGGAATTGAGGCTGGAACTTGGCTGGTAATAAGCTGGAACTCAACAGGCTGGAGGGGAAGAAATGATGTGGCTGCAGCTATAACATGTATAATTGTGGTGTAACAGATTAGCCTCATTGTTACCAATATTGATGGATGAATAATTTGAAATCTTGTTCTTGTCTCCTTTTATTGATGACTGTTGATGAGAACGAGGCATCAGGAGCTTCCGTTCATCAGTGCTGAACCATCATATGTCTGTCTAACTTATTCTTGTGTGCTTTTACAACGGAAAGGATATTTTAGAGCAAAGGACAGAATGCTCAGAGGCATTATAAAAGGATTAAAGCCTCCAGGAGGATCAAATCTGAAAAACTGGGTTGTTGAAAAAAGGATTATGCAACTGGGTGAGATCAGATAGACCAATCCTGGTTTAATTTTTGATGAAATCTCTAAATTGTGTGGTTCAAAAGTTTCGAGAATTTAAACTGATTTAATCATGATACTAGCACAGGGATGGACTCTGATCAGGAAAGCATGTAGAGTAAGAAATAAATTTGTTAAACAGTGCAACATTTTGAGAAGGACGGTTGGTTATTTGGAAGCCCTCAAGGACCAATAAAGGCCCATCTGCATGTTGAGAAGTATCTTACATTTTTTGTCTGACAAAAAGGCATTTTGTGGTCTTTAATTAGCTGTTTAATTTGGTCATATTTTGCTTTGAACTGGGTTCATATAATCATTATTGCTGACAGCTTGGGTATGTATACAATCACCAGTGTCCAAATAACCTTCTCCATTTGTCTGAGATGTGCTGTTAGATCCTGATTCAATGTAATCAGAAAGATCCATCTTGCCAAGCTCCAGTCTACAACAATTGTGCTTGACCCAAAGTTGCACGGGCCAATCAGTGTCCTTTAAACCAGGAAGAGGTGGGAGCTGCAAGCAAGACTACAGCAGGAAGTGACTGCTTGTACAGAGATTAGCATAGATGCTAACAGATTCATAGCAGTTTTATTAGATCAAGACTGCATTTCTTCAAATGAAAAACAAATAACAACACTGAAAGCATTTATTAAAGGCAAAGAGCTTTCACTCCACTCCCAACATGCTTTGGCATGATTTTGATCAGTGAAGTGATTTACATGTACTTTACACAGCAGCAGTAACACCCGCCTGAGAGATATCATCTGATTGGCCTGTAATGAATGTGATTGACAGACAGATCGTGGAATCAGCTGCTGTATGTGCTTTGAAGGGTTCTGCCCTCAGAAAATATTTCACCATTTGGGAAACAGCTTGTAGAAAGTGTTTCAGAGTGGTATGTATTGATTGATTCATCTGGTGTGTAAGGTTATTGTTGACTTTAACTGATGATGATTTTCTGGATCATGATAAAAAGTCAGTGATGAAATTGCTATATCCCTATCAATTGCACCTAGTGCCTAATGGCACACATGGACTTTAATAGAGAGAAGAACCTCACACTGGCATCGACTGAGAGCAGCTTAGCCTTTCAGCAGTGCCCCTTTAAAACCCAGTCATGGTAATTTCATCTGATACCAGTTAATATTCTTACCTGTGGAATGTTCCAGGTGTCTTTTTAATTTTTTTCAGAGCTTTCCCAGTGTTTTCTTGCTCCTATCTCAACTGTATTGTTACATACAGTACTTCAGGCATTAAATTTAGAAAATGTGTTTATTTCCAATGAAACCATAACATTTATCATTTTGAACTGTGAATATATTGTATTTGTGCAGTCTTTAATTCAAGGTGGGTGGTTGAAAGGATTAGCAAATGACTGTAGTTTATTTTTAATCCCATTTTAAAGAAGTCCCAACTCTTTTGGAGTAAGAGTTTAAATTGTCAGTGTATTTTGAGTGCAGGCAAGAAAATAGATAAATGGCCTTCAAGAACATCAAGTTAAATCAGCTGAAATATTTGGCTCCCTAAGCCGAACATTTATTTTCTTAACAAAACCCTATGAGGTGTCTCCATGAGCTTATCACACCGAGACTCAATTTGTCCTTTGCAACAGCAACATAACTCCCTGAGAATAAAAGGCTGCATCGTTGCTGAACAAAGCAAACCAAGAGCGAATAAAACATTTCTGTGGATATGCTGGCGATGTTTTAATCTTTAAAAAGTGTCTGTGGTATAAACAAGGTAATAACCTCAGAGGTCTGATGTTGTCAAATAAACAATGTCTTTGTGTCAAGCGGACACCTCAGAGGGTGTTATCCTCTGCCACACCAGGAGAGAAAACTTCTATCATAACTTGATTCGAGAGAAGACACCTTTAAAGTGGTCATACCCTGAAAAAAACTCCCCTCCTATTGAAGACACTGATAAAGCTCTCTGTAAAACTGGCGTAAGTGCATTATAACACATAAGAAACATACTTGACATTCATAATAATCTACCTATTGTGCTGAAAAAAGAAGCCATCTGTAGTTTCTTGAGCTTCCACTGTCTTTAGACGGCCTGGGTGTCAGATGCACACTTGATGTAAAATGAAAACACGTTTATAATCTGAGTTAAAATGCTCTTGGGTGGAGTTGTTCGTGTCTCTATATCCACTCACCACATAGTGGGGTGAATTTTCCTTTTAATTCAAGTTTTTAATTATTTGGGGCAGGGCTTAAATGCCAACAAGCTGTTTTGCTGTTTGTCAGAAGGCTTACACCATCATTTTGTTTCAAGATTGACTGGAATTATGTTTAAGACTGTATTTTAAATATGGTAGCCTCATCAAATTTAACTCTAAACCCCTTATTAATAATCAAATGGCTGATATTATAACCTGAAATATTCGCAACAGTCTATGTGTATGATTAACACAGGGGATTGGGGATTGGATCCCAGCTCCTTCAGTCTCATGTTGATGTGTCATTTTGAAAGACACTTGAACACATAGTGCTCCTACTGCTGCATTATTTGTTTGTATGTGTATGGATGCAAACCAATATGATTAGATAATACTGATATTTAAAGAAACTTCCTGAAAGCAAGAAAAAAAAACATAAAAAGAAAATACACTGTGGGGAAATTCAACTTTTCTATTTTTTGATGTTATAAACATACACTGAAAAACACTGGTACATGCACAAAAGGGTCCTACAATCATACAGTGACGTAAAGATTTTAGAGGTGTGCCTTGCTTTCTGGAAGGGCTCTCTTGGGGGGATCAATGTCTTGCTCAATGGTACTTTGGCAGTACCGAGGAAGTCAGCTGGTGGCTCCCCCACTAACAGACCAACCTCCAGGTCAAACTCAAACATATGTGATGGTTTGGTTCAGGCTGTGGTACAAAAAGGTCAGGGACCCTTGGCCTAGACCATGCCTACATTGTCTTAATTCAAGAGTTGCTGCCATGTGATTGGCTGATTGGCTTTTTACAAAGGCGAGCAGTTGAAAGGTTGAAGCCAAAAAGGTGCCAAGTAAGTATATATGCATAATAAAACATTTTGTAAGTATGTTCATAATCCACTAGAGACAAATGTTACTAAGAAAACATCAAAATTGGATATCAAATTAATTCCAAAGCAAATCTGCCTCCTTGTTGCCACAGTTGTCAGACTTAAATAGCTAATTTTCCCTTATTAGCATGGTGAAAAAAACAAAACCTTTATCTCCTTTGTTTTCAACCCTGTAAAAATGTGAAAAAGATGGTTTTATAACAAAGATAAATGTGCATCCCCTTTTGCAATGAGATGCAGCACAAACAAGCTTCTTGAGCTGTGTCTCAGTCGGCATTAAGGCCTTGAAATGAATACAGATCAGAGGTTGAAACAGATCTGACAGGTGTCTAAAGAAGCAGCTGGTGCCAGCGTTCAGGCTCTTTTTTGCCGCATACATCCATAAACAGTGATTACTGAGGGATTAGGATGACTCAGATTGTAGAAAGTTGCGAGTATATCATGAGCTCTTAAAGTCCGTGAGACTGAGGGAAAATATCTGCCTGTTTCTGACTGGCCATGACTCCATTTAAAGTGATTAGTGGTGATGAAAGAAACAAATTAAAGCAATTCCAGTCAACAGTACAACCAGAGATACACCACTTGTGACGGGGCCCTCAAAGTGAAAATAAAAAAGCAGCTCTTCAGTTGCAGGGGCACGCAGGGAGGAATCAATATCCAAGGAAATAACAAACCCCCAAAGAGTATATTTAGCCACATGCAACCTGACAACTGTTGTGCTAACAGCCAGAGAGAGACTGGCTGGCCACATTCCCTCGTGCTCAACTTCAAATGGAACCAATTACTTGACTGTTTGCTGTCCTGGTGAACAAAGTGGTGTAAGACAACAAACCTAACCACACAGTATCTGTTCGCCTAAAGCTGCAGGAGATAACTCAAGACATGGGTGGACGTAAACATTTGTCTAAGGGCAGGAAGATATTCACTCCCTGGACACTTTATGGAGCCCACTTTGGTAGTTCTTGATTGGATCCTCCTATGCCTTCATTTGTCATGGCAAACATTCAACAAGGTGAGGAAACATTCATCAGAGAGTTTGGTCCGTGCTGACATGATGGTATCGTCCAATCTCCTGTTCCACCACATCCCAAAGGTGCTCTTCTAGATTGAGATCTGGTTACTGTAGAGGCCACTGGAGCAAAACGAAATCATTATCATCATAAAAACAAACAGAAAACAACAACAACAACATCAAAAAATGTGTCATGGTATCCTGCAGGAGATATCCAATACTCAGGCACATTGTGGTTTGTAAACATGCTCAAATGGAACTTAGATGCCCAAAATCCATCCATCCATCCATTATCTATACCACTTATCCCTTTCGGGGTCGTGGGGGGGCTACAGCTGATCCTGGTCACTAGATCACAGGGCCACATAGAGAGACAGACAACCATTCACACTCGCACTCATACAGAAGGGCAATTTGGAGTCACTAATCGACCCAATAAGTGTTTTTTTGGTCTGTGGGAGGAAGCCAGAGTAACCTGATATAGCTCATGCATACACTGGGAGAACATGCAAACTCCACACAAGGCCCTGACCCACACGAGGATCGAACCAGCAACCTTTTTGACCTGAGGAATGTGCACTTCCTGTTGTGCCACCACTTCCACAGGTCCCTAAATGTGCCAAGAAAATGTCTCCTACACCATGATACCACCACCACCAGCCTGGAGTACTGATACAAGGCAGGATGGATCCATACTTTAATTTTATTTATTCATTCTGAACAGATTTTTTTATTCTTCATTTCTAAACTACTGTAATGCACTTTGCACTTGGTTTAAATCAATCTTCTGCCGCGCGTCTACAGTTGGTCCCCAGTGTTGATGCTCAAATTTAACAAGTACAAGGAAACAGGACATTTAACCCCCATCCTCGCCTCTTTCCATCGACTGCCTGTTCATTTTAGGATTCATGTTAAGATGTTATTGTTTGCTTTTAAATCTTTAAATTGTTTTGCACCTTGTAACTTCTCTGATGTTCTAAAACTCTATAGCCCATTGAGCTCTGTGGATGTAATTGTTCCTTAGGCCAGACTAAAAACTTGAGGTGACTTGGCTTTCTCCCTCGTGGGTTGAATTATAGAATGACCTACCTCCTAAAATCAGAATGTCCCCCACCTCACATATTTTAAAATCTCATCTTTAAATGTATTTTTACTTGTTGGCTTTAAATTCAGCCTGAGAGTTATGTGGTTTCTGTTTATTGTGTTTTTATTTTCTTATGACAGCTTTTATTTTAACAGTTTGTTGTGTGTTGTTATCTGTTTTTAATGTATTTTATCTGTTTTTTTCTCATAATTTTGATGCGTATTTTATTGTTTCATTTTGCTTGGTAATGGAGAGTAAGTGACCTGGATGGTAAGTGAGGATATTCACTGAGACATTTAGTATCTCCAGCCTTGACAAAAATTAACCAAACCAGCACTGTCTAATGTGTCTGGAGGATTATTTGACTTCCTGGTAAACCTTGACCTCTCAGGATTGCCCAACATGTTTTGTTATCCTGTTTGAGGGTTTCCACTGTCATGAGGTCTCTCACACCAACAAGACCATATTCTCCAGACTGCCTCAAAGTCTTGAAGATTATTCTGCCCTGGATAATCTAAGGCTTTCTGAGAAAGGTCGAATAACGCTCCCCCCAAAACATGACCCCGTCTTCACCCTGTTTTACTGTTGGTAGGATATTATTTATTTTAAAGCTTCTCCAAACTATTCTTAAGTAACTTACCAAACAAACCCAGCCGACCTGTCAGTCCAAAGGTTGTTCTACCAGAAGAAAGATGTTTTGCTTTTAAAGTGGAATCCTCTGGAGTTTTCTTCCACTGAGTCAACTTTACAAAAAAGTTACTGATGGTGTGATCAGAAAATAACATATTTTGACCCAACAGTTCAGCTTTTATCTGTAGAAGTCCCTTGGTTTTTTCACTAACATTTCTACAATTCCCCTGTTCACAGTGGAGTCGATTTTGCTCTTGCCACTTCACCCACAGAGGTTAGCTTTAGTGCCATGAAATTTAAACTCCTAAGAAATATTTGAAACTGTTGTCACAAGAAAATCAAGCTTGTGGAGATGGTCTTGTAGCCTTGACCTTTAGCATGCTGGTCTATTATAGAATTTCTGATCTTCCCACACAACTTTCTGCTTTTGGTCTCCATGGTCCATGTTTGTGTCCTCTACAAAATGATACCAAACAGCAAAGCGTAATATTTTTTCTATGTAAGCTTGGTAACTTTTTACAAGGTTGAAAACATAATTTGAGATACAGAAATATTGGTAAATTTGGAAAATGTAAATAACAAAAATAATTGATAATTTTAACACAAAGAGACCATGTTTAATCAAAACAATAAACTCTGCTTTTCTTTTTGGACTGATTTGGGGTGATGTGAAAGCTCAAACAAACCCTGGTGCAGGATTAATAACTGGTCTCCCGTTCTAAGCTATCCAAAGTTTGGTTTGATGTGGATATAAAAGGCATCTGAACCATAAGTAGGAGAGAACAAGGGGATTCAGCTTTAATTATTCAGCAACCTAATGTACGGCGATATCAATATCAAGCAGCTGTTAGCACTGCTGGCCAAGGTCACCCATCAGGAGGGGGAGAGGGAAAAGCTTTACAAGCCCCTTCGCCATGGAGGGGCCTGTTCTGTTCTGTGTTGTATCTCAACCAGGGATGGGCAACTTTAGTCGCCTAGAAGACCACATTTTACTCTTGCAACTGAAAGTGATTTTCTGTTTTTTTTTTTCGGTCTGCTTGAACTTTTTTTGTGATATTGCATAAAACCTCTACCCTGTCAAGCAAAAACAGGTTGAAGACTTTTTTTTTCTCAGGACAACCTGGACTATCAGAATATTTATGCTGTATTGATGTCAGATTCATGTATTAAAAGTTGTACAACTAAAGAGATTAAAACAAATAATCAAAATGGAATTTACACTTCACAAAGCTTTTATATAAATCACACACAGATTTACTATGAATAACCTTTCACCTCTAAATATAATACATTATATGTATTATAAAGCTTATAAAGCTTTGGCGATAATGACAAAAAATTAAAGTATGCTAAGACCTGTGCATGGTTGGTATTGATAAGAGAATAAACTGCTCTTGCAAAAAAATTCGCCCCTAAAAAAAGCAAAGTTGCATATCTCAGACATTTTTACAAGAAAAGAAACAGTGTTCAACAGTGCGTTTGTGCATTTTCATGTGGACAGGGATGATTTCAAAACCCTATATGTGTGGACGGGATCATTTTTTGAAAACAGAAATGAAAACGTCTGTTTCAACAAAAAATACTCTCTTTCTTGTGGACAAAGCCTCAACATTTACTCTCATAAACTGCTTAATTTGGTCCATTTTCCAGTAAGTCTGAGTTCATTTCATTCTCTGCAGTAGTAAAAGGCAGGAAATGACACCATGTGTGATTTTGGTTGTTTTAATTTGGTGAAAAAATGTAGGATCTGATGATTTTGTTATTCCCTACGTTGAGTTACATCTCTCATCAATCTGGGTCATAGCATTAACATATTTCATCCATTCAAATAACTCTTGACATGAGTACCAGAACCAGCAAACACATGAATATGTGAAAACTTCAGCACGATCGTTGTTGAATGGTCCCTTCTCAAAAGCTGCATGGCTTTATCTGCTCTCATATGCATATCAATCTGTAATAAGCTCTTCATTTGTTGCAAATTATGATTACTTCCAAACTGAATAAACATCCCCTTGTGTTGCATAATGTGTCAGTAAATACTCTTTGGCATCTGAAATGATCACGTGCACTGATGTCTTACTCTCTGCTCCATAATTTGATGTTGATCTGTTTGTGTTGTTTGGTGTACTCTAATCAAAAGGCTCTTATTGACTTCTGTCTGTCGACATGTTTTCCATCAACAATGTTTGTTTACGCTCATCCATATTTAAAGGAATCATACGCATGTCATCCGCTCCTCTCCCTCATGATCAACATTTTATTTACTATCAAGAATTATTGTTCCTCTGCTCACCACTGAGATACGTTTCTGGAATTCCTAAAAAGCAGAACAGAATCGTATTATTCAATTTTAACTGGATTAGCATAATCTCATCCTCATTGTGTTGTGTGCATATTTAATCCATAATGTCATTCATTCTGCCATTTTTGTCAATGTACATGCTGCGTTTATTGTTTTATACATTGTATTCAAATTTAACATATGCCATTATTAACCAGTGCAAACCTTTGCAAAACCTACTTACAGTCCTTGTGGCTGTGATCTGGACTTAAATTTGAAATACACTCACTGCCCGCTTTATAAGGTATACCTTGCTTTTATCCAATTGGACCTTCTTTTGCCTTCAGAACTGCCTCAGACTCCTCAGATTGCGCATACTGACATGATAGCATAATGAAGTTACTGCAGATTTGTCAGCTGCCCATCAATGATGCAATGAGATCTGGTGACTGTGGAGGCTACCAGAGTATTCGCGAACTCATTGTCATGTTTAAGAAACCAGTTTGAGATTATTTTTGCTTTTGTGATAAACGTCATTAGCTTGAAGTAGCCATCAAATTATGGATACACTGTGGTCATAGAGGGATAGAAGTGGGGTGTTTCTCATTACATTACTTTTTAAATCCTGCTTCCTTAACTTGCTTCCTTAACTTGCTTCGTTTACTTGCGTCTTAGCTCCCCCTAGCTGGGAAATAACAGAGGGTGCTTCTCTGTGTATACCGTTGAACAACCTTGCTTCCTCTTTCCTCCACCAACCCAGAAGTCATCGTCCCCCAATATGATGAGGGATCTTTCAGTTCCCAAAAATGCACCCATAGGAGGCTTCTGAGAGAGCTCAGACCAAGGACACACCGAACAAAAGGCTGCACCTTCACTCTTCCATTAATTGTCTATACTGCTTATTCCTTTCAGGGGTTGTGGGGAGTAGGAGCCTCTCCCAGCTGACATTGGAAAAAGGTGGGGTACACCCTGAACCGGTTCCCAGCCAATCACAAAGCCACATAAAGAGACGGACAACCAGGCAGCTCACACCCATACCTAAGGGCAATATAGAATCACCAGTCAACCTAATGAGAATGTGTTTGATCTGTCAGAGGAAGCCAGAGAGCCCGGAGAGAACCCACGCATGCACAAGAGACCAAGCCTACCTGCTGCACCACCTTTCTCTCTCAGGTTTTCTGACAGTGTTGATCTTATCCTCTTAAAAATTTACACAAGGATTTATTTCTCTCTTTTAATTCCTCGCTTGGAGGACGTAAGATGCAAGGAAACAATGCAAGTGAAGGAAGTAGGATGGACAAAGTTATGTTAGAAGCAACACTCAGAGAGATGCGAGGAAGAGACACGAGGACAGAGGAGATACAAAATACCAAATGAGAAATCCTTCACTTCATCAGTCTGAGCAGAGCCAGGTGCTGATGAAACACCGTACAAAGTGGTTCGTGGACCTGACCTCACAATCGTTGTAAACTGGAGCTAGGCAAGATGGATCTGCCTGATTTTACAGACATTGCAGCAGGTGGCTCCAGCTGCACTGCAAGATAACCTCAGGATAGAAGGAAAGACAATAGAGAGAAGGGGTGCGAGTGAGGGGTGCAAACACAACAAAGGGAGGAAATGGTCAGGCTTGAATTTTTAGGAATACAGGAAGAGGGCGTGGTTGTTCTGTGGTCCTGCTCCCAAAATCTTTGCTGTTAAAGCTTCACAAACAGTGTTAATTTTGACAGCACTGTTTAATTTAGTTAAAATTATAGTCTTCTGCCTAAAATATATTTTAGTTTTAGTCATAATTTAGTCATCTAAATTGTTTTAATTTTAGTCTAGTTTCAGTTGATGAAATTTCACAATATTTTAGTTGAGGAAATTGACTGCAAATTTAAAAAAAAATATGAAGTGTAAAGTGTAAGGCAATTTTTATGATTCCTTGAATTTTTGAAGTCGTGTTTTACACGTGGATAAAATGAAACATCTAATAACCCTTAATTGAATGCTAGTAAAGTTTGAATGTACAAATTAACGGAAACAAATTTAACTTTTTATTTAGGCTACCTGGCAGAGCATCTCAGTTACAATACCAGAATTGACAACAAACAGTGAACCAGCTCTGCATGAATATATCAGTTCATATAGAGAGTAGTGATTGGATGTCCCTCTTAACTCAGCCAACCTTTCTGCACAACCAAAGTAGCTGTGACTGGATATATTCCTAACTTGTCCCTACTTTCTACATGACCAAATTAGGTCTGATTGGTTAAGTCTCCGTCAAACATTTTAGTCTAGTTTTTACTTGTTGATGAAAATGTTGGTTAATTTAATTTTAGTTTTTGTCCATGTGCACTTGTTTTTATTAGTTACTGTCTAGTTTTCATCAGAGGAAAAGAGGTTGTTGACAAAAACTATGACAAAAATAAAGTCAACAAAATTAACACCGATTGCAAGGTGACTGAAAGTGTCCATCGGTCAGTTTGAGTTGGAGACCCATGCGTTAGAACAACATTTAGTGACGGGAAAATGTTGTTTAAACTTTTGATGAACTACATATTTATTCCCCTTCAAAATAACCATGCCAAATTAATTACTGTATTAAAAAAGCCAATAAAGAGGTGACAGTGCTCTGACAGGGGCACATTACTGCAATTAAAGACAGGCCCTTTAAGTAATTTGCACTTTGCAGATGAACGGTCACATGGGTCCACACTTTTACTGCTGACTGAACAATATTTCAGCCTGCGCTCACAGTATTGCCTCTGGAAAAATAAAATCCTCCTCCTCCGCTGCAGAGAAGTTTCATCAAAGTTCAGAGTCAGGCGTGTCCCTTGTTTTAAATCCATTTCCCCTGCTATGAAAGCTGCTCTCTATTTCCAAGGAACTGAATCTGTACCCTGAACTGTCTGCTGCAGCATAAGGACACCATAATGAATATTTATAGTATATTAAAAAGTTGATATGCATACAGTTACAGTTGATGCAATTTTCCAATTCATGGTCCAGGATGAGATTTGGGTCATATTTTAACGAACTTTGGAAACTGTCAAGCTCATTAACAGCTCATCTTAGGAAGCGCATGGTAATAATTTCCCTCATGGAGCAGTGGGAGAGTGACAGTTTAAGATTCATGAGGTTGCATAATTACTGGGTTATTAAACAGTTTTGGGACATTTTAAAAAGAGCTATGTGATATAAACAAGATGGAGACACACTGAGGACGTTTTTCACTCTTAAACTGATTAACATAGTGATGAACAGTTTAGGACAGCTGAGCAGGAG
This sequence comes from Cetoscarus ocellatus, assembly GCA_037902135.1. Taxonomy (NCBI): domain Eukaryota; kingdom Metazoa; phylum Chordata; class Actinopteri; order Labriformes; family Labridae; genus Cetoscarus; species Cetoscarus ocellatus. Next base: position 26,162 of record JBAMNC010000278.1, read on the forward strand.
CTGAAATATTTCACTCATTTTGTGGAGTCTGCTGCTTTATTTGCAAATCCCAAGCTGGGGTTGCATTTTCCATAAAATTTGTAGTTCTCACACATCTCCTTACCAGGTTTTTCCCCAGGCAGTGGTGACTTATCTGTCCTCAGGAGACGACCCTTAGTGTTCCTCTGAGAGTAACAAGAAAGACATGGGGTGCTGGTTTGGCAGAGTAGTATGTAACTGGGTGCAACCCATTTATATGTGCTATCGCCAGTCCGGGTAGCTTCCCTCTCTCCTGTCGATAAAAGCCTATAATGTCCAAAAAAATCATCATTAAAAAAACAAAACAGGAATGACATGTCACAAGGCTTCTAGAGAAAAGATTTAAGCCTTCACTGTAACATTTTAAACCATATTAATGAGTGAAAAATAATAACTTGATGAAAAGATGGATAAATATTTGAAAAAAATGCATGTAGATTTTTAGATTAATTTAAATAACCTTTGTCTCCTCTTTCATTCATTATTTATATTTTACTTGCAAAACAAATGTCATATGTTACAGGTTACAATAAAATAGATCCAAATACCCTAACACAGGGGTTACCAAACTTTTTCCAACCTTGCAGTGCAGCTGGATCCACCTGAGTTAATGTCTGTAATCAGGCAGATCCATCTTGACAAGCTCAAGTCTACAAGGACTGTGAGCAGCCTAAAGTGGGACGGCCCAGTCAGTCTCACTTAAAGCAGGAAGAGGTGGAAGCTTTAAGTGAGACTACAACAGGAAGTGACTTTTAGCATAAATGCTAACAGCTTCAGTAGAAGTTTTATCAAATCTGGACAACATGTCTTTATCAATTGAAAAACAAATAACAACACTACAAACTCTCAACTGGAAGGATATTTTTGATATTTTTCGACATGTTTTGGCGAGAGTTTGATTTTCTCACATTCTGTCCGCCTGCTGCATCATCTGATTGGCCCATAATGAATGTGATTGATGGAACAATCATCCAGTCGCCTTGCTTTGAAAGGTTCTGCACATTCCCAAACAATTTCTATGGGCTCTCACCCTGATGGACTGATGAAATATATATTAAACAGTCCATGTAGTGTGCCGAGTTGGACTGAGCTAATGTTTCCCCAATGTCTTTATTGTCCTGTTTTCTTCAAAGTGTCCAATCAGGAGCAGCCATCTGAACTTGTGAGTTCCCAAAGAAAATGAAGTCTGAGTGATGTTAAGTAGCCTTTCTTAACATTTGAGACAGAACTTGCTTCAAAAAGTGGCACAAGTGACTTAATGGGGTAAAGAATGTCCAGAAGAATAAATGTAAATATGCAAATAGTTCATGTAAGTGGGTTTGTATGCTTTAATTTTGTTGAATTTGAACTCCATAACTATTTTGTGTTCCATCTCTGTGGTCAAATAACTTTTAAAACATCAACCTGACATCATTGCAGCATAAATATTCCTAAAATGGGTCTTTCAGTAGGATCTGCTTGAAAGGGTTGAAGTCCTTAATGCATGAATACAGACAAAATCAAGGCAGACAGAAAGCAGCAAGCATGCACAGGAGTTTCAAGAGTTAAAGTTACAAAACAGGCTCATCAGTATTTAGGAGTTTAATTTATTTGTGCTCATATATTTGTGTCTAAAGTTAAAAATTATAGATCAAATCATCTGTGAGTCATGAGGGAAAATCTGTGAAATAATTACTGTGTAATAACCATCCCCGGTCTCCCCTATAAAAGCCCTGTCTGAATATTTGACTTACTGAAAAACTCTCCTTTGTGTAGAGGCTGCAGAGTAAACTTTTCATGATATTATCATATCTTATCAACCTTTTGTTGCTCTCAGTGAAGCTGTTAGAAATTTATAAGGTTCTCTCAAGTCGTCATTCCTGTTGAGTCTCATCGAGTGAAAGTCTTTCCGTTGAGCACTGGTGACTCACACGGTGAATGATCTAAATGTAACAAACAAACATAACTCCTGCCTAGGGATATGTGCTTTTCGACCGTCAATGAGCTGATTTTCTGTGTGCTTCTTTTTGGCACAGAATGTTCAACTTCAACTTCATCATCCTGAGGGAAATAAGGTTTGCAACAGGCATGAGCACACAAGAACATGAGAGAAACATAAAACAGAGAGGCACAAGAAAAAAAAAAAAACAACACAAGTGAAAATCTTGGGTACCCAAATCAAGAAGAGCGAGAGGCTACAGGATCAAGCACAGTTCTATGAAGTGCTCTGCAATAGATAAGATAGACAGTAATGATGAATAATGAAGGCAATGCAGATAAAAGAGAAGAAATAGAAAATCAATAAATAATCAATGACTATGATCTAAAAATACACACAAGAGGACAAGTCAGGCTAATGAATTAAGATTTTTAATCATCAATCAACCATGAAAAAAGGTCTGGCACGCTTTGTTTTGAGGCAGTCTGTAACATTGACCAGGAGAAAGAAGATCAAATTCAGCAAACAGAGTGATCAGGACAGTAAAGAATTTTTTGGGGCCTTCTAATCTTACATCTGCTGTAGATCAATCAATTTATTAATAAAACTTTATTTATAAACAACTTTTTATACAAAAAAAAAATGCAGCACTTTCAAAAAACACAACCAGATAAGTGTCAGAGGATACAAAATAAAATACAAAAACCAACCCACCCTCCCAACTGGCATTCAATACACACACACACACACACACACACACACAAGGACACTAAGTGATGACCCTTCAAACAGCCATAGATGACTGAGGAAATGTTAAGGAATGGTTTCCAGAGTTTTATTGTTGGACCCAAAAGCTTCAAGGAGGAGGCAGGTAAAGGGTTGACAATGATTTATTTTGTGATATCCAGGTGACAAGGCAAAAACAGTGAACAGGTGACTGTATACACGGTGATAGCGGTGGTGAGGGCTCGTGGAGAACACTGTAAAAAAGGGAGCAGAGAAAAAAGATTAGCGTCAGAGTTAACTGTAGCGAAATACAGTTCAAAGCACAAAAACATGAGTAAGGCTCCAACAAGGAGACAGGAAGGCTTAAGGCCAGCTCAGACACGAGTACACAGTGAAGCACAAAGAGAAACGGCCTGAACAAACCACATAGGAAGTGGAATCCACAGGTGCTGAGATGATCCTCCAGGTGGCTTATATAGTGAGCGATGATTAGCCTCAACAGGCTGCAGGTGTGAGGCGCCAGGGAGCTTGCCTTCAGCACACGCAACAGGAGAGCAGGAAGGGAGGGGGGAGGGAGAGTGAAGGCAGAGGAGGAGTAATCCTCACAGGAAACACAATCTTGAATTAAACGTGAGAAAACAGGAGCTAAGACTAAACTGATAAAACCATGGTAAGATACAATAAAACTAGAAAGAACTCAGAGAGCTCAAACCTCCGTCAAGGTATCTCACATATTGCTGTTACATCTACACTGCCTGGCCAAAAAAAAAGTTGCCACCACAAAAAAAGGTCACACACTGATATTTTGTTGGACCGCCTTTAGCTTTGATTACAGCACGCATTCATTGTGGCATTGTTTCAGTAAGCTTCTGCAATGTCACAAGATTTATTTCCATCCAGTGTTGCATTAATTTTTTCATCAAGATCTTGTGTTGATGATGGGAGAGTCTGACCACTGCGCAAAGCCTTCTCCAGCACATCCCAAAGATTCTCAGTGGGGTTAAGGTCTGGACTCTGTGGTGGCCAATCCATGTGTGAAAATGTCTCATGCTCCCTGAACCACTCTTTCACAATTTGAGCCCGATGAATCCTGGCATTGTCATCTTGGAATACGGAAGAAAAAATCCATTGATGGAATAACCTGGTCATTCAGTACATTCAGGTAGTCAGCTGACTTCATTCTTTGGGCACATAATGTTGCTGAACCTAGACCTGACCAACTGCAGCAGCCCCAGATCATAGCACTGCCCCCACAGGCTGGTACAGTAGGCACAAGGCATGATGGGTGCATCACTTCACCTGCCTCTCTTCTTACTCTGATGCTCCCATCACTCTGGAACAGGGTAAATCTGGACTCATTAGACCACATGACCTTCCTTCAGGACAGTTCTTAATCCAAAGTTTCTGCAATCTCCTTAGATGTTTTCTCTTCTTGATGCATGCCAATGATTTGACCCTTCTTAAACAGACTAACATCATTTCCATGAACACAGGATGTGTCTTTTGACATGGTTGTTTAAGAAATGAGAAGCTACTCATTGCATCAGCTGGGGTTTAATAACTTGTTGCCAGCTGAAAGACAATCGCCCATGCAGTAATTATCCAATAGGAGGCTCGTACCCATTTGCTTTGTTAAATCCAGGTGGCGACTTTTTTTTTGGCCAGGCAGTGTATAAGCAATAGTTCTATGATAAAGTTACCATCATAATATGATTCATTACCCTGAAAACCCACAGCTAGTACTTTGAATCATGTTGATATCATTATTAGTTAGACAGTTACTGAGCAAAAATGATCGTTTGATAATAGTGGTTATCTGGATCACCACCAAAATGTAATCATCTTTAAGTTGGGCCGTTACCAACATCTTCAGAAAATTTCAGCATCCAGGATGTTTTGTATAATATTGCTCACAATTAAAAAAACAAACAGACAAACATACTCCGGTGAAAACATAACCTCCTTGGCAGAGGTAAGTTAATTAAGATAAAGCAGGTTAAAAACAAAACAATAACAGAAAATAAAGATGTAAGAAACACAAAACAAAAAAGCTGGAACTAAAATAGAGTAAAAGACACATAGAGCAGATCAGGGGAACAAAACAAAAATCCTTCGGTTAAGCTCAGATTAACTAATAAAAACGTGGTAAGATATAATAAAGATAGTAAAACACTAAAAGTTAATTATGATAAAACAGGCTAAAACCAAACAATACAATCAAATAAATAAAAAGAGGTAAAAAAAAAAAAAAAGAAAAAAAAATTAAGCGGAAACTAAAAAAGTGTAAAAGACACATGAAGCAGATTAAGAGGAAAAACAAAATTCTGATAAAAATAGACTAATATGTATGTATTGAGTTTGCTTTTGAAAATATGAACATGTCTGCTATAGATATCCTGAAGCAGAGATTGCTGCACTCTGATCACCTTGCTTACTACTGTGACCAGCTAGCAAATGTTGTGATTTTCCTCAATGCTCTTGAGGTGTTGGTCCATTTCTTACAGGCGAGCACCATCCCCATGAGCATATCCTCATAAAAAATCACATAGACTCCCTGCTTTATCCGAAGGGCTTTGGCAAAGCTAACGTTTATAGCCCTGTCTTCATAATTTTGCTTTGGCATCGTGGACACCACAGTCTTTAGTGGCTCTCTCTCTCCCCTGCCAGAGGGCATAAGAAGATGTCAGTGCACAGGTGAGGGAGGAGATAGGAAAGATTCCTAACAGTCATTTTGGTGATGTCAGTTTGACAGTCCGGACCCCGTAAAAACTGGCTTCTGAGGCATTCTGGGTCAAATTTTGGGTAAGGCTGCTTTAGCGGGTAACTGTCATCACACTTCATAGGGAGTTCTCCATGAGCAGCTGCAGCTCCTCTGTCATTAACCCTTCCCTCTCTCTCTGAATCCTCAGCAGCTGGAGCCCCGTGGACACAGAAAGGGGCCAGTGGAGAACAAACAAAAACACATCAAAGTGATGCATAAATCCACATGGCTGCTCTGACTAATGTATGCAAACTGGATGTGCTACTTGCACAGCCAGGAGGAGAGACAGAAGAGAGCTCTCTCCTGTTCTCCTCGTGTGCTCGATGAGCCGGGCAGCTTTTGATTTTTACAGCATCTTTGAACAATCTATTGGTGTTCTACTTTCAAGTGAAACAATCTATCTGCTTCTCTGCTGCACTGAGTTAATGGGGATACAGTCCGGATGAAGTTTGGCACTTTGACCAAACTGCAATGCACAGGGAGACTTTTATTGTTTCTAATTTGAAGCTCGTGTGAGGACTGTTTCACTGGTCATGAAACAAAGAAATACAAAGTGAGCCTTTTTTGAGCTGTTTAGTCAACAAGTCTATTAGAGACCAATTTAACCAGATTGTGTTTATTCATTATGCCCATATGGTCAGATAATCATTACACCTGCTACAGTCAATCAATCAATCAATCTTTGTATGCATAGCACCAATTCATAACAAGTGTTATCTCAAGGCACTTTGCAATAGAGCAGGTCAAACCCATACTCTTCATTTTTTAGCAACACATACACACATACTATATGGTGGTGTTAGCAAAGGAAAGGAGGTGGGCAGAGACAAAGGGACTACAGTAAGAGCTGAAGGTAGTGATAGATTCATGGACCAATCATAAATCTGACCTCATCATATTTGTCTCCGCTGAATGTAGATTTATTAGCGGCTAGCCCTTTAGATGTGGCATCTCGTCGTCAAGAGGGTCTTAATGTCTATAGGGCTGTAAAGGCCTGTATTATGGAGATATAGTCAATAAGAACCATGAAAAAGGAGATCAATCTAATATTAGCATTAACAACTATAATGATTATAAGGTGGAGACGGTATGAAATAATGCAAAAGCAGCTAGCTGAACTACAATTAAATTGGGTTCAATTGATTTAAAAACCGAAAATCTATGATAAATAATGCATTTTCTGTTGATAGTAGCAGGGCAGAGACAAAAGGACTAAAATAAGAATTCTTGATTGTGACAAACCCATGGATGCCCAGACCATAAATCTGTCCTCATCACATTTGGCTGAATATAAATTTTTTCAATATCAGCCCTTTGATATGTGGCATCTCATTTTCAAGAGGGTCCTCATGTCCATGTGGTTGTAGAGATATTTTTTATGGAGGTATAATCAATAATCAATAACAACCATGGATAGAGATGCCATCTCTTTTCACAGTAAGTTAATAATACTTTAATACATGAAAGTTCCTGGGGGTGACACCATGACACAACAGGTAGTGTGCATGCCTCACAGCAAGAAGGTCGCTGGTTCAAACCTCAGGGCCTTTCTGTGTGGAGCTAGCATATTCTCCCTGTGTATGCGTGAGTTCTCTAAAGACACTCTGACTTCTTCCCACAGACAAACTAACATGCACATTAGTTTCAAGTGGTGACTCTAATTGCTCAAAGATGTGAGTATAAGTGTGAATAGTTGTATATCTCTGTATGCAGCCCTGTGATTGGCTGGCAACTAGTCTAGGATGTACCTTTCCTCGTCCAGTGTCAGCTGGGATAGGCTCCAGCCCCCTTCAACCCGCAAAGGGATAAGCGGTATAGAAATTGATGGATAGATGTATCCCCTGCAAATTTCACGCATATATCACTGTAGCTGTAACTTAACCTGCTGATGTGAACCTGCTTGACTCCAAGTGCTTTATCCTGCACCAACCATCAACAGAAACAAAATTATTTAACATATATATTTATATATATGTGTGTGTGTGTGTGTGTGTGTATATGTATATATTTATATATACATATGTATGTGTATATATATTTATATATATATCTATATATCTCTCTATATATATATTTCAAATTGATGAAACCCAATTTAATTGCATTTCAACTTTATGCTTGTTAGAGCTATTCATGGGATATTGTCTCATTTAAATGAAGTTTTTTTTTAGTTGTTGTTATCTTGTTTAACAACAACTCTCTAATATAATTAGAGAATCATGTTTTGTTATAGCCAGTTTTATCATTTAGAATATTTGGGCATATATTTAGGGTTTATTTTTGTTGTTGGGTTTGGTTGTTTGGCACCATTGGATACGGATATAGAGGAGCAGGTAAGACAGGATAGGTGGGCACCGGTGATGGTGAATGTTTTTTTACCAGGAAGTCAGGAAAACAGGAAGCCAAGAGCCTCAAGGATGCCAGTTTGTTTGCAATCTTTAAAAAACATAGGAAACTGTATCTTGTGGCTTGGACATGGAATTGTTTTGATACCACCCTTTTCCACATGCCACAGCGGAAGTTTTGAGTTTTGAGTTTTATACTTGTTTTGAAGTTTACAAAGTCAAATTGCCGGTATAATGCTGCTATATAAAAGCTGCAGTAGGAAGAAAGCCAGATAACAGTTGATTTTTGAGTCTCATCTGAGTTAGGTTCGTTCGTCTCCTGAGCCCCTCCTACCAGACGAGCACGTGCACACAGAGTTGCTATCAAGCCGCTGCTGGAATTCACCGGTCCACTCAGCACAATTTTAAGTAATGTACGACTCAGCCAGGGTCCAATGGAGTGCTTTCATGAAATCTAACTACACAACACAACTATCACCGCAACACATTACGACAAATATTACAAGGTTATTCATTTAGCAGCTTACCTGTCCAAGAGAAGAGTGGCCAGCTCCGAATCCAAATTCAGACCTAGGCTATCCTTCAGTTCTCTCCATTTCTGGAACGCTCTACCAATATTAACATGACTTTTGTTCCTTTTTTGTTCAGCCTCTCTTTTATATTCTTTCTTTTCTAATTCTGTCTTAGTTTTTTGGGCTGTTTAGCTGTGTAAGCAGTTGTAGCCAATGCTGGAATAGCGATTTTGTTTGGTGCACTGTCCACCATTGCCGCTTGCTCTTTCCTTCTGCCTGCAGCACTGCCTGCATATGCAGTAGAGCAGCCAATAGGAACGCATTGGTCTGAGCTGACCTGTAATTGGTTGATGCACATTGTCCCGATACTGATTCTTTAGAGGCTGAACACAGAGCAACGATGAGGTGCAGAAACCTATTGCTTGTCTCAGACCACTTGACTTACATTGTGCTTGGAGGATATTATAATTTTTTTACTTAATTATACTAAAACAATGTTGCCTACTGTTACTTTAATCAACATCAGTCCTCTTCACCTTATAATTATTATAGTTGTTAATGTTAATATTATGATGACCTCTTGATCCATGGTTGTTTTTGATTATACCAACATAATAACTAACTTAACAACTCATACTTCCTTACAAGTGAACACAAATATGGCTCACCCAGGTAAAGTTAGGACAATTTCAGGATATTTTTGCAAGTGTGAACGAGGTATAAGAAAAGGTAGCGTAGGAGAAGGCCATCAGGAAAATTCTACTGGGGAATTGGGATGTGTCCAATTATACGCCATACCCACTGTGGTGCTGGTGGGATCCTGTTGTCTCTTTGTCACCAGGAGAAATCTGTGTTCCTCTCCTTCCCCAGCCACTCGCAGGTTTGAGGCTGTAGCTAATGAGGCTTAGCTGCTATATAGGCCAAGTCAGTCTCAGCTCAGCGTTGGTGATTGCAGCGGCCTGTTCAGCCAGAATCAGACAATAATTAAAGTTGTATTGTGGAAATCAAAACCCTCTCATTATGCGGCTCCGTAGAATCTGAGATGTTTCTGTAAATAACATCTCTCGCCTCTTTATTTACCGTATCTCCTCCCTGGCGTATTGTTCAGTGCTGGGTCTGATGTCCCTTGTCTCAGAGCAGGACATTAGAGGTCCCAGAAAAATCCCATTAGCTTCTCAGAGCTCGAGACATTCAGAATGAAATGCACAAAGCTTTTTTGCAATCACAATTCATTTTTACATGAAAGATGTCTGTATCAAACTGCACATAAGCTGGTTTGTGATTCTGTGCTGGAACTTGTGTGTCCCAGATAGTTTTTCTTGTGGAAAGCAGGAAGGCAGACTCTGAGGCTTTTGACATAATCCAGAGTACATTCATGAATAAGCAATCTGCCGTCATAACAGCTTCATTGTACAATTTTAGAACACAGGTTTTAGACGAGACATTTCCCCTCCACAAAGGGAGAGTGCTGTTTTATAACTCCTTGTATTTTTTACTTTGGAGGTCACATCCCAGTCTTTACTTGGATGCACATCAGGATGCAAAATAAAAGTTTAAAAAGGTAGCCGACTCGTTTAAATTAGCATCTGAACAAATTAGACGACACCTGTGTCCCTAAACTCAGCCTCGAGAGTGCTTGGTAAATATTTTAAGAGGTTTCTTGCATGACTTTTGCATAACACTCAAAGTAACAAATCCTTTTATGACTTTCATTTCCATCCTGATTGGATGCATATTGTTTGGAGACGGTAAGACTACATTTACTTAAACCTTAAAGGTCTCATGTCCTACAAAATCAGTTTGCTAACAGGCCACCTGTTTTTGTTTTTGTTTTTGTTTTTGTCTTTTTGTCAATAAATGTGTCAGGAAATGTTCTTTGAATTAATGTTTTCACCCCTTTTTCATGAGAAATAAAAGTAAACAATTGTGTTTGTCATTATTATGTTACAAATGCTTAAAACAGTTTGTAATTACAAGAAAAAAAATGATTTTAATTTTGAAACAGGCTTCTCTTTATAAACAATCGTCAACGAACATGTCCAAATTTTCTGAGATGACCAAAAATAAACTTAACCTATTTTAAATACACTCAAACATTTTTTTGTTTGTTATATTAGACCATCTCCAGGGTTTTCTTTTTTACTGATGATAGTCCCTGAAACAGTTCCTGTCCAGTGGAAGACAGAGCCCAAGCTAGCACTCCTCACACATCCAAGGAGTGCCTTCCATCTTTTTTCAGTGCACTCTCTTTTGTTGGTGGGGACAGGAATGTGACCTTAAGTAGCCCCCTACTCAAGGTGTGGCTCTTTGTGGACAATAAAGCTGCCCTGACACCAGAGCCATCTTGGGGATGCATCTGAGAGGGTGAGGGTTGGGGTCTGCCTTCATTTTCCAGACCTGTCGATGTGGTGACCAGGGCATCATCAGCAGCATCAGCACCTCCTCTGCCACAGCCACAGATGCCGTCATGATCCTGCCCTTTACTTTAGTTAAGTTCCACGTTTTGTTCATGTATCATGTCTTGTTTTCATGTTTCCTGTTTTATTTTGAAAATTCACCTATCTTTCCTTGTCTCCATAAGTTTTACTTCCTGTCTGGTATTGTCACACCTGATCCCTGATTGTGCTTTTCCAGCTGTGTCTCATTACCCCCAATCACCTCATGTATTTAACCCCTGTGTCTTCCCTTGTCTTGTTGCCAGATTGTTTATACCCTAGAGTAACTTTCCAGAGTTTATCTCAAGCCATAGTTCTGATCACGACTTTCTTTGTTTAGACCTTGCCTTTTACCTCGTGTTTTTGGAAACCTCTGCCTGTTTCTGTCTGCCTTTTTGTGTATCAAACCTGGACTGTTTAATAAACAGTGCTTTTGCCTCACAGACTCTAGTTGTCTGCATTTGAGTGTTTTGTGCCTGGTTTGTTCATGACAGATGCTACTCCATGGGGATGGCAATTACGTGACAAACATGTAACCCTTACCACTTATTTTTTTATGGGAAATATAAATGAACATTTTACTGAACATGGAAAATGCCATCATGTAGAGAAATTTGAAACAGAAACAACCTTTAAAAATAACCCTTGTTTAGACTCCCAGTGGCTGGAATTTGACTGGTATCTGGATGGAAATCAGCTGGCATTTGGTTGGGAGGAGAAAATTGAAGCCGCTACTTTGTAATGCCAAAATCTGGGAAATAAACAAACATTTCCAGCCATGGTCACTGTTATGTCCACAGCTCTTAAAGGGGTTAAAAGGAGGTAACATAAAACCAGATGGAAAGGTTTAACAGAGGTTTTAATAAAAATAAAAAGGATTTTTCATACAAATAAATGATTGTCCAAAATCAATAACGACAAATAATGCTATACAAACTATTTGCAACGTGCAATTCAAATTACTAAACAATACAAGGAAAACAAAACTACCATAAACAATAATTTCTAAGTTTTAAAAAAGCCGAGACAGACAAAGTTTGGGCGACAGTCCACTTCAGGAAAAAGCTGCTCCCGAATGAAGCTCTCTCCAGCTTTTTAAAGGGGGTGCCATTTCCTTGTCAGTTGCTGATTGGAAGTTGGCAGAACACTCCCATAATCCATGCGCCAATCCACCACCTCCACCTGGCAACCTGAGGGGAGACAGACACAGGCATGCACGCAGGCACACACATGCAGACACACTCACACGCACCAATACGGCGTCAGCCGTAACACCCCTCCCCTTAAATCAACAGCCCCTGGTTGACAAAAGTTTTAATTATAACACACAAAACAAATGTTCAAAGTCTGGACAAGGCATCAGCCAAGACGTTTTCCTTACCCTTTTTGTGTCGGATTACCAGGTTGAAGTCCTGCACAATCAACGCCCATCTCATCAGCCTCTGGTTATGGTTGTACATGCGCGCAAGGAACCTGAGTGGGTCATGGTCTGTGAAGACAACAACTGGCAGAGGGCTGGACCCAACATATACTTCAAAATGTTGGAGTGTCAACAACAGAGCAAGAGCCTCCTTTTCAATAGTGGAGTAATTTACCTGGTGTCTGTTGAATTTTCTTGAGAAGTAGCACACCAGGTGATCGACCCCACTAGCTTCCCCCTGCAGCAGGACAGCCCCGGCTCCTACTGCGCTTGCATCAACCTCTAATTTAAACGGCCGAGCCAGATCAGAGCAGCGAGCACGGGAGCATGGCTAGGGAGAGCCTTGACACTACTGAAAGCATGTTGACATTCCTGGGTCCACACAAATTCAACCTTAGGGCTGAGAAGGTCAGTGAGAGGCTGAACAACAGAAGAAAAATTGCGACAGAAGTTTCTGTAATATCCTGCCATACCTAAAAAACTTCTAAAAGATTTTCGGCTAGATGGTACAGGACACTCTTTGATGGCGGTGATTTTGGCCTCTAGGGGACGTACTTGGCCCTGTCCCACCTGTCTACCTAGATAGATCACGGTGGCCTTCCCAAACTCGCATTTTGCTAAGTTTAGAGTTACCGACGCATCAGCAAGTCGCCGGAACACTTTTTCCAATACCTGCATGTGTTCCTCCCATGTGGTGGTGTACACAATGAGGTCATCAAGATAGGCGTTACAATTTTCAACACCCTCTAATCCAATGTTCACTAATCTCTGAAATGTTGCAGGTGCATTACACATGCCAAATGCCATGACCATGTATTGCAGGAATTGATCGGGAGTAACAAATGCAGAGATCTCAGAGGCACGCTCAGTCAATGGCACCTGCCAGTAGCCTTTGAGCAGATCTAGTTTTGTTACGAATTTTGCACTCCCTAAATTGTCTACACAGTCCTCCATTCGAGGGAGAGGGTAGGAGTGGGGGACTGTGACGGCGTTTACTTTCCTAAAGTCTGTTGTGAATCTAGGAGATCCATCAGATTTCGCCTCTAGCAGGCAGGGGGAACTCCACAAACTAGAACTGGGCGTGGCTAAGCCGTTCTCTAAGAGATATTGCGTCTCTTTTTTCATAATTTCGCGCTTCACTGGGTTTACGCGATAGGGATGCTGTTTAATAGGCCGGGAATTTTGTACATTTATATCATGTTTAAGTACATTAGTTCTAGTGGGCACATCATTAAACAAGCAGGGGAATCGCTTTACCAACCTGATGTCGTCACGCTGTGTCGGTGACAGGTGACTCAGCACTGAGGGAAGCCTGCTGAAGCATCTCCGAGTTCGGCAGACGAGCGCTTTGGAGGGCTAAATTGCGCATAACTAAATCCTCAGGAGGTCCTCCTGCTGCAGGAGGACGCTGAGAGTCTGCCACGATCGGTGCGCATGCACCAGATACCATGGCAGGCTAAGATTCAACATCAGCTAATTTTTCCTTGGAATGATATTTCTTAATCATATTAATGTGACACACGCGCGTCTTGGACTTCCTCTCGGGGGTGCGGATAACATCATCAGTGTCACTCAGACATTCGCAAATTTCATAAGGACCGCAGAATCTGGCTGAAAGAGCAGATCCGGATATGGGCAGCAGAACCAGAACCTTGTCACCTACCTGGAAAGGCCGAACGACAGCGGAGCGATCATAATTACGCTTCATAACGTATTGACAGGAGGAAAGACTCTCCTTTGCCATTTTTTTTTGCACTATGTAATCTTTCATGAAACTGGCAGACATAATTTAACACACTTCCCTCCGCGCGCGAGGAACCTCTCCTGTAAAGATTTTAACGGGCCGCGGGGAGTGTGGCCAAAAACAAGCTCTGCAGGGCTGAATCCTAAAGATTCCTGTACAGCCTCACAGGCAGCGAACAACACCAACGGGACAGCTTCATCCCAACTTTTTCCGGTTTCAAAACAACACTTACGCAGCATGGATTTAAGTGTTTGGTGCCACCGCTCTAAAGTGCCCTGGGACTCTGGATGATACGCGCTGGAGACTACGTGTTGGATGTTTAATGTTTTGAGGACCTGTTTAAAGAGTTTGGACTGAAAGTTTTTACCTTGATCGGTTTGGACTATGCGAGGTAGACCAAAAGTGGAAAAGAATTTGGTTAGTGCTTTTACAATGGAAGTGGATGTTATTTTTCGGAGTGGCACAGCTTCGGGGAATCAAGCGGAAACCAGATGGAAAAGTTTAACAGAGGTTTAAATAAAAATAAAAAGGATTTTTCATACAAATAAATGATTGTTCAAAATCAATAACAACAAGTAATGCTAAACAAACTATTTGCAACGTGCAATTCAAATTACTAAACAATACAAGGAAAACAAAACTACAATAAACAACAATTTCTAAGTTTTAAAAAAGCCGCTCCCGAATGAAGCTCTCCAGCTTTTTAAAGGGGGCGCCATTTCCTTGTCAGTTGCTGATTGGAAGTCGGCAGAACACTCCCATAATCCATGCGCCAATCCATCACCTCCACCTGGCAACCTGAGGGGAGACAGACACAGGCACGCACGCACGCACACACATGCAGACACACTCACACGCACCAATATGGCGTCAGCTGTAACAGTCACAGTTGTATTAAGTGCATGAAATTTCAAACTACTGTTTTCAGTGGTCTCTCCTGTTGTTTCTTATTTGTGTCTCAGAAATGTGTTTAGCAAGGCTTCCAGACAAACTCTCCAATGTTTCTTTATTTCCTATCACTTTGCACCACAGCAGCCTGAATGATGCTAATATACCTATGTAGCTGTAATTTGATCCACTGGCCCATTGGGCTGAGTGCTGCCTTTGAAGAGTTAGAGTGAAAATGGGCTGAAAGAGCCACACCTACATTTGAGGGCTGCTTAAGCATGGAGGGGGTGTAGAAGATCTGTGGTGAGGACATTCATTTTCAGTGACGTCTCAGTGCAATGCCAGTCTTCTTCTTTGTTCCACATGTGTAATCGCTATCTCTGGCTCTCCCTGCAATATTCTGTGTTCTTCACAATATGCTTTTTTCAAACCTTCTGTCTGTCCTTTTGGATTGGTGTGATCTGAAAAGAATGTCTTTATACATAATGCATGTGTAATTCAGCTCCAGCAGCAGATCTACAGTCAGAGTTTTATCCTCTTATGTGGCAAAGATTGCATCATTTTTCTTTTGTAAATGTGAAACATTTGGAAGTTTTTTTTCCCCCAGAAATGTCCCAGCATAAAGACAGCTGAATACATTTCTCCTACATTTCTGTCTTTAAGCTGAAGAATCTTCACTTTCAGATATTGTGAATGCAGAGACATCCTCGCATTAGTTGCACAAATAAGCTTCACCGAAAGCCGAGTGATTCTTCCGAGTGTTAGGAGACGGAAAACAAGCTAAACATTTTGATGGATTTGCATAAATAAATGGGGTGTTACCGCCAAAACAAAACATGACACAGCATGCTTGCGGTTGAGAACAGACCTGCTGCTTTGTGGGATGTGATAGATACTCCCTATTAGTCAGACATCAGCGGGCACTTTAATGTACAAGGCTAATTGCAGGTAGTAAAAAGAGGAAAAGCATTACTTAGCACGGTGGGTGTCTAAGGGGAGAAAATCAGCACACAAAAAACTAATGAAGCATGAGTAAACAATGTTCATTTAATACCCCCTGCCCCCAACCCCAAACAAAACCTCAACTATTTATCAGATTCATGGGAGCTTGTTCAGCATCCAAAACTCTGCTTTTTAATCAAAGAAAAGGACATTTAATTGTCCTTGAGCTGGGATTGGGTGCTAATACGGGGAGACTGTATCAACAGGGTCATTTAAGGATCGCTTGACAGGAGCTCAGTCTCATTACCTCCGCCAAGGAGGTTATGTTTTCGCCAGCGTTTGTCTGTTTGTCTGTTGTTAGCAAGACTACACAAAAAACTACTGGACGGATTTTGCTGAAATTTTTCGGAGATGTTGTTAATGGCCCAACTTAAAAACGATTAGATTTTGGAGGTGATCCAGATAACCATTATTAGCAAACAAATGTTTTTGCTCAAAAACTGTCTAAGTAATAACCATATCAACATGATTCTGAGTGCTAGGTGTGGGTTGTCAGGGCCAAGGAATCATATTATTATGGTAACTTTATCATAGAACTGTTGCTAATAGATGCAACAGCAATATGTGAGCTACCTTGGCAAAGGTTTGCACTCTCCAAGTGCTTTCTAGTTAGATTTGGGTTGGTAGCCAGAGGGTGTCTAGTTGGACTTTGTCTGGTTTATGAGCACATCTTTACTTATTAGAGTAGCTAACAAGGCACCGCTGGATAGTGGTGGGCAAAAGTCTGACAAATCGGCATGTCGTAGTGGGCCAGCTGCTTCATATTACTGATGCACGGAGAATCCAAAGTGCTTCCACGCATCGCTCTTTAGATGGTTGGTGCTCAAAAATGTTTTTGGTGGTCATCCATTTCCTTGAAGTGTCTTCTTCATCTGTTTTTTTTTTTTTTTTTGGTCTGATTGGCTGGATGCAGCTGTTGTTGTGGTCAAGAGATCACTGGCCTATCGGGTTGTGCTGGGAGTGCCCTCTGCTGAGCCAAGGGGTTCACTGCTTCAGGCACCTTAATGTGCTTCTCAGCTGTTATTTTAATCTCCCTCTGGGCCCTCAAAAGCTTTACCCTTTTTCCCCCCTTATGGGCATTCTTGCAGTCTGTCAACTCTTCATTAGTGTATGATTGCAGGACCTGTTTCTTTGTGTTTATGTATGTTTCAGCCCGTTTGTGTGGTTTGTTCAACAGCAGAGTACAACTATCTTCTCATGCCCCAGTATTACGTGCTTATTGCCCTTTTTTGTTGGTCTGGCGTCTCACTGCCATGGCAAATAAAAATATCCCACAACATCTACTGAGAAAGACGAAAGTCTGAATAATCTGTCAAGCAGATAACAAATGTGTCAGAGATAATGAGGAGCTCAAAAAGTACATACAGACAATCCAAAAACTGTCAGAGAAAAACATTTTGACCACAGCAGACAGTCTGAGGATGTTGGTGATTGACAGGTGACACCGATTTTAGATTTACAGCATGATGGAAACATGTTATATTCAAGTTTTCAGCTTTCTTGACAGTCAGTATTTTCTTTTTTTTCGAGCAGCAGCAGTGAAAACACAAGAGTTCTTGGTTTGCTTTACAGGTAGCATCTAGACAGAGTAGAAAGATGAGACAAAATCTGAGTGAAGGCAGGTGTTTTATGGCAGAAGGAGGCTTTTGATAACCTGACCCACCGGATGGACCATTCAGTATATACTAAACAGCATATATCTCACAAGTCCACAACAGCCCATAGAAAATGTTAGAGGAAGGCAGAACCTTTCAAATCATATCTGTCAGGTGACTGGATGATCAGTCTGTCAGTCACATTCTTTCATGCCAATCACATAATGAAGTACGAGGTGTGTCAGAAAAGTTCCAGGACTGGTGTCACAAAAGATTTATTGAGAATCCAAACTGCAAACTACTAGTTTTCCCCGTCGAAGTAATCCCCCTGGAGTCTAATGCACTTTCCCATCCTTCTCTGCCACGCTTTCATGCACTCCTGGAAGGATTCTTCCAGGATCCTTCACAGCTCAGTCGTCACGGCCTTTTTGATGTCGTCCACATCTTCAAAATGGGTCCCCTTGATGACCCCCTTGAGCTTGGGGAAGAGGAAAAAAATCACACAGAGGCCAGGTCAGCTGAGTAGGGAGGTTGCTCCAGCACGGCGATGTTCTCCTCGTCCAGGAACTTTCCGACTGTCATTGTGCGCAGGCACATTGTCATGGTGAAGCAGCCTAGACTTGTCCTGCCACAACTCTCACCTCTTCTTGGCACTGAACGAAGCAAATGCCGCAGTATTGTATCTTTGTAGACACGCTGGAATTACTTTGAAGGGGAAAACTCTTAGTTTGAAGTTTGGGTTTGAAATAAATCTTTTGCAACACCAGTCCTGGAACTTTTCTGACACACCACATAAGAGGATAAAACTCTGACTGTAGATCTGCTGCTGGAGCTGAATTACACATGCATTATGTATGAAGACATTCTTTTCAGATCACACCAATCCAAAAGGACAGACAGAAGGTTTGAAAAAAGCATATTGTGAAGAACACAGAATATTGCAGGGAGAGCCATAACCGAAAGGGCACAAAATGTAATCCACTCTGTTGGAGCAGAACTGTATTTTCTTTTTTCTGCCTTTTGTTTTTCATCTAATAAACAAATGTGGTTCAGATCTGACAACACTGCTACTGAAGCTGTTAGTATCTATGCTAATCTCTGTACGAGCAGTTGCTTCATGCTGTTGTCATAGTTGTAGCTCCCACTTCATCCTTCTCTAAAGGACGCTGATTGGGCTGTGCTGCTTTGAGCCGAACACAGTCATTGTAGATTGAAGCTTGACTTTTTCTCTGTTAGCGCTTTTCCACTATGTGGTATCAGCCTGACTTAGCTTGACTCACTTGGTTGTTTTGTTTTAAAGCAGCACTGCAGATCTTTTGAGCCTTCAAATATTCTCTCCAAAGGTCTGTTCAGTGGAGCTCGGCGCTGTAACAGAGAGAATGGCCCCCCTCCCTTACCCCCACAGCGCTTCCCTCCTCTATTTAGGGGCTATGTAACTTTTGCTCCCATGACGGGGACACATATCGCGAGCGGCTGGGAGAAGTGCAAACTGCTTTACGGCACTACGCGAGATTTGGCTTCCAGCTAAAGAAGCCGGTGTTTTGCATGTAGCAGTAGCAGCCATGGCATCTGCAAAGCGTGTGAGGAGGACTCTTTCTCCAGATTCAGGGGCCAAAAAGAGACTATCGGACAATGCAAGGAACAAAACTAGAATTAACATTGGAGCCCACTTTGCTCGGTGGCGAGAGCGTCGGGAGATGGAAAATTGCAAGACGGATGCCGAGCTTGCAAAGTTACTGCTGGAGAGGTAAGTTATGTTTTCGTCGGGTTTTCCCCCGTTTAACACTTGGTTTCAGTCTGTGGTTGCTCCGTAGCATTGCATGATTTGTGTAACTTGGCGGACGTTGTTTTGTCACTAAATGCTACCAGCGGTTATTTGCCGGCGAGTTTCTCAGATTGCCGGAGATATTCATGGCGCCGTGATGCTCAGTCATTCACTATTTCTAAGTCCTGCAGTCTGCGAACAAGGTGGACGCAACCTAACCACATCCAGCTCCGGTTATTTCAGCAGGAGAGATGCTCCCAGGATGCTCACACCCAAACGCTGAGCAAACAACCGACTGCAGACGCTTGAAAACCGACATATTTGGAAAGAAACATCATAATACTGTACTATATCAGTCCACGGGGTTTATTTGTGTTTTCGGACGTCCTGTCGACTCGCTTCTCCCGGCTCTGTATGTCAACAAATGCACGTTGCTGTGAGGTGCTGTGTTACGACAGTGCAATTACACCCAACGACCAGAGCGGCCCCTCGAGAGCAGACAGACCTGAATCTTACATAGTGGGGCTTTAACATCAGGGATTATACTTAGTGGCTGGCACAGTTTTTTTGAATAATTTCTAGCAGGATTCCAACAAGCTGGGCCAAGACTACAATGCGATGTGGAGACACTGATGACCACTTGATGAGTCAGAGAATCACCCCGAGTTGGGGGTACCTGGGATAAAAATGAAACCCCTCCCGTTGTCTGCTCTGTAATGCTACACAAGTTCCCGAACTCCTCTTTGCTGTAGATAGTCTGTTGTTTCAATATTTTCAACCATCTTTGGAACAGAATTAATCTTCTAACTGAACCAAGAAGCCACAAAGTAGCTGGCCTTGTTGAGCATCGAAAATGGAAAAGCACCATAACTGAGGAAGCCACCGTTTTGAAAATGGCATCTTTAATTTTTGGTCAATCCAAAAACAGGCAACAAAGAGGAACAGAGGTGAGTCATAACCCTCAGGCACACCAAAGTCTGTCAAATGTTGTGTGATTTAACTACCCGCCAATATTTGGGGCTGAAGCTGCTGTCTTTGTCCTTGTCATTCACTGTGCTTTGAGCAACAGCCATAACATTGTTCAGCTCGAAGTTGTTTGGAAGTATACTGAGCCATAAAATACAGATAAAGCTGCATTTAGGCTGCATCAGGGAACACTTGCATATTGACAGTAGTGATATATAACCATATTACACACAGGCTTGCAGACGCTAGTTTGTTATGATACCTAGGTGCTAGCCATGCTAGTGTTAGCTACACTCTGCTTGATATTATGAGCAAACACAATACTAGCTTGCTTGCTGTTGTGATATTAGCCAAATTTAATCCACAGCTTACTGCTTTTTGTTTCACTTGCCTTGTTTGGTTCTTGATTGTTCACATCACCGCTGACCAAACTCTGGTTTGCTTGGGGGCTAACCAAGACCCCGTTTTCAGGTGAACCAGAGTTCAGTTCTTAGGTCTGCACCAGAGTTTGTTTGAGCTTTCACACCACCCCAAACTCAACAAAGTTTCAAGCAAACAAGTGTTTGTTTGGCCAGGACAAATGTGTGTTAGGTGTGTTATGTGTGTTATGTTTTTGATATGTAGGAGGAAAATGGTGTACACAGAGGAAACAAACACATGCACCATGAGAACATGCAAACCCCACATAGGCTCTAGCAGACTTGAAGTTAGTGAAGAAAGGTGTTCACCCATTAATTGTTGTGCCACAGAACAAAGATAAAACATTAACGAATGTAGAAAATCAGCCTCTAAAACTTGACTCCAGCTGGAAACAGGGCAAATAAGAGCAGGCGCCTGTTTGTGAAGCACTGAGAAGCTCCTCCATTGTCGTTTTACACAATCTGCTGCAAGATAGCTGCTGGAGACACAATACATAAAACCAGGTTAGAGCAGAACAATGGGATGAGAGAAAATAAAGCAGAGTGCAGAATGAGCTTCAGATGAAGTTGGTTCACGACTTTAATAAGTAGAGTGCCCCAGAAGCAGAGCTCTCTCTTTATAAGCAGAAGTACTACATACTGTAAGAGGATCAGAAGGTCTGCAGATCAATTTAACGTTTAGCTTTAACAGATTCACAAAGACGTTGAAATTGTGACCTGGTTTTTTAAGGTCAAAACACTGTGAAGCAGAATAACAGCTCTCATTACATAAAGAATTGGAGAAGAAGGACTGAGTGCACACAATGCCGGGCAGGAGAGGACATCTGGGTCCACCTATTTTTATCTCTTTTGTCCCTGGACTTGGACAACCCTACACTGTGACACTCACCTCGCCTGCTCCTTCAGTGAGGAGAGGTTCAGATAAACATGACATCTCTAAAGCTTCGTCATTGCTTCCTCTATCAGAATAGCACAGTTTGTTCCTCCGCAGATGTGCTGTGTGCATCAACTTTGAACATTCAGAGATGTTGCAGGCAGAATTTAACCTACCGGATTAAGCATTATATCAACTTTCCACACAAGCATTCGGCCTATATTGTTGAGTCTGAACATTCAGCCTATGCTGTAGAGCTGAAACACAAAAAGGACAGAATATTCACTCTGGATATGCTCAAACTGTCCCTTGAGCCTTTTTCAATGGAGCTAACATCAAACTCATTTCAATCATTTCTAAAGTTAGATGATTCAATCCTCACTAAAAAGTATCCCATTTAAATGAAGACAGGCTTTTTGTGCAGGCCAATGATCAAAATTTAAGAGCAGTATGTCACTTTTATTTAAACTACAGATGCTAGACAACTTCAGTTTGACATAAAACTGCAGAAAAACAAATCGAACAAACATAGAGCTCTGTTAAAGCTCTGCTTTCAAAGCCTTGGGTGCCATTTGTGTGTATGGGATAGTTCAGGATTTTTGAAATGAGGCTGTATGAGATACATGGCATTAACCTGATTATTAGCCCCAGGGGCAGAGATCAGCTCTGTCTGTGCAGAAAGAACCAGCTAATCTTTGCTGCTGGACACAAACCTGCTATCTCCAAAACTGTTACTTTTAAGGAAATGAAAAAAATGACTTTACTACTGAATGAATAGGTGTTTTTTGTTTAAGATTCTTTTTTGTGCTTTTTTGTGCTTTTAATGATAGCAGAAAGAGAGGCAGTGGATAGGCCTGTGAAGGGGAGGGGTGGACTTGAGATAATTTTACTGAGTTGTAAAATTATTGAGCCAAATAGTTGAATAAATATCAAATGTGGGTTCAGGTTGTTCTAAGTGACATTCTGTTCTCAAAACCAGAATGTCCGGGCTAGTAATATAAATGTAATCAGAGGTTCAGGGAAAATCATGCCACTGCCACATTGGCAGGACATGCCTGATTGCTTACCATTTTACCACCTTTTTTCAACTTTAATTTGATTAAACGTTCACAAAATCCCTCTGTATACTGTAGAGCTGGAGAATCCCACACAGCCCGTTGATAATGGTGTGTAAGGCTGGGTATACTTGATATACCTGGTTATATATATATATATATATATATATATATATATATACCTGTGTAGCGTCCATATTTACTCTCGTAAGCAGCATGCTGCTTGTAATGTCACATCTTCTTTGCATGTTGGTCACTTCAGGGCCGTAAATGGTTCACACTCAAGTCTGATGGCAGTTACATTTAGATTATACTGTGAACCATCATGCAATTGATTTTAACAAAAATCTGAATTAAATATTAAGACCTTCAGTGAAAACATGGCCTTACTGTGAGTTTATTGTGTCTTCCTGCACAATTTGCTGACTCTACCTCAAGTTTACTTGTTACCTTCAGCAATGAGATTTTTTTTTGCCAGCATTTGATAGTTTCTTTGTTTGTTTGTTTGTGAACAGGATTACTCAAAAACTGAGTAATGTATTTAGATGAAATTTTAAAGGAATGTTGGTCATGGCACAAGGAAGTAATGTTTCGATTTTGGTCGTGATCCGAATCCAGATATGGACTCAGGCATTTTTTACAGATTTGATTGACACTGTGGGATAGGGCAGTTTTTCACATTTACGCCAATGACTAAATAAGTTCTCAACAGATTTTAAACATTTTTTTTTTTTTTAAATGTGGGTCTTGTCACAAGAAAGCAGTGATTTGATTTTAGTGATAATCTGAATCTGGATGTGAAACCGGTGATTTTTTCAGAGATTTGTTGTCAGTGAGAGACAAGGCAGTGTTCTACATTTTTGACCATGTCTTTCTCAGCGATGTTAGAAATGCCTAGGTAGATGTTTGTGCAATCCAAGCACTTCTAGTTTGTGTTTTCTTTGACATTGTTGCATGTCACCTTTTGATTTGCTTTTTTTTTTTGTATACATGTCATTTTTTATATCTGCATTTAGGTCCTGCTCCTATTTTTATACAATAAATGGCACATGAGAGAATTCTACCCAGGATTCCACAAAAGAAAAAAAAAATCAATAACAGAATGAGTATTGTGTATCTTACTCAAATGGGATCTATAGAAACTTAGATGTGTTTTATGGGACCCTGCTAGAGTGTGTGGGGAAAAAAAGTGAATGAGTTCACGCATTTATGTGTAATGGCAAAGTGTCCATATAAACCTAACCTCGATTCGGGAACATTTGCTAACTACAGGCCTATATCAAACCTTCCATTTACTTCAAAGATCCTGGAGAAAGTAGTGGCTAATCAGCTATGTGACTTCCTTCAAGACAACAGCCTTTTTGAGGACTTTCAGTCAGGATTTAGAGCTCATCACAGCACAGAGACTGCTCTAGTTAAAGTAACTAACGACCTACTCTCAGCTTCAGATGAGGGACTTCTCTCAGTACTTGTTTTATTAGATCTTAGTGCGGCTTTTGACACCATTGATCATGATGTTCTTATACAGAGATTAGAGGTATTACTCGGGTTTACAGGGACTGCCTTAAATTGGTTTAAGTCCTACTTATCTGATAGATACCAGTTTGTACACGTGAACAACAAGTCCTCTGTGTACACTAAAGTAAGTTACAGAGTTCCTCAAGGCTCTGTGCTAGGTCCAATTCTCTTCTCCATTTATATGCTTCCCCTTGGTGATATTATGAGGAAATACTCCGTTAATTTTCATTGTTATGCTGATGATACTCAGCTGTATGTATCGATGAAGCCAGGTGAGACAAATCAGTTATCTAAACTAGACGCGTGTCTAAAGGACATTAGGACATGGATGGCCCAAAATTTTCTTCTCCTTAACTCAGACAAGACAGAGATCATTGTGCTGGGCCCTCGACACCTTAGAGAAACCTTTTCTAATGATTTAACTGCCCTAAATGGCATAAGCCTGACGCCAAGCACAACTGTTAGAAATCTTGGGGTTCTATTCGATCAGGATCTATCCTTTAACTGTCACATAAAGCAAATTTCAAAAACAGCCTTTTTTCATCTTCGTAACATCGCTAAAATTAGGCCTATCCTGTCCCAGAGCGATGTTGAAAAGCTTGTCCATGCTTTTGTTACCTCTAGACTGGACTACTGTAATTCTCTTCTTTCAGGCTGTCCCAGTAAGTCGCTTAAGACGCTTCAGCTGGTCCAAAATGCTGCAGCACGTGTGCTGACTAGAACTAGGAGAAGAGACCATATTACTCCAGTATTAGCCTCTCTGCACTGGCTTCCCATTAAATATAGAATAGAATTCAAGATTCTTCTTCTCACCTATAAAGCTCTCAGTGGACAGGCACCAGTTTACCTCAAAGAGCTTGTAGTGCCGTACAACCCCTCTAGAACATTACGCTCCCAAAATGCTGGCCTGCTCGTGGTTCCATCAGTCTCTAGAAGTAGTATGGGAGGTAGAGCCTTTAGTTATCAGGCTCCTCTTCTCTGGAACCATTTACCGACCGCGGTTCGGGAGGCAGACACCCTCTCTACCTTTAAGGCTAGACTTAAAACATTCCTCTTTGATAAAGCTTTCAGTTAGGGACCAGCTCATAGTCCATAGTTTAGACATATAGTTAAGATGCAATAGGCTTAGACTGCCGGGGGGATCTGGCACATTGGGCTCTATCCCTCTCTTTCTCACACTCTCTCTCCATATCTGCCTCTGCCCTTTCCGTTTGCTCCTGTACTCGTCTCTGGCTCTTGTCTTTTAGGTTGCCTGGGATCCTTGGTGAAGACTGCCTGCTGCTGTGGAGTCACGAAGCCTCAATAACTACAATTACAGACATAACACATATTTGGCCATCTCACTCCAGTTCATAATCATTATAGCTGTTAATGTTGATATTAACATGATCTTTCTATCCATGGTTGATACATCTATAGTAACTATCTCTAGCTCCACATGGACATGAGATCCCTCCTGAAAATGAGGTGTCACATCTCAAGAGGTCTACCATTAATACATTTATACTTAACGGAGACAAATATGGTAGGGATGCACTTGTGGTCTGGGCACCCATGAGTTCATCACTACCATAAATTCTTACTTCCAGTAAGACTTTTATTGATTATACTTCTATAAATTTTTCACCACAACCACACAGACATGAGGACCCTCCTCTAATAAATTTGTTTGCAGCAGAAACAAATTTGACGACGACAGGTCTATGATTGGTCCATTGATCTGTCACTAGCTTTAGTTCTTACTTTAGTCCACTTGTCTCCACTTACCTCCCTCCCTTTGCCCACACACCCAACACAGCATCGTGTGGATTTGCTGTTCATCATGAGACTGGGGTCCACATTCAAGATTTCCTGCTGCTTAACAGAAGGTTTTTTCTTGCCGCCATGATGGAGGGATTCATGATTGGCTATATGGATTCATGTTGGGTGTTGGATGTATATATTTGTATATATATGTATATGTGTATTTTTATATGTATATATGTATCTATGCATATATGTGTATCCATAATATGAAGAGCTTTGTGCTCTATTGTAAAGTGTCTTGAGATAACACTTGTTATGAATTGGCGCTATACAAATAAAGATTGATTGATTGATTGATTGACATGTCATTGGATGATTGTCTTCTTCACTTTTGCTCTTTTACTGCATTATTCCCCTGGCCCCTTTTCACCACTGTTCTTGATAGTAGTCATTATTTATGGGAAAATAGGTAATGGGAATTTTTGTTGTATTTAATGTGAAGAAATTTAAATACCCTCTTGTGCAACTGAACAGAACTGTGAAGGAATATCGAAGTATCAGTACTTTTACAGATATTCTTTTTGGTATTGAGTACTTTTATTGAAACCAAGTAATTATTCCAACATATATATGTGCTCTCTTTTGATGGATTAATACCTTTATTTTCTTTGCACTTCCACTTTTAATAAGGCCAGTGTGTCTTCTTTACTGTTGTCTTGGTTATTAGAAACAGAAAATTTACTTTAAAAATGTGTATGTGTTTTTGAGATAATTTTACAATATCAGTGTCTAAATATAAATTCAATAAGTTCTGGTATTATATCAGTTTTAAAAAGGTTTGGCTTGGCCCATCACTTCCTTTGTGCTGCTTCACTTGTCTTCACATAACTTCACGCCGGTCCCCAGCTGTATGCTTTGAGATGCTGTAAGGATCAAAGGTACAAGACTGTGAGAATAATAAAATCAGGGATTTGTTGTCCTGTTTTAGCCCAAAATAGAGAGCTGTCATGAAGGTCAAAGCCTCTCCCCGGTGTAACAGTGGTCTGTCGGTTTGGAGCCAGTTCAAAGGAGAGGAGCCAGGTGTACGGCTGCTGGGGGGTGACGCCTGCTAGGTCTGCGAGTGTCACAGGCAACCCAGCGCCAGGTGCCTCCACAGGGTGACCCCAGACACTGAGGCAACTCACTGTAAAACCTCTCACTCCATTTCAGCTGCCATCACTACACAGGACGATAACTGAGAGTTACTGTTGGAGGCATGATCAGAGAAAAGTAGCTGACACTGAAAATAGACTCTGTCCTCAAATGGTCTGTTTGAAAGCTATGCTAAGGCGAAGAGCCATTTATGATGGTTTTGTTGAATGGATAAAACCGTCATACTAATTGTTATATATTAAAAGTTGGCTATTCAAATGCAACTGCTTGCATTATATATTAGACAGAATAAAAACAGAATAAAAACAGAGGTATAGTAAAAGGAAATAAAAGTAATAAAAGTAGGGGTAAAAATACATAAAACATAGGAGTGGAGCAGTTCAGGTCATTTGTGTGAGTTGGTCACTTTGTTGAATTCAGGATGGCGATGGCGTGTGGTATGAAAGACTTTTTAAAAGGACCTTTGGCCAGAGGAACTCTGTAGCGCCTCCCAGACCTCAGAGGCTCAAACTGACAGGACAGGGGATGGGAGCTGTCTGCCAGGATTCTCTGTCCTGTCAGTGTAAATGTGGGCCCAAGGCTTCTGGGGTTTCCCCACAATTTTACCAGCCATTTTTACAATTCTATCAAGCTGGACTTTACACTTGCAGCTCAAGTGACCAAACCAGGCACAAAGGTGAAATGTCAGGACACTCAATATGTGCAGAATACACAAGCTCTAAAATCTGTGGACTAACACCAAGACAGCTGAATTTTCAGAAAAACTGAAATGACTGTCAAGAACTGTTCCGAGACATTTGAAGAAAACACATGAGAAAATATACACTTGATTGTGATTGGTCCCATGTGGTCATGAAGCCTCAAATATCAGGATTGAGTATTTAGATAATGATCATTACTGTGAGGACCCAGAATCAGACATCTGAATGTGCAGCACTGAGCCTTCTGATAACCACCCTCCAAGTTGTGGCCAGCCTCTAATTGCATTTTTGAGTCAAAGGCGTCAGATCAATGCCTGTCTGCAGCCTTTAACTGTGTCCTTCACCTAGAAATACACCAAGGAGGCTGATAACGCTGAGATGGAATCAGCCGGGGTCGGGGATGTCCCCGCCCTGCCATTTGTATCAGGAATATGGCACCGTAATGACACCTGCAGACGGGAATTTCATTAGTGTGCAGCAGTTCACTGATCAGTATGCATGGCGCACGGTTCATGTCATACTGTGGCGGTGATTCATTATTCACACATTTATTCCAGAAGTTTCTCTCATCAGTCCAGTGTTCCCAGACTTGGTTTACTGTAAGATGAAGGATTCATATTTGGTGAAGTCTCTTTTGGATGTGTTTACTGCATGGTAATCAACATTTGATCGAGTTAACCAGTGCTTGTCAAAATCTTCTGAAATTTGTACATCAGACTCTACATCGGCTGTACAATCTGATGACAGAACACCACCCTGGTGCTCACGCTGTCCTGATAAAATTGGGGTGGAAGTGTTGACAAATGTCATCAAAGTTTCATCGAAAAAACTCTCTCTGCTGGAGGTTGAAGTCACATCTCTGAATATTTCAGCTGTCTCTTCTGCACAGCTCAAATACACATTGATGAAAACACTCTCTCAAAAGTTCCAGAGCACTGAGCACTGAAAACACCTAACTACACTGGCTTTAAATTGGAAATAATCACTGCCATCACAAAAAATGGCAGCCGTGGACACAGGCCCTTAAAATTCTCAAGTCCTTAAAGGTCCCATGTCCTGCAGAATCAATCATCTCAACTCTTATGATTATTAGAAGGGGCTTGGGGAGCAGAAGACCATGACTCCTTTTACTAAACTCTCACTCCACAGAGAATGTGCTACATCTGTTTAGAGAAAATGCCCTTTGAAATGCTTCATTTTGGTTTATGATATTATAGCTATACACCCTCCATCACAGGTAAAAGCCATGGCTGTTTTGTAAGTCTGCTCCTTGGCCTGTAACCCATCCTGCCCCCTCCCAAACCCTTCAGATCTGAGTATTTCCAAAGGGGCGGGGAAAAGACCTGCATCTGATTCTCTACAGAGACGACATTTTTCATTTTGTATTCGACTTAAATCAAATCAGTACTGAACTGACCCTCAAGAAATGGTGCAAATGGACAAAGACACCAGGACATGAGGCCTTTTTAAAGTCACCCGCCATCCCAAACTAAAGTCCTTAGACAAATAAGTCTGTCATATTCCTCTGTTATCGTCACTCTGAAACCTTAAAGCAACCTGCAGCTCCATTCTTGTCTCCCTCTTGCACTTTCTGTCTCATAGATACTTTAGTTAAATGACAAGCAGCATCCATTATGTAGATTTCACCTTACAACATGATACAGATGCTTCCCCACTTCCCCTAATAGGGTCTTGGCTGGTCCTTAGTTGCTTGGTGGCAGATCCTTTATGGGGCCTGCCCACCCTGGCAGTTATATATTGTGACTCTAGGCCGTGTTTGTGTGAATTTAAAGCCTCAAGTTTCTTTCTATTTAACTGGGAGCCAAGCTAATAAATAAGCTAATAAAAAAGGTTAAGACTGTAATATTTTTTAGAGAGGCATCATCTCATAGAGACACCCTGCAAATGCATGAGTTAGAATGTTTTAAGTGGAATTTCAGCACAACCCCAGGGAGGTAGGGGGATTTCCTGTGACTAGTAGTTGGCAGGGGACATAGAGCACATAGTCATTTTGCTGCATCCTAAAATACTGCCCAACACTGAGACTTCCTGGAAAAAAAATATAAAGCTCTGAAATTTTTCACCAAATTGTACATTTGACCCAACATAGTCACGTGGCTTATTTTTATGTAAAATTGACAATCACACACATTAACTGTACCCGCCAACTGGTAATGCTGCTGGGAGCTGGGACAGTCCGTTGTCAAGTACCACTTACAACCCAACTTGAAAAATACTGAACTATCCCTTTATAAGGTGACTTCTAGACTTGAGGTCCCCAACCACTGAGCTGCGGATTGGTACCAGGCTGTAGATCATTTAGTACTGCGTTGTGGGGAAACAAAAATAATTAATGTAATTACCTTTTGTTGAATAACGTAGATTGAATGGTGTTTTATTTTGGAGGGATGACCGGATACTTGTATGTCTGCTGTGTAGCTTGACTGCGCAGACTATACACACAGGCCTTCTGACACTGTCACTGCTATGATCAATGAAAAAGTACAACGTGAGATGAACTTGTTGTTAAACCCTGTGCTCATGGGCGATGAGTGAAACTGGAGGACAGTCGGGGCATCCAAGAGTGCTGAACTTCATGATATGGGAGGATTTGGTTAAGAGGTAAGAAGTGATGAAATATCCATTAGTATTCAACAGAAACAATAAAATTACTTCAGAATAATGACTGATGGATGGATGGAACACCATTTGTGCAGCATTTTCCTCCATGCTAAAAGATGTAGTGGTTTGTTACTGTGTCAACTGGTGACTTTCAGCCAAAATAAGCAGCTAATAAAATAGAGCAAGTGCTTGTGAATGCCTCTTTATTTGTTGCTCAGAAACAAGCCCATGGTCCTCTGATCTTTCATTATTGTGAGCAAATCATCGCCGGACTCTGCTCTCCTCCTCGAAAGCCAGTCTTCAACTACATTGTAAAACATTAAACTAGGACATGGTACACAGGTTTGACGAATAAATAACTCAAAAATCTTTAAACACGAAGTAAAGGTTAGCCCTGTTAGATAGTAAGAACAACATGTTCAACAATTCCCATGCTTGTAATGGCTTTATTAAAAATGTATGAACATCAAGATGCTAATTGCAACCGCCGGGCCCCCTGCCACCATGAATGCAGTCCCCCTGGAGTGCTGTGTAAAACTAATTGCATGAATGACACACTTCTTTAAATCACTCTCACGTCTGCAGCCCTCATATTTCACAGCCTGAGAGATAATTTGAGCCTGTCAAATAACAAGCAAACACAAGAAAAGACACAGGTTCATTATCAGCCAGGCTTAGACAAATTGGATGCTTTCTTAAAAAGAAGTTACCTGAAAATATAAATGACTTCTGCAAATACATTTGCTGCCCTGTGTGGAAAAACACTTTTATTTTCTTATGATAATGTATTCAATTGATTTGGCTTTTCCTGTTTTCACAGCAGCCTACAGTAATATTATGAGATGTTTGTCCCTTTATAGCAAAGACAACTCTAGGCACACAAACATTCATTACAGTATTTGGAAAGTAAACTTTGACTGCACTTTGAAAAAAGACTGAGCAGGAATTTAAACCACTGAGAAGAGAGTGGAAAATAAAACCTGAAATCAGCCGAAGTCAGACACAAAAAAATTGTCTTTGTTGCCTCCTTCTTGTCTGTATTTAGACAAACAATGAAAAAGCTGACGCATCATGTGCAAGATGCATCAGAGAGCGAGCTTAGTCCCAGTATCGCCGACCAAAGGGAGAGGGATTTGAGTCAGGCACAAAAAAGAGCTGCTGTCCTCTAAACCACTGACAGTAACAGTGAAAAAAGTCTCCATACATGTTTCAGAACATATAAATGTTGGTTCAGTCTGGCTCATGTCAACTTAAAAAGTCCTTAAGTGTCTGGTGACTTTACTTGAAGCAGTGGATCCCATACTTTCTCTGCCAGATCCCTTTTTTGCAAATTAAAATCTTTCAAGACCCTCCTCCCTCTATTATACATGACAACACAAGGACATACAGCGATATTCACAAATTACAATATCCTTTATTGAAATTCAAACAAATTCTTGTATAGGCTTGAGAACTTGTATAAATCTTTGTCTTTTTTGAGTGATGAATGGCAACATGTGCCTAGAAGCAACTAAAAGTGACCCTGCAAGATGCAACGTCAAAATTTTCAAGACTTTGCAATTGTTGATGTCCTCAAACCCCACCCTCTGGAGAAAGACCTGCAGAGGTAGCAGCTGGACCACCCCCTGCTTTATGAATGGGCGATTTGCAAAGATTAATCCCACTTGCTCCAAAGTAAGGCAGCCCACTGGAAAAATGCAATATAAAACCATGTTCTAGATTAGAAACAGTAGGACCAGCCTCTGGTAAGCATTTAATTCTGTGACCTGGCTTTATAAGGCTTATTGTTGAAGTCTTATTCTCTAACTGGTGCCCCCCTTTTAAAATTTTTCTTTGCTGCCATCCAAGCTTTTGCTTTGTTTCTCAAATTGCTAGACATAGTCCAATATTGAGGGTCCAACAGTTAAGACAATTGACCTTACAAAGTTATAATATTTCTGAAAAAAAGGCCAGTAATTAAAAAAAAAAAAAAAGATCTACCATCTGAAACAGGCTATGTTTTTAATGTTCTTAAATAAACATTTATTTTGGTTCTTTGATAGGAGATATGATTATTTGGTTTAAAGTAAAGTTTGGTTTTACCTGCTTGAATTCAGGATGGACCATTGTAAACCTTTATGAGCCCCCCTTTAAAGCTGGGCCCTATAGAAAGCCTCTCCCCCCTTATGGATGACTTTGTATGCATATGAAGTATATCAAGGGAATCCATAATGTATCGGACCTATTGGTCTGAATGGCATTGGTATCAAAATAACCACATCAGTCCCCATCCTTAATCACTTGAATTTACAGATGCAGAAAGTAAACTTTGTGTGTTCAGGTATGAACAAAGTCATCGAGTGCATTCATTTGTATTCAGGTCCATTGGTCACTGCTCACATGTAGTTGCTGCTGAATGTTCACATCCTGTGTGTGGGAATAACAGTCCTTTCCTTTTCTTTCTTTTCCTTCTCGCTTGTTTACTTTTACTGCTTTCTGCTTCAGAGGTGAGAAGTGTTAATGAGAGTGCACCCGCCCTTGCCACACGATAACAAATACAACTCCACAAACCCATCAATACCGTGATGGCAAGTGCTCACAGATTTGCTGGTAATTATGCCCCTCCGGACGTTCCAGAATCTGTCCCCCAACCCTCTCCCAATCCCCCAAACCAGCCAGCCATCCGCTCCCTGCACTCTGTGGCCTACTCTCTGGTTATAGTTCCCTCCCTATAGGAGAAGAAAAGCCATAGAGAGCCTAAGTGGGGGGTTGGACCAATTAGTAGAAGAGACACAGAGCACTAGAATCTGCTCTTGGTTCAGCCAAGCAGGGTAGCGCCCGCCGTTTGTTTTTCAGTCCCAATGCAGTAGGTTAGCAGTGTGTCAGCTTGAAGAGAGAAGACCACTGCGTGCTTGCAGCTTGTTGAGAGGATTGTTGTTTCTTGTTCTATTGAACCTCGATAACAAGGATCCATAATGACTGAGGCCGCTTCTTCTTGTTCTTTTCACATCAATTCTGCTCCACTGATCTTTTTCTGGAGGTCAGAAGATGACTGCAAATGAACAACTTTCTGAGAAGGCCACGGTATACTCTGTCAACAAAAAGATGTATGACAAAAATGTTTGCTGACAACTTTGTTTTGCTTTGAAAAATATGTTCAGAGAATGTCTGGGTCCAAAGTCTTCTTCTTGTAAAGCAGAAAAAATGTAGGAAAAAGGAAGAAAATCTACACACAACCTTCAAACAGCAGAAAACAATACAAATGTTGTTTAATGTGGCAAAAACTAAAACATTCTTCACTGTTGCCTGCAGACACTCATTATTGTTTCCCTGGACTCATCAGTCCAGAGCACTTTCTATTCTCTGCATCCAAGTTACCATGTTTTTCATGCATAGCTGAGCTGCTTGGCCTTATTCCAATGTTAAAGGTGTGGCTTTTTGGTTGCAAGTGTTTCATTACGGTCACTTCTGGCCAGACTTCCTAGACAGTGTAGACGTCTACCTGGGTCCTGCTGGTTTCTGCCAGTTCTGAGCTGATGGCACAGCTGGATAATTTCTGAATACAAGGGAAGTAAGCATGATGCGTCTTTCACCTGCTGTACTAAGGTGGTTTGCACACCTAGATCCTTTGGTAGAGTTGTTCTGAAAGAGAGTGTTACTTGTTTGGTTTGGCTCATTTGGATATAGAAGACTTGAATTCCTGGTGTTCATGATTGGCACAGTGGAAAGCAATCAAATACAACAAATATCAGTTTCAACCAGTCAGGGTTCAAATGCTGCCTGCGGTTGTCTTTTGTGCAAGCAGTTTTTCTCACAGGTCAAAATTATGAGTTTAGACCCAAAACTCAAACATCTAGTGCAGACAGTTACCTTGAAATTTGGAGTTTTCTGAACTTTATTTTTTTTAATTGTGGGTTTCACTGCTTGACCTTTTGACCCAGATAAGCGGAAGAGGATAGATGGATGAGCACAGCAATCTTTGTTTCAGTAAAAGACAACTGTGCCTCGATTGCTTGAAAAAGGTCCCGACTTGCTTCAGGTTAGGGATAGACAATGTATATTTTAACATTACAGTCGCAATGTAAGTCACATTGCTGGATGATATCCTGTCACATGTCGAAAAACTAGAACTTTTTTGTTTTGTTAATTATCATAAAAGTCTGTCAGATATCACCATCATAGAGTTTCTCATATTCTCATATTAGTCTTCTTTTTATGGCATTTCAAAAAAAAAAAATGTATATTGTCTCTTGGCACAACCCCCAAGATACTATGGTATCTTTCTTTTTTTTTTCTCATGAAACAGTTGAATGGGTCACTTTCCAAGCTGTTGAGTGGGGTTTTCAACCAAATAAATGTATGAAGAAAGATTTACAATAAGAACAATATTCAGTCATTTAGTAGAAAAGCATTTTTTCCTTTTACTGTTGAGTATAAATTTTAGGGGCACTCTTACACCTAAAAAGAAAATATTTATTGGAAATGACCCTTTAAAGAATTCCAATATTTTTGGCCGGAGGAAAAGATACTGCAGTCCAGGATAAAAGCTACTCAGCTAAACTAAAGGAGCTATACAACAGACTGTTTCTGCTTCAGTTCATGACTTTGTATTAACCTAAATATGAAAATAATGATTGTTATAGCACCTATTAATATTTCAATCACACACCTGAGTACATACCTTTAACCCTTTAATGCCTGAAAACACGGATTATAGCCAGAAAATTCTTATTTTTTGGAGCTGAAATGCTTATTTCACTTTTTACTGAAATCCTAAAAAATCAAAATTTCCACAAAATTTAACATGTATTTTTTTTTTTGTATCTCATGTGATACTTGTTTTTGGTAAATGATAATCCATTTGAGGACGTTTTCATCATGCATCTGATTGTATTTAGATGTTTTTTTCGTAATTTGTTGATCATATTGATTAGATAGAGGTATCATAAAAGTATGTATTGAATATGATACAACGGGCGTTATAGGGTTAAAATCCCCTACTTCGTACAAGTGTACCTAAAAGACTTGATGCTGGTTTGAAGGCAAAGGGTGGTCACACAAAGTATTGATTTGATTAAGATTCTGTAAACTGACACAAATGATCAAATCTTTTGCTGCATTCTTACTTTGCAGCATTTTTTAGACCTTCCTAAAACTTTTGCCCAGCGCTGTATATGAGTTAAAATCTCATCTCCGGACAGAGCATCTGTTGTTGCTGTCAGTGTCAGGGGAATTAAGTGAGATGACCTCTGCTGAACCATTATTGAACCCCAGTGGGATTATTCTCCCTGGACAGCAAGGTGAGAAAAGACCCCGACGGCTGTAAGAAAGGTGTTACCTCCTCCTCTCCACAATGCACGTGCAGGTGGCAAAGTGGCAGAATGGTCGTCATGGCAACCCACCTCATTTCAGCCATCCCCTGGCAGGTTCTGACAGATGTGTTGAGCCTTATGGGATATTGGAAACGAGATGATTGACCCCTTCTTGCTTTTTCTTTTTCTTCTCTGTTCTGATTTGGAAAAAGGGGGAACCAGAAGCAGAAAGAAAGAGATACCCAGCAAGGGAGCAAACGTGATCAGTAACCTCTTTTCTGCTCCCCCTGCTGTGTAATCAACATGACATTGCAGGTGGAAAAGCTCCGGGAACTTTCTATGCCAGAAGGGCCCGAGGGTGAGCTGCAGGGATCGCTGGCTGGTGGAGAAACGGAGGCTCAGGGACTTCTGATGTTCCCTCCCAGTCCATATCAGCCCCCCGCACTCTCCAGCATGAACTGGGTCCCTCCATCAGGCCCAGGATTACGTCCAGTAACAGCATTTGTAGTCAGGGCTGTGAGGGCCTGGAAAATGCACACAAATGACATTTGGGTGTTTTTCGCTTCGCCTACTTTGAGTTTTAGAGTTGACAAGGTCAGTTCCATGTTGAGTTCTGTGAGCCAAATGTTCCAGAGGTCCAGTCTCTTGGAGGAAAAAGCAAACAACTTGATACCAAATATCTGATACTGAATTGTTGCTGATCCGAAATGATTCCCCATAACTTAGAATCTTTACTTTCCCCTATTTCCCTTATCGTTAAAACTTCCGTGTGAGAACTGCTTCCTATTTTACAAATATATGGAGGATATTTTAAAGTCCCTGTGAAGCACATTTGGAAATTTGCCTCCAAAGCTTTAGCTTTAGGTTTCCTCGGCAGGGCCATATGAGGAATTCAATGATGCATTTTAATTCCCTAATTCCCATAATTTTGCCCCAACCCCGCCTACACTTAGGTGATATGAAAGCATTGAGCGCCGTTGCTTTGTATGGTTGACTGTTTTTCTTGCAACCTATGCTATCAGCATAGGTTGCTAGAAATTAGCCACCAGCTTCAATGTGCTGTATGTATTACTATTATTTGTTTTAATTTCACTACACCCAAACCAAAGCTCTGTCACACAATGAGGAAGAAAAACGCTCCTGAAAATGGACTTCGGTTTCCTGCAAAGTGTGCCCCAGAATGCTTTGCGAGTTCATATTGTGAACAACAAATGTGAACTAGGAAGACCTTACTTAAGACCTTGCCTTACTTGAGGGCCCCCTGGTGGATGAATTTTACATGCTGTGCCTTTTAATTCTATTGGTGGTGATGTGCAGTGTCAGTTTAATTTGCTCAACCCATCGGCCCTAGTGGTGGACAAATTAATAAAAGTAATCTATCAGAGTTATTTGTGCTACAAATAATTAAAAATCCCACAATCCTGCCTCTTAGATAGAGTCAGGTCAATGGCAAGAAATTGGCTATATTTCAGAGGCCATTTTGATACACCTTCTAACATTAGGAATGACAAAATTTAGCAAATACTTAATGTATACCCAAAGAAAATGCAGAGGTCAAAATGGACTGAAGTGATCATTTTTATGAAACAGAAATTAAATAGGTACTTATGTAAAGACAAGGAGATCTTGGTGAGATCCAGGAGCTGAAATTGTACCTCTGCCACTTCAAAATCGATTTCTAACAATGGTCAGAGCTTGAAAGTACACATATAGCTTTTTCTTTCTCCCTCTATACACTATCTTTAACCCAAAAAATAACATGAAAACATATTCAACTCACCTGCACAAAGCTAGAAACCAGCCCCTTAATAAGTTTGTGGCAAAAATCTTTATAAACAGTCAAATATACCAATAAACCCAAATTGTCCCTTGTGGAAAAGTCATTGAACAGGACTATGGAGCAGCAGGTAGTGCACGAGCCTCAGAGCAAGATTGTTGCTAGTTTGAACCCTAAGCCAGTCAGGGCCTCTCTGAGTGGAGTTTGCAAGGTCTCTCTGTGCATGCTTGGGTCTTCTCTGGGCACTCTGGCTTTCTCAAGCAAACCAAAAAACATTCTGATGACTCTACTCTGCCCTCAGGTATGAGTGTGGATGTGAATGGTTATCTGTCTCTGTATGCAACCCTGTGATCAACCGGTGACCAGTTCAGGGTGTACCCCACCTAGGGATAAGCATTAGAGATGATGAATGTATGGATGGAGAACAGGTATTTCATCCATATAACAGTTAACCAAACAAGCATGTTTGTGGTCTCTGGGAGAAAATCCATGTGCCCAGAGAAAACCACAGGCACTGGAAGACCAAGACACGAGGAGTCAAACCGGTAATCTTCTCGCTGTGGGGCACTAGTACAAACCTGCTGCACCACAGAACATCCATTCTGTCATTTGAAAATGATGATATTTTTATAGTTGCTCATCCTTTCAGCACTGGATAAAAATCTCTTGAAGGCACCAAAGCTCTTTAAAATTCAGCCTTTGCTAATATTCCTGCAGTGACACGTGATGAATGCATGTCATCCATAAAGAACGTCAGAAGCTTGTGGAGACAGTGCTTAATACCAACAAAAATAGCACACGTCTTTCAGATGAAAACAAATTGAATACCATTGAGATTTTGGACTGTTTTGCAGGCAGAAAAAGCAAATTAAACTTGGGCTCTTGGGTTAAAACCAAGAGCTTTATCAAAAATAATGCTCTGTGAAGTGGTAGCACAGTTTGGTTATAATCTCTTTGGACTTAAATGATGCATTGCAACAACGCACACACCCACACTGCTAGACTACGACACATTCTTTCCAGTAGAAGTAATATCCCCAATGTCCATCAAGTATAAACACCCATAAATCTGAGTAGGAATTATATTAAAAAAGAGCTCTTATAACTTCAGATATTGCACCAGGTTTCCTCACTGCTGGTATATTAACTTTGCAGATATTGCAGAAGGCACAGTACCCCTGTATTCTCCAGTCACTCTCTGCCAGAGAACAAAAATGAGGTTAGACTGAAAATAATCTAAAAGGGAAAAGAAAAATCCTCAAAGCATCAGCTGTAAGCCAGACTGCTGCTGACACAACATGCTTAACTTTTTGATTTGTTGAGCATGTCACTAACACATTCAGGGTTAATGGTTCAAACCCACTGGGGCCAAATAGACAGAAAATGAAAGCACTTGTGATATTTTAAGGCACTTTAGACAAAAGCGTAGACCAAATAGCATATGTTCCAATACAAGTACAAACACTGAGTGAGTGTTGAGCAGAAAAGAGGCAGCAATTACGTTTTGAACTACACCACACAAAGCATAATTGTTTGCAAATAGAATTTTCCACAGGAATGTTAAATGCACATTGATATCCTGATAGCAAAAGGTATGAAAACAAATCGATGGCACTGCTGCAGAGAGGGGGAGAAGGTGCTCAAAAACATTGCTGTTGAATTGAGTGATTTCAGTTTGGTCCACATATACTGAGAAAACTTGCAACAAAGTTCACAACTTACTCTGCAGTACTTCAGGTTTTTATTACCTCCTGCAAATTTTAAAAAAAGTTACAAAAGCAAACTTATTTAGTACCCTGCTATGATTCTTGTGTCTCTCCTCTTCTACACACAACAGCCACTTCTTCAGGTACACCCATTCAGCTATTGTTAAGGGAAATATCTTATCAGTCAATCACATGGCATCAGCTCTTTATATAAATGCATGTTGACAGGGTCAGGATGAGCTGCTGAAGTGCAATATCTACTTACATATCTGCATGTGAAACTGTGTGCTATGGGCATTGTGAAATATTATATTCAATCTGGCACGTAATTACCTTGATCAGTAGGGTGATGTGTAATAAAACATGCACTTTATATTTCCGTGTAATAATGGGCAATGTGCAATATAATGAGGACCTGAACTCCCAGGCATCTAGCACTCACTTTAGCACTATGGCACTTTAATAAGCACTCCAGCACTTTATAACTCATTATAATTTCCATGGTCCCCCAACTCCCAACTCCTGGAATATTTCGGACTGCATGGTGTTTAGGTTGTCCACGGTTTGTGCATCTTTCCTGTCTTTTCATATGCTCTGTGGGTTTTATTCCTATTAGTGATCTGTGTTTTTGTTTTATGTGTTGACACCAACCTGCCAATTAGCCACTTGGCTATAATCCCATGTATTTACATGTAAATGTCCATTATTGTAACCTGACACGCCAGACGGACAGTTCCATTTATCTGTCACGGAAATATTCAGGAGTCCATCTGGGAAAGAGCCGCGCAAAACTGTTTTTAGGGGCAGAAACTTCAAAAACAACTGCAGCTGGTGATTGGACAATCAATCTGCTCGTCACACTCATCACAGACCAATCCATATCAAGCCACAGTATGACGTAGCAGCTAGACCCTATTGTTAGCCGTTAGCTCAAATTACATTTCAGTCCTTAGACTATCATCTTACATTAAATTATACAACACAGATGAATCATTTACCACCTATATGTGACATGAACCTCATCAATGACAATCCCCACCAAGTTCTCCTGGTAAACTTTGGAGGAGAGCATATTTCACCAGGTATCACTGAGTAACCATGACTACAACAGACTAACTGGCATCGTCCGCAGAGGATTTCACATTCTCTCCTAGTTTCCCAGCAGTGATCCCAGCTTGCCTGCTTCTCTGATTTGATCGTCCATGAGGGCAACCAACGGAGACACAATCATCACAATCGGGTTTGGAGTCCTTCCCATCTTTTTCATGACCAGAGGAGCCAGTAGGTAGATCAAACTCTTACCGAAACTGGTCGGGAGAAGAGCAAAATCATTTTTTCCAGTAAGAAAAGCTTTAAGTGACGTTGTTCGCTCTTTTTTTAGAGAAGAAATTGAGTCCATTTCTGATAAAACTGCTGATATTTCCGCATTCACGAAGACCGCTTCAGAAGCTGCCTCAGAGGCTAATGCTGCCACTGCATCCTGGAACACTAGCTTCCAGTTGCAGGGGATTTTTGCACTTTTGAGCGCTACCCACATGTTTAGCTGTATCGATTATTCCAAAAATGCACAATCCTTACAAGTCATACCTTGTTGTAAATGTGACTAATCAGGCTTTGAACGACGTTAAATACAAGACCAATTGACATGTATAGTATACAGTATATATAAAATATTTATTGTTTGATGTATCAATATTCACAGTTTTATGTTTAATTTGAGTATAGGAAATGGTGTTCTTCTTTGGCAACGGCATGGGTGGAGAGCCCAGACAGAATCCTCACATTTGTGGTCTCCTGTACTTCAAAGTACTGACACAGCTATGCTCAGGCTACAAAGCATCTGCAATACTCATACACTTGATGCAGAACTCGATACAGATAACAAGCAGTCTCACATATTAATGAGAAGAATCAGCTCTCAGCATCTTGCACTCTTTTTATCAGCTGGTGTTGCCTTTAAATATCCCTTCCATCATGCAGCACCCTTGATTTTTAGTGTGTGATGGAGACTGTCAGAATATACTATACTTATGTTCTCCATGAGATTGCTGTTTACATGGTGGCACCAATAAAAAAATACAGTAAAGAGGAAATACAGCAGGCCGTTTCCCTCCCTGAGCACTACAGCCTCATTACCCCGGCTGAATGTAACATTGAGTGAATGTCAATGTTTCATTGCATATTGAACTGACTCCAGGGCTGCGGCAGTGAAGCTGTTCCAGGCTGCAGCCAGACAGATGAGCTGTGAGAAACTCCTGTCAACATCCTGCTCTTCTCCAGTTTGATTTTTATGTTTTTCCGCCGCTTTTACACCTCGACTTCCCGGATGTCAGGTGTCCATATGTTACTCTCTGTGAGCTGCCTCTTAATCCTGCTGAATGTGACACAGGACTTCATATTTTGCTGACATGAACAATGTTTCTGTGTTTTCCCACCAAAGGTCATGACTGATGTTCGTGCCAGAGCCCCTGCTGGAGTCAGAATCAGTGCTGATGTTTCCTTGTTGATGTCTCTGCTGAAGAAACAAAGTAACACGAGCATATCCCCCTTTATATGATCCCAGGGGGACTCACGTCGTTGTTGTTGTTGGTGTATCTCGGTGCATAGGTGCCTAATTATGGAGCAAAAAGGAGACACTCCTTTGACAGAGTTCATCTGCATCCTCCAGCAGATAAATTCAAAGCATCTCAAAACGACGTTATCACAGTTGTAGCAAATAACGCTGTCTCATATTCACAACATCAATTAAACACTGACTGTTTATGATTGTCTTAGTGTCGTATTTTGTCTTTATGAAGCCTTAGGATTCATCAGCTTCACTGGAGGCTTCAGTCTTGAATTATGCATGACACTGCTGTAAAAGCATTCGAGAGTAATAACGGTTTATTACTGTCTTTAAAGCCCGCCACGACATGTTTATGGCGGCTTACATCGCCCTGGATAATGTCAAGTTGTCATGATAAACCTCTGCAGTGGTGTCAAGATGCAGCCTAAGTGACATTAAGCAAATGGCAACCACTTGTTGTAAAATTTAAATCAGCATAATGAGCTCTCAGGACATGATTATGGCTGTGTTATAACATCAGACCAACAAATTAGTGGCTGACAAAAGACATTTTCTGTTTTTTTGTTTTTTCATTCAGGGATCATATGGTTCAAAATGTTTGACCTGGAGAAAATAGGAGAGGTATCTGAAAGGCTGTAAACTTAGAAACTGTAGATTTTAGGGGGTCTGGGTGATTGATTCAGTATTTTTTTTTGTTTAAATGAAAGTTACCAGAAAAGATATCACAACAAGGACTAAAGGCCTGTTTAATCAGTTTTTAATTATTATCTCTTTCTACTGTGTAATGAATGGGACTTGCACTTTAAAGCAGGAGGAGATTGGCGTCTAAGGACATACTTCAAAACTTAGTTCTCTAATGCACAAACCCCATTTCCAATGAAGTTGGGACATAAATAAAAATAATACCATGATTTTGAAATACTTTCCCAACTATATCCAATTGAATACACTACAAAGAGAAGATATTTAAAGTTCAAACTGATTTACTGTTTTTGCAAAAATTCACTCATTTCGAATTTGATGCCAGCAACACGTTCCAAAAAAGCTGGGACATGGGCATGTTTACCACTGTGTTACCAAACCTTTTTTTTTTTTTTTTTTTTAACAACACTGAATGTGTGTTAGGGAACTGAGAACTCTAATTGTTGAAGCTTTGTAGGTGAAATTTTATTCCCATCTTGCTTGATGTACAACTTCAGCGGCCAGGATCTCTGGTCTGAACTGCAGTCTAGTACCTGCACACTTTTGCTACAAAGCTGTGCTGTTGTAACACATTCAGGTTATAGCTTAGCATTGTCTTGCTGAAATAAGCAGGGAGGTCCCTGAAAAAAGAAGCCACTTGGATTGCAGCACATGTTGCTCCAGAACTCATATGAACTTTTAGCACTAATGGTGTCTTCACCGATGTGCAGGCTACCCATACCATGGGCACCAACACACCCCCATACCATCACAGATGCCGGCTTTAGGTCTTTTCTCTTTAGCCCAGAGGACACCACGTCCATGATGTCCAAAAACAGTTTGAAATGTGGACTCATCAGACCACAGCAGACTTTTCCACTTGGTGTCAGTCCATCTCAGATGAGCTCGGGCCCAGAACAGCCTGCAGTGTTTCTAGATGTTGTTAATATATAACTTTGGCCATGGTAGTGTTTCAACTTGACCTTGTAGATGTAAAGATGAACTGTGTCAACTGACAATGGTTTTCTGAAGTGTTCCTGAGCCCATCTGGTAATATCCTTTGCTTAATGGAGTTTGTTTTTAATGCAGTGGTCCCTGAGGGATTGAAGGTCACAGGCATTCGGTGTTGGTTGTCAGCCTCATCACTTACATGCAGAGATTTTTTCTTTTGATGACATTATGGGCTGTTGATGATGAAATCCCCAAATTCCTTGCAATTTTACTTTGAGAAGCAAATGTTGGACCAATTGCTCACACAGTTGTTCACAAAGTGGTGAACCTGGCCCCACCCTGCTTATGAATGACTCAGCCTTTCAGGGATGCCCCTTTTATACCCAATCATGGCACTTTCCTGTTTCCAATTAACCTGTTCACGTCAATGTTCCAAACAGGTGTTTGCTAAATATTCATTGGGTTTCCTGGTCTGTAGTCAATGAGTCAATTGCTCTGCCTCTGTTAATTTTTGTAATTATACCTAGCATATCTAAATAACCTGAGGAACTATTTTGTGTAATGAATGTTGTGAATGACAGATGTGTTATTTTTCACAGATTGTAGAGCCCTCTGGAGGAAATCTAAGCAGCAGGAATATATAAATATGATTATCCCAACTTGTCTTGTTAGCGTGATGAGTGCTGCCATGTTAGCCAAAGAAGAAGAAAGTTTCTTAAAAAATGCAGTTTGGCAATCCTGTTCAACACCGGCCCAACAACTCCGCTACACTTGTGCCTGTGGCAGGATCATGAATTCATCAGATCTTTTGAGTCCATCCTCCTCAGCCTGCCCAGTTATCTTTGATATATTCTGTCTTTTTGGGTTTTCAGCATGCTGCTAATAAGCAGAATGTCTAACTCTGAATTTTTGGGGTTTCTTCGAGGTGTTTTTTTGGCTTACAGCGCTGGTGTTTCCTTATGCACATGCTTGATGAAAGGAGAAGCTCAGATCAGATGAAAGCAGCAGGAACAGCCCCGCTCTCTTATACCAGCTTGGATATTCATTTGTAAGTTCAGCGTATGCTAAATGTTAAACTTCTGCCATTGCGGTACATTTTAAACGCTGCAGGATTTCAAAGATGGTCTGTTTGCAGAGGCATGTATAGAAAGGAAGGTGCAGAGTCACAAGTTCAGTAGGAAATTAGTGCCAGGGGCATAGTTTTTCCTCATGCTCAATTATTCAGATGCTCTGTGGTTGAAAAATAAGAGTTTAGGTGAACGTCTGTGTTCAAAACGTGGACAGCAGCACAGGTAACACAGGAATAACAGAGTACAGCCGTGGAACAGGAGCTAATTGACGTCTTTTCTCATTATATCCCCACTGCTGCCTTACCTGTTTTATTTCAGTTGAAGGCCGTTGTGCATGTTAACAGTTCTTAAAGAAATTAAAGCTCTGCAAAGGCCGATG
Source organism: Cetoscarus ocellatus (assembly GCA_037902135.1). Classification (NCBI taxonomy): domain Eukaryota; kingdom Metazoa; phylum Chordata; class Actinopteri; order Labriformes; family Labridae; genus Cetoscarus; species Cetoscarus ocellatus. Next base: position 70,765 of record JBAMNC010000278.1, read on the forward strand.
TAATGGTTAAATGAAAAGATAGTCCCGCCTCATTTATGCTCCCTTCAGTGTGATAATAGAAACGTTTAAGTAATGACAATAATAACGACAGTATCTTGAATAGACAAAGAGATGTACATGTATCTAAAGGTGGCTTTACAGAGGGACATACAAAGACAGACAACATAATGGACCAAGTCCATAAGCAGAGTTCAAACAATGGAGGGCCATGTACTTGTGTCCTTCACATTAGAATGGAAATGAAAAAATATACACTATAGGCTTCAGTCTTGTTTGACTCTTTACTGTTCATTTGTGCACTTTGTTCAATACTCATACAAACACAAACAGAACTCACTGCCCTTGCTCTTAAAACAGACCAAGGATAAGTGGATGTCAAGGTCAGTCCAGATCCTCTAGTTCAGAGGTAGGCAGCCACATGTGGCCTGCCAACTCACCTAATGCTGCCTGCCAGTCAGTTTAAGATGTCGAAAAAATACTTGTTCATTAAGAAGATCGAATGAAATGTGATAACACAAAATATGGCTTCATTTTAAGAAAATAGAGCCATAATTGTCTGTAGTTGTTTCTGTAAAACTCCATTTGATGCATCTGGTAAAACAAATAAAAATGTAAGTACAAAACACTTAAGGGCAACAAATCCCCCCCCCAACAAACCAGTTTTGGGAAATTTCGAAACTCTCCAGTGCAGACCAAAAATCTGAATTCTGGTCCACTTTTAATGGGGTCTCAGTTTGCTTCCAAGCAAAGCAGTGTCAGATTCTCCATGGGTATGAAAGCCGTTTCAATCAAACAACAGCCAAAGAAGAGAAACAAATCAAAAACAGTGCATTGTGGGCTGAACTTGGCCCAAAAACAGCAAGCACAAAGTAGCTTTAATAGACAGTTCAAAACAGAGTGTGGCTAACATTAGTGAACAGGCAGAGGAACACATAGACATTTGAAAAATAAAGTGCCCAGACATTTTTTTGCCAATTCACATTTGACCCAACTTGCTTTTACCTAAACTCCCACAATTATGCAACAACTCAATACAACCCAACTTCTGTATTTCACTATCAGTGTGAGTATTTGATGGCTGTGTTGTTTGCCCATTTTTGTTTCTTCTCAGATAATCCCATCTTTTACCTCCAAGCTCAACATTCAGCAGGTATTTCTTGCATTAACACCTGTTCTTCAGGGCAGAAACTGTCTTGATACATCTTATTTGAACATATTTTGCATTTAGCCTTGGTGTAAAGCAGCTATGTGAGTACACTGTATATTCAGACTTCATGGAGCCTGTAAATTGCAGATTCAAAAATACAAAATGTATGTTGAGGTATTCTCCTTGGTTTATATTTCCCACCAAGGGCTTGTAAGCACGCTCCATAAATTACAAAAAGCAGACAGCAGAAGAGAAACAGCTTCAATGCTCCATCAAGCTTTTTGCTTTCTTAGAAGGTCACAGGCAACTTCATCACTGACAAATGCTACACCTGTGATATATAAAGCTGTATCTGTGTTGGAAGGGTGAATTGCACATCTTTAATATTTCTTAAAATTAGGACTGCCACACCTTTCAGAGCTCCTGTGAGGGGGTTTCCATGGTTATGAAACGGGCTGTAGTAAACACTGAAGCAAAAACAGTAAAACATATATGTTTAATATGATGAATGACTTAAGAACAGGTTTTATTTACTTAGCGTTCTTTTTTTTAAAGTTATTTCTGAGATACTGCACCAGTTAAAATATTTAAGATCTGCTCTGTTTGATTTGAAGATTTGTAGAAATACCTCTAGATCTTTTTCTCATTATAACCATTTTTAATATTTTCAATTAATTTTTAACACAAAAACCTCTAGCCGACAATGTCATGTTTGTAACTTAAGTCTACGTGCGTCATGCTAAGTTCTCCAGAGGGGAGAGAAAGGAAGTCTGTGAAAGATGTTTAAACTTCTTGCCACTATTTTACACCAGTGTGCAGCTAATTGACAGAACTAGTCGTCTGCATGCATACCTTGGTTGTAACAAGTGGTTATTTGACCTAATGTTGCCTTTGTATCATCATCCATCTGTTCAACCACTGTGACCATTCTCCCATCTACAGGACATTTTCAACCAGAGAACTGCCACTGGATATTTCCACTTTTTTTGACTATTACCTCCAAACCCTGGAGATGGTTGCGTTTCTAAAAAATACTCAGACCAGTTTATCCGGCACCAACAACATGCCACATTCAAAGTCACTAAAATCACCTGTCTTACCCATTTTGATGCTTGGTTTGAACTTTAGTGGGTCATCTTGACCGTGTCTATATGCCGGAATGCATGCAATGTGACTGGCTAATTGCCCATATGCGTAAAAAAAACAGCTGAAGGGGTGTATATGCTAAAATATCTTTTGAATGTCAATATTGTAAATGAAAAACATTTGTGATATATTTCTAAATGTAATTACCCACCCTTATAGCAAAAAAATGATTCATAGTGGAAAAAAAGTTTAGCTATTTCTCAGCAAATTCTAACCTTTCAAGAGCCAAAAAAAATTAATTAAAAAAAACAATTTTAAGGTTCTTCTATTAGTTTTTAAATGTCTTAATGGTCTTGGGCCAACTTATTTATCTGACCTGCTTTTACCCTATCAACCCTCGCGGACTCTGAGGTCCTCCGGCACCGGCCTTTTAACCTCGAGTAAGCCTGAAAACACACGGGGAAGCGGCTTTCAGTTATTATGGTCCCCGACTGTGGAACAGCCTCCCGGAAAGCCTCAGGGCCGCAGAGACTGTTGAGGTTTTTAAAAAGAGGCTCAAGACTCACCTTTTTAATCAGGCTTTTAATTGATTTTTTAATTATTCTTAATTTCTTTTACGCTCTTACACTTCTTTATGTTTTATCTTTAAGTTATGCTTTTACTGTTTTAGTCCCTCAGCTCTTAGCTTTTATACCTCTTACCCTATTTTACTGTTTTAGTCTGTCAAATTTTTCGCTTCCACACGTTTTACCTCATTTTACTGTTTTAGTCCCTTAGTCTTTTAGCTCCAGTGTTTCCTCACGGGGGCCCGCCAGGCTGGGGGTTGTCTCTAGTCTACCGCTGGGGGTGCTGTCCCGTGGACGGCTCTGACCCGGGTGGCTAGTGGGCTCAGTGCCTTGGTGTGGGGCCTCATGTGCCCCCGGGTCGGGGTGGTCTCTGTGGCGGCGCTCCCTGTGGTCATCGACTGTGACTTCCCTTAGCCTGGTTGGCCCCCAAAGGTAGTTTCTTCCTCACCTCAGGTCACGGTGACCAGCCATGTCTCTTTAGTGACAGCTTGTGTGTGTGTGTGTGTGTGTATGTGTGTGTATGTGTGCGTAAGTGTGAGTGTGCATGTGAATGTATGTATTAATTTATGTTTGTATATATGTGGGGGTGGGAGGGTCTGGTTTTTCTGTTTCGCTTTGTTGTTTTTAATTGTCTGTGAGGCACTTTGTGCTGCCCAGTGTATGAAAAGTGCCATAGAAATAAAGATTGATTGATTGATTGATTGATTGAAAAAAAACGATAGAGCAAAAGTTATTCTACAGAGAGAGTGCCAAAAAATGTTACGTTCCAAAGTTCTGCCCTGGGGCTTTAAAGGGTTAGTTTGGTGTTTTTGAAGTTGGGTTCTACCAGGTACATGCCAACAGTCGGTGAAGTGGCCAAAGGGCTTCCTGCAGCGCTGTACCTTTATGGAGAACAAGCTGTGACTGTACGCAGCTGTTGACTGGTACAGTTTTTTTGTGTATTGTAAAACATTTATGCAAAACCAAGAAACAAAACTATGTGGGTTGAGTCTACTTTTGGCACTATTTTACAATGTAGCAAATAGCTATGTGTTCTACAACTGTGTGCACTGATATCTTCAATCCTGTGTTTCACTCTATGGACTCAGGAAGACATAATGATGAATGAAACTAACACTAACTAAAACAAAATTACTAAATGAATTATGTGATAAAGTGTAAAGAATATGAGAATCAAATTTCAAAATCATTGGATAAAAACTACTGTCATCAAGCCAAAGTTATGTGATAAGATAAAAGAGGGTGGAAGAACACATTGCCATTTGCTGCATCATGAAATAGTACCTAACACTGAGGAAAAATAAAGCGCTCTATAATTTTTTACCCAATCATGTTTTTGACCCAACATAGTTTTGTGGCTCATTTTTATGTGAAACTGACACAGTTATGAGAAATATTTGTACCCTTTAACAGCAGTGTTCCTTTCCAGTGGCCTGGACTTATATTCATTTAAGGTACAGCACTGCTGAAATTTTTTTTAGCCAATTCACTGACTGTTGTCAAGTATCTGATACAACCAGACTTTAAAAATTCTGATCCAACCCTTTAACTTGAGATCATATTATCCCACCCTCCTTAATTTTTGTGCTTTCTGTCATATTCCTTCCATATAAATCACTCTGGTTTCCATTGCATTACTTATTCATGGACATTTTCTCATGCTGAAATAACCACAGTTGAAACCTGCGATGTGAAGTGGGTCTGTGAGTGGGAGAAAATAGTTCCAGACGAGCTCAGTATCACTCAGAAACACTCCAGCAACAACAAAGGGGAAATGAGATGTGACTTGCATAAAGAATGATTATCAGGAAACAGACTCAGACAAGTGGATGTATGATAAGTCCCTGTGCTGCACCATCTTTTTTCTGACATCTTTCTCAGGCCTGGAAATAATACCCTCGCTCTGCAAGGCCAAGCTGAGCAAGGCTGGGCAGCAGGGAGGCTGAGGGTGACTGCTGTGAATACTGCTGTGCCAGTGTTTGTCAATGATGTATCGTGTGTAGCATGAGGCAGCAGCTCAGGGGTAGATTACTTTCCTAAACAAGGCAACGGTCTTAAAGGGTGAGTTACTGCCCGGGCTATTGGTTTCTCTTCCTGGGTCCCCTGACAGCAGTAGCATCTTAATACTGGCCACCGACCAAGGCAGCAGCTTCTTTGCCAAGTGGTCTGTCCTGCTATAGCACAGCAGATATAGAGGAAAGCTACAGACAAAGAAATTAACATCCACAACACAATCAAAGTTGGTGAGAGATGTTCAGTCTTAGACATCAGAACTGCTCCTGCGTCAGGGATATCTATCCACTATACCAGATGGTGACTGACTCAGCCAATTTTCAGGACTGTCATATGTGGTTAGATCCAACCAAGGCTCTAAAACAGCTTGCTAGCTAGGTGTACCTTGAGCAAAAGCAGAGGCCAAAAGCTGTTTCCAGATAACCATCCACATTGGTAACAAACCTACATGGACAGGTGATCTATACTTTAACGAAACGTTTGGCAAACTTGTACGAATTCAGAGGGCCAATGTCCTGAGATTGGCACAATCTTTTCAAAACTTAGTTATGAAGAAATGCTCCTGGAAAAACAAGACTGGGCGTGATTCACTGAGGTTACTTTGTTATGCTAAGTTTGGTTGACTTGATTCAATTTGTGGGAGCCCATTGGGATTTGCACCAGCCCGTACCCCATAAGGGACAAAGCTGATGGATGGATGAATACACTTAGTGCACTCGTATTTTCAGTAACATGTAATAACATCTTGGAAAAGCATTGCCAGATTTTTCTACTGATATAGGCAGCCAGATTGATAAAAACAAGCCCAAAACAAGCGACCTCCAGCTATTTTTTTTTTCCTAATGTGATATATTACTTTTCTTTTAAAGATAAATCTACATAAAGAGTGTTTTGATTTTGATCTACATTACATTTCAATCCCACTGACATTTTTCTTATTTGGCTCTTAATTTACTTATTCAACATCATTTGTTTGGAGGTGGAACATCCTTTTCTTTATACAAAAGTGAAGGGAGGGGCTACCGTTATTCATAGCTGTGTTATTGCTGTCTAACCTTGATTTTTGTAACCAAACAGACATAGTCAGGCTTTTATCTAAGTTTTACAGCTTTATTATGGTGAAAACAGTAATAGTTACATTAGCAATACATTTAATTCTGGCTATAGGGATTTATTTTTGGTGGCAACATCATTTATGCCATTTTTTTAACAGTAAAAGTTACATTTGTATTTGGATTGGGATAAAATAGTTAGTGTAACTTCGCAAACGTCATATCTTTGGCACAAACCACTGCAGACGTGCTTGTAAGTAGGTCAACAAAACAAAGCAAAGGCGCTGTTTAGGAGAAGAAGAAGACAATAAGATGATAGTAGAAGATAACGCAACACAACACAGTAAAAAAAACAAGTCACAACAAGCACACAGGACTGTTTGGAGCTGCTGAAGAGTTTATCTGATAACTGTAGGCAGAGGCAGGCTAATACTTCCCATTGACTCCCAGGCATTTGAGCTAAGCTAGTTAGAGGTGGGCAAGCTTTGTCCATCTCTTACTTGTTACTGCATACGCAGTCGAACGAATGGTGTCTGTCTGCTTGTCGTGGACTTGGGACTGTGGCAAGACATGGGGAAAAAAAACATTGGAGTATCCCTTCAATAATGATAACAGATTATTTATCATCAATATTAGATGATGAATAATGTGTAATGTGCTTTTGATCATTTATTTCCTTACTGTTGTCTACACTGTAAACATAGTGAATATTGCACTGAATCTTGATTTGAAGAAAATCGTGAATCAAATTGGAATTGCAATATGTGCCAGAAAAATCGCAATGAGATCTTTTCCTAAAATCGTTCAGCCCTATTGGAAATGCAAAAGTATTCCACACAAGTCTTCTATAAGTTAAGTTTGCAGCTTTGGATGTGGCAAAAATTTAGCAAAATCCTCAATAATAGTCACCTTAGTATAACTCTTGTGTGAAACAGAAGTGGCAACATGACACAGTGATATCAGCACTGGAAAAAACTGGCACACAGTGTGACATAATAGACCAGAACAACTTTTTTTCTATCACATAAACACTGTAAACACTGTCACTGAAAATCTTTACAAACCTAGAACACAGTGTGAGTGTCTACAAAAGGTCAATATGTGAAAGAAATTGTAGGCTCTCAGAGATGCCAGCCGTCATGTGGACCAGTCGGGCAAACTGTTTGCAGCAGAGTTTGGCTGCTTGAATGATGGCACCCCCCTTAGTTAAGTGCGGCCCCGACCCTGTAGTGAAGATAATTGTGCTTTAAAGCTTTTCTGTAACCTGTTGCCTCTGAACCAAGGCTTACAGTGAAATTGCAAGAAGTCCAGAACGACTTCAGCAGTAGGTCCATAACCTTTAATGCGCACTTTCACTTCTAAGTTTGTGTGAGTTGCTGTTCATGTGCAAAGGGCCTGAGTTGTTCACACAAACTTGACGCTGACATTTTACCAAAACTCCAGTCCCCTCTCCCAGCTTCTCCCCTTTTCCTAAAGTCCCAGCTTGGCAGACCAACCTCCCTCTGACATAAATTTCCAGTATTTATTTGTTTGTTTTGGCTTGAAATATTCAGTTCTCGCTGCCAAACCGACTCTCCCTTCATAGACCAGGCATCCATGTGACAGCCCATTCTCCCATAGGCTCGCACGTGGCCATGATAAATTAGCTTAATGCCGTGCAAATATTAATCACACTGTCACCACAGCTGAGCAGGGAAGCAGTTTAGAACTGCAGCCGCTGCGCAGCCTCATTTATCAAACCCTGGAGCTTTCCTCCTATGCAAACCCTGCTGCTGGCTGTCTCCAAAACACAAGCTGTTCCCACCCAGTTTTCTAATACCACGACTGACTTCAGCCGCTTCCTGATGGCACAGTTAGCTGAGGTGAAATTGCACTGCCTCTCAGATGCATTAAAACCTCCAGACAATGTGATTCAGAAGTTAAGGTTAGGTTTAGAAAGTGTTCACAAAGGTAATTTAAATATTTCTGTACAGAGTTGAGTTTTCCCAAAACTTTAGGATATATTTTGAGATGCACGATTTTGGATTTTTGCCGATTCCGATATTGATACAGATATTATTTGTTCTAGCGTACAAGGCTCGATTTAATTAAAATTGACCTGTTCCTTCCATGGTTACAGTTCATCTGTGTTAGAAACAGATGTAAAGCAAGAAAAAAACAAAAACAATATAATTCTCTAATCATTGACACTTTGGACATTCAGCAATGATGAGGTAAACCATTGTGGTACATTGTCCATTTTGCCAATATTACAGCCAATATAAGGGATTTTTATGGCCAATATATTTGGCTAAAATATCAGCTGTACATATCTGAAAAACTGTTCATATCTGCAAATACTAATAATCAGCTCTTTAGGCAAATATCTGCAGATTATATTGTCCGATATTATTTTTCTTCCCCAGATATTTTTGTCACTATTGCAGATAATTTTCAAAAGAAATCTGGTGAAGTTAATTGCTGTGTATGAATGAAATAAAGTTAAAATGCAGTCCTTGAAAGTTGCACCTCCTCAAACAATTTGGGTTGCCTTGAATTTGTTCCAAAATGTCTCCACAAACTTGTTTGCTTTTTTCTTTAGATCAGGAGTCAGATGTTCTGGGACAATTATTGACCGTTATTTTCGGATGCCTTAGCAAAAACAGATGCACTCCAGTCAGAAGCTAACAATGCATAAAAGATATCACTTTTTAGAGACTTACAGTAGATGTGTGTAGATATACAACCTTTAATATATTACACTCATTGTGACTGTGAACCATGTGGTTTTATCTTTATAAGAGCAGTCTCATAATTTAATAGCCATATTACTTGTGTTTCTTAGTAGTAGTTCTGTAGTGAATATCTACACACATTTTCTCTTCTCTCTCACAGTGTAATTGTTATTTATGTTGTATCTTCCACCCTGTCAATTGTCTTGTACTGTACTGCAGCACCCAAAATAAATAAATTAAAAAAAAAAAAAAAAAAAAATTAAAAAAAAAATCAGTTAGAATCAATTAGTTGGGAAATAGGAAAGGCACCTTCGCTGCACACCAAAACACTGTTGCAGGGCATATCATAACATCCCAAAACTGATGTCTAATGACACCTGCGTGTGACGTCTCTAAATGAAATCAGAGAAACATGTTTCCTTTTTTTCAGTTTCTGTCAAAAGGACTTTATTATTATTCCTCACCCATCTTCAGTGCCAGTGGGTCATACAACTATGCAGTCATTCTTTTGTTATGCATGCCCTCTGCTCGCCTCTGCTGCTCACTGTGCCCGTGAAAGGGAAAGCCAACTTGTAAAATATGCTCAAAGATATTCACAAAGTCACCACTCACCGCTGATGAATGCAGTGGCGTGAGTGTGGCAGGAATGATTATCACCCAGGGCTGCCAGTTGAAAATGTGCAAATGGAGTGTTTATGCCTGAAAGTCTTTCAGACATTTAAGTGAAGACCTCAGAAATGACACCGCACTTCAGTCCTTCAAGTCAATAAACCGCCTCAATGAGCCAGAAGTGTTGAAAGGAAGCTATAGAACCATCTCTTAAAAATAGAGTCGCCTCCTCGTGTAGGAACATCCTGGAGGACAGAAAGGAGCAGCCCAGTGTGGGGCTGTCAGTCACCATCAGGACGTCAGGAATGTAAAGGAAATGTATAAGCTGGCCTTCTCTAACATGAGCTACTTCAACTGAAAACAGAGGGATCATATTTCAGCTTGTAGTTTCTTTGATCATATTTAACATGCTGTGTTTCAATTTTTTGCTGCTGATTATTATAGCACTTAACTCTCTATTATAGTGAAATTAGAGTTTAAAGTTTTTATTAAATTGCAGTAAATCATTTAAGCAATTTTCTGCCACAGTTTGGGTTTTAATGAGGATGTTGTCTCACTTAATGTATTAGGAAAAGTTGATATGAGATTTTTAGGGTGTTCACAGGACAGATTGGTCTGGTTTTTGTAAGCTGTTAGCACTTTTTGTATAGATGAAGGCAATTCCTCTGCTGTGTTTTATGTATCAACTGACTGACACAGGAATCAAACCAGCAACTGTCTTGCTGTGAGGCGCCCACTACACATTTGTACATATACATATATGTATATATATATATATATATATATATATATATATATATATATATATATATATATATTCATCCAGACAGTGCTCAAAAAATCATTACATCACCTGTTTTAGAAACAAGTAAGTATAAATATTTTAGTAATCCTTCAGAAAGTTGTCAAAATCTGAAAAGGCTATTCGTAGTTTTTGTATCCACATTTGAGCAGGTTCACTGGGCTTCTCAGAGAAGTCAGAAATTAATCAAGCAAAACATTCAGCACTAAAATTGATTGCAAATCAAGGAGTGCAATTAAGTAACTATGATTTAACACCTTAATCAATCAAGAAATGACAATGAGTGTTAATATTTTTTCTGTTGTTTTGTGTTTGCAAAAAAGTAAATTTGGCAGTCCTTAAAATGTAGGGATTACAAAAGTGATTATGTTTTTGAATTAAATTTCAGTTAAATATCTTCTACATACTAGTCTACCCTAACAGAAACATAAAAATACAATGCTGTTATTTTAGGCATCGACCTTATATTGAGAGGTGGTCTAATAATTTTGTTAAGCATTGGTACTTAAGAAATGTATTAGGCTGTTAAAAAAAACAAAAAAAAAACCCTAAATAGTTTAGAAAACTTTCCAAAACATGTTTAAAACTGAAAATGTTGTTGTTACTGAACATACATTTTGAACAGGAATAAAAAATTAAAACCAATTTTATCCTTTTTTTACCCAAATTTGACTTGCTTACATGGCTTCGTGGAAAGTCAGAAATTAATCAAGCAGAAAATTCAACTCCAAAATTACTCCACTCCATGCTCTATGTCCTTGTCTTTTTAAAATCATTCTGGATAGATTTTGAACAACATTTTTGACAATATTAGTTTCTTTTTGGCCCTGAACTATACTTGTGTATCATTTAGTTGCAGTGCTCACATCTATTGTAGATTAAAACCCTGATTTTCCATTTACGTTTTGATGCCCTTTGACCTTCAGGGTCATTGTAATCACTAGAAACACTTTCCACCTCCATTGAACAGATTTGTTGTTGTTGGGCTGTACAGCAGCAGCAGATTTAATGTAGCTCTCTAGCTCTGATGTTCAGTTCTGTGGTATACTGTCGCACATTGACCTTGCTCTGGAGCTCACCCTGCGGTAATCTTCACCATACATCGTAGGCCACGACATCTGGCCATAGCTTCTCTCGCCCTGGGCTGCCAACAGATTCCTCCTAATTTTGTCTCATTGTGGGAAATCGCCGTTGTAGAACAGGAACTTATTCAGTGGGACCGTTGGGAACACTTTACCCATTAGTGGCTGTGCAGTGACCTTCAGACAGTCCATCCATTACCCTTTTGTTTCTTGGACTCTTTCCTTATAGTAATAGGACAAAGGGCCAGAACGAATGAAGCATGGGAGTCCAAGTTGGAGTTCCATTTCAAAATCTGTCCTCTCACCTGTTTCCTGTGGAGCCCTTTGGTATAATAGGAACTATTTAAGTTAGTTAATAAGTAATTGGTGGTGGTTATTATTTTAATTTTTTTCTAGTTGTTATGAATGAACAAGAAGAAGAAAAAGAATCAGAGAGAAGCTGCATTCTAACAAGACAGCATGGTGAAGCTATGCATTTACGAAGTTGGCATCCTTCTCCTCAGCTCATCTGAGTCATCTGGTGGAGACGGTGAGCACAAACACAGATGTGTGGCATAAATGCTATGAGACCTCTCCCCGAAGAGATCATTTTAGAGTCTGCATCTGACCTAGACTACCCAGAAAACCACAAAGGCATTAGACTTTTCAGTCTGTGAAAGTGAAAGTGTAGTAGTATGCAGAACGGCAGGGTATTTGGGAGGTCAGTCTTACTTCAGCCTGGATTGGGGAGACAAGTCTTACTGTGAGTGGACCCTTGAGCAAAGACGTTGTTATGGCAAAATTATATTCTCTCATGTATCATGCTCTTATGACCATCTTTGTATGTTTCTGTTGTGCCTTATCCATTATGCTAATATGGTAAGAACAGTCTGTTTTACTGTTATATTTACTGCACCCAGGTGTTTCCTTTTCACTGATGAGTTGCTCACCAGAATATTCAGTCTGTACATGTTATCCCGAGAAACTGAGGAACTAAGTAACAAGGTTATCTTTCTGCTCACATTCCGACACCCTGGCCTTGTAGATGAGCTGACGTTCTCACATCACCCCATCTATGTTACTGACACTCCACAGCTTTGCTTCTTTTTGCTTCCCTATATAACATATAGTACCAATATATATAATACCAATTGTCCACCATTTTATTGCACTGTTATTCAGACAGCTCTGTTACTCTGTTGGACCAGTGCCTTTGAAGCTTCAAATAAACAACTCAGAAGACATATCTCTGACTCTGAACCATCTTTATTCACTCTCACCATGAAAGACATTAAAATTCCTTAACACTGTGTTGACCACTAGAGCAATGGGGCAACTGCCCTGGAGCCCAAAACCTTAAGACAGCCTAGTAGCCCCATTAATGCTGTCGTGTCAAGCCATAAAATTTTGTGACACTTCTCCACATTGAAGTTTGGGAGACAAAATTGGCGGGGGGGGGGGGGGGGGGGGGGGGCTGCAAAATGACCCCTTTCTGTGTGTTGTCTTCACAGGAGCACTGTGGGTGACTATCTGTGCCGTTGCGTACATGAGTAGCATGCACCATGTTACACACAATCACCTCATATCACACAGTGAATGGACTCAGACATAATGGCCCCATGGGACCGATGAAGATGTTTCAAAATGCAATGATGATGGAGCCTCATTGTGGTGCTTTTGTATTTAGGACAGCTGGTATCAGTGGAACAACTTTGTAGTTTAAGATGCCACATTACTGTCTTCTAATACTGATGTGTTGTAATATATGACATCTAATTGCCATTCTCAGCCTTTAGAAAGTCCAGCAAGGGATGCATGCTATTCGACCAATCAGGGCTCAGAATAGGGAAAGCACCATCATTGGCTGTAATCCTAATGTGCACCCGCTGTTCAGTCAGACAAGGAGGACAATCCATGTGGCTGTTCCAGCATTAGCAATGATTGCTAACACAGCCAAACAGCCAAAGACAAGAAATACAGAGGCAACTCGGAGAAGCAAGATTAATTAAGACAAGAGTGAATGAGTGGCAGCACTTCTAAAGGTTAGGTGAGCTGCAAACATAAATGTGCTTCTGCTATTGATTATGGAATGGTTGTGTATGAGAAGCTACCTTTGTGGCTCTTTTGAGGCTGACAGTAGCTACAGGAAAACAGCCTTGGCTTGTCATGGAAGGTTTTTACGAGTATAGTTGCATGTTGTCTTATGGCCCTCGAAGCTGCACCTTTTCTCCTGCCATGTCACCAGGTTGCCAGGTATCCAGGTATCATGAAAGTAGGTGTGGTGTGGCTAAACGGAATTTAAAATCGTAGTTCATGCCAATGTCTTTTAACGTGGGCGAACATAAGGGGAGTAATGGAAGAGGCGTTGTTCAAACATGGAAGGAGGGGAGTAGAGTTGCTTCACACCTCAGCTTTAACATGCAACAGGAATGTATTACAAATCCAAAGCAGTGCATACATAATACGACCCTTCCTGCTGATCATATGATACATTCAAATCAAGCCTTCAGTGTTTGTTTCCAAACTTGAAACGTGTTTATTCTTTCAGCTTTTAATCATTTCTTAAAAAGTATCCCTTTATGTTGATATTTGCACTGGTTTTACTGGAACCCACTTCAAGACACACTAACCCTCCTCTTCCCCATTTTATTTCCTCTCATCCCTGAGCATTAACCATCCCTCTCTACGACTTGTTAATCAATAATGCAGATGCATTATTGATGAATGCAATAATTATTGTAACCAAAGTGCACAACATAATTTAATGGGAATCATAAAATTCTAAATTAAGCCATTAAATGACAGTTTCTCTAGTTTAAATCTATGTTCAATTTAAATCCGCTCACTGTGATTTTCTGGCAGACATACAGAATGAAATTCTCACTCCTGTCTGAGTAAAAAGGTGATTTTCTTCTACAGTCGACTACTCTTCACTGAATATCACAGAGATCTTTTTACTTTGATTGTCCTGGCATTAAAAAAAAAATCATAAGTTTGTCATTATAAAGGAAAAAATAAGCTGGAGGTAAAAGTAAAAGAAATGGTCAATCCAGTAAAAGCTCTTACTCCATATTGATTGTACCTCCTTAAATCTATGCCAAGGCTGCAGTTTCACAATGCAGATAAAAAGGTACTTAAGACTGAGACAGCTTTGCCATGGGAAGATGCAGCACTTTGGATAAATATGACATTGATTGTTGTTTTCAGTTCATTCACTTGACATACTAGAAGAGCAGAAAATCAAATCTAAATCCTGATTTAAAAAAACAAACAAACTGAGAAGTGATTTTTTTTTTTTTTTTTAATATTCTTTGTGTTAAAGCTTCTATGAGGAGTTCAAGGTGGTTTGGAAGCAGACAGAAAATTAATGAAATCTCTTCTCAAAATAAAGACTGTTAGCCCTAAGTTTAATTACGCCTGCAAAGTACATTTCCCTGCAAGAACCTCAGGATTTGATCTCAGACAAACTGATTAACTGCTTAAAAAGTTTTTTTTTTTTGCATTTTTTATACTTTTTTTTTTTAATGAGCTGAAATCTGCCAAAAAATTGGTGTTACATTGCCAGTGTTGGGTAGTGCAACTTTCAAGAGTAATGTTTCTTTACTGTGTTACTCAAAGGGGAGCGTAGCTTGTTACACTGTGTAATAAACAATGACAAATGAGGGTATTATTGAGGAACCAGAATTTTCCTCTTTGGTTGCTTTCACACTTTCAGTTTACCGGTAACGTTGCAAGGTTGTTGTCATTTCCTCTTGGTTTGGTTAGTTTTCACACTACACCTAATCAATTGAACCAAAGCCTGTCAAATGTGTAAATTAGCCTCCTGCCACTAGTTGGGGCTGTAGATGCAATCTTTGTTCCTGCTATCTAGTCAGTTGTTGCATTATGAGCTGTATATACAACCAGCTTTGAGTAATAACATTATTCAGCACAAAGAAGTTTGGAAGTACTGTATGCCACAAAATAAAGATGAAACTGCATTTAGGCTGCATCAGGTGGCAATTCCATATTGGCCGATGTATAGACATATTCCACATTATTTGTTGATGTTAACCATTTGAGAGGACCGCAGGCTAGCAACACTCTGTTTGATATTGTCAGTGAAGGCATGTTAGATTTTCTGTTGAGCAACCAAATCCATGCCACAATCACTCCCTTTTGGTTCACTTGCCTTTTTTGGTCCTTAATTGGTTTGGATGGCTGTCACACACCCCACGTGATTTTGTTAACATAGCTCCCACTTTTTTTTATTTGAGGATTTCAGATTATAGATAACGGGAGATGACTGACATGGCTACATCGCATGGAGTCTGCATTTTCTGTCATTCCTGTATTGGTTTGTCATAAAACTGTATCAATTAGATTGGTGTGAGGAAAGACAGAACAGAAGACAATAGGTTGCTGGTTCAATCCCCCTGTCGGTTAGAGCCTTTCTTGGTTGGCTGCTGACCTGTTGAGATGACAGATCCAGGGTGTACCCCAACTCATGCCCAGTGTCAGCTGAGATAGGCTCAAGCCCAAAAGGCATATAGATAATGAACGGATGGACATGCTTGGGGTGGTGGTGCAGCAGGTAGGCTGTGTGCCTCACAGCAAGAAAGTTGCTGGTTTGAAACCCTGCATCAGTCAGGATCTTTCTGTGTGGAGTTTGCATGTTCTCCCTGTTCATGTGTGGGTTCAACCCGGGCACTCCAGATTCCTCCCACAGACCAGAAAGCATGCTTTTTAGGTTAATTGGTGACTCTTAATTGCCCTTAGGTGTGGATGAGTGTGTGAATGATTGTCTGTCTTTCTATGTGGCCCTGTGATTGGCTCGGATAGGCCCCCTTAAAGGGACAAGCAGTGTAGATAATGGATGGATGGACGTGCTTGGGACAAGATCAGCACATATGAAGTACCATTTTATCCACAGTGGGCACCAAATTTGACAAAAAAAAACAAAAACAAAAACAAAAAAAAACTGCATTTACAGCACTCTATGCCACAAGCCAAGCTGTGGCCATTACCCTTACATTAACCCTGATTTAAACTTTGAATAGCAGTGAGTAGGGTTGCGAGATTCAAATTTCAGGGCATAACTTGAAGTCTAAACACAAAAAGTGAGGACATTAAACTTGAAAAGAAAAGGCCACATGATGTCATTCATTTAACTAGAAGTCCCGGCAGTTGTATATTCAGAAAAAGGTGAAACTGAAAAGATAAATGTGATCTTATCCACCCTTGGGTCTTAACCTGATTACTGCTATTAAATCAAATTAGCCTAAAGATAAATGACTTAATCTCCATACATTTGCTTTGTCAGTATGTTTTGTTTTTGCACCGCTCCTGAGAAGGGATTTGCTTATGCGTAAGGTCCGACTGGTGCTGATTAATCTCCGCCCTCGCCGCAGCGTGCTAAATCTCATAAGTTTCAATTCGCAGCAGGTAGCAACATACACAAAGACGCACACAACAAACAAGCGTAACGGGATGCCGCTCCCTACATCTGCCTGTCCTGTACGTGTCTGTGTGCTGAGCCTCATTAATTGGTTTCGAAGATGGAGAGATAGATAGCTTAGATTAGTCCTCCTCGCTCTCAACACTTCATCTCTCCCTGGTGTCTTCCCCTCCCTCTCTCTCCACCTCCATCACTGAACTTTCTACCAGCAAATTGAGTCAGGCCCTCTTAATTAGATTGTTTCTCACTGCATTTCTAATATGTGACTAATTAGAGGCAGGCAAAAAGGAAGGGGAGATTGCCCAGCCTTGCACCATGGTTGAATCTGAGGATTTATTAGAGAGACCAACATCAGGTCAGTCGGCAGTTGAATTAATTTGTCAATTTATGGCACGTAGCAACACTTTGTACCAGCAGGCTAAGCTCCCCTATAGAGTCGTGTATGTAACTGCCTTCAGGGCTTAAATATAACTGCAACTTTGCACGCGTATGCCTCCTCAACATTCAAATATGTCATGTAATGAAAGGTCAGTGATAGGTCAAGAAGACTGGCTAAGGTAGTCTGTGGTAATGTGATTCCAAAGAATCTTATTCACAGTGGATGAAGATAAGATCCAGTGACAATGACCTATAATCTCCAAATCTGTTCACTTCATCTTTGAATCAGAGTAAACATCTGAGCACAACTTGAAAATCCCTTAAAGCAATAATAGTCCTTTTCATTGTGCATTTACACAGAAACAACAAAGCTCCATCATTCCAAGAGGGTGTAAAATCCACGTCCATTCCAGGCAGAAACCTCTAGAGCTAAAAATGGAGGCACATGTGAAAGTGCCAAAACCTGTAGTACCCCAAGATCCCACTTGTGGTTGGCAGCAAACACTCAAATGACTGTATGTGGGATAAATTCTGATCTCAACAGCCGGTTAAAAAAAAAAGTGTCAGTCTAAATAATCAATTCATCTTTGTTCTCTCACTGTGAGGGGGGGAGAATTTTTAATGTCATTTAGGATATTCTGCAGATTTTAGAAACTCAACATTGCTGTTGGTCAGACAGCTCTGTCAGTTTGTCATGGAAAACTCCCAGAATGCCCCTCTAGTCCATGCCACCCTGGAGACCCTCCTACATTTCCTAAACTGGATTCCTTTAGGGTGTATCTTTGAAACCAAACTGATCAGCACGTTGGTTTATCAGTTCTTAAATGTGCCCATGTTTCTTTGTGGAGTTTGCTTGTTCCCTTTGTGCATGTGTGGTTTTCTTCCAGACACTCCGGCTTCCTCCTTCAGACCAAAAACATAATCATTATGTTGATTCATGACTCCAAATTGCCCTCAGGTATGAGTGTGAGGGTAGTCGTCTGTCTCCCCGTCTGGCCTTGGGATGTGGCTGATGACCAGTTTTGGGTGGACCTCGCCTCTGGCCCAGTGTCAGCTGGGATAGGATTTTTGTTTTGTATTTTTTCAAATGAATTTTTCAGTTTGAATTTGCTGCCAGACTTTTGTAAAAAACTTTTGATCTTACAGAGACATTTGGGTCACAAAAGCCTGCATTCACATATCAGCAGATAGTTGCTGATGTTGACCAATGTTGAGATATTATTAAAATTTCAGTGAAAGTACATTACCAGGGTCAAATTTGTAGTGATCAATGCTGTGTTCTATATATTTTATATATAGTATTACTCACTGCAACACATAATTATTCTTCCATTCTTCGTTTCAGAGACAAAATGGTGGAAAATAAGCATTTTTTTACTAATTATACATGAACAATCCCTGTTTTAATAAGTATTTAGGTTAACCAAGGGCAAAGACACACATCACACAGTATTTAGGCTGAATCATTTAAAATGTTACGTGTCATCCCATGTTGAAAAATGAAGTCAAAGAGATCCCTAACTGGCCAATTAGTATCCATCTCCACCCTCATCAAGGCCAATTAATTACAGAGGCTGGAATGAAAACAACGATACGCAGCAGGCCCACCGGAATAGCATGTGATGCAGCTCAGATGCACTTAGCACCCTAATAAAAGCTGACTGTGATGGGGTGACGCCAGGGTCAGTCAAGGTGAAGGCTCGTTAAGCTCTGGGTTTTGGATGGAAGACAACCAGCGGATTCTGGGACTCCCTGAGATAATCAGCAGCACTGGAGCTCTGCGAGGCTACAAGGGCCTTGGAAACAGGAAGAAATAAAATCAATACAGCCTCAGCGTGAGTGGCACAGACCACACATGCTAATGCCTCTCACAGCCACTGCTCCACCTGTGTCAAAGCTACGATAAACCCACTCATCCTTATCTGCAAGTCTCCCTGAAGATGTAAAATATGAAGCAGAAAGACTTACCTTCGGTTTAATTTTCCACACTGAAAGCTTGCCATGGGCCAGGAGTGCTAATTAGATTGATTTCAAAGATCCTAGTCATGGATCACTGGCTGGAGCTGGAAAGCAGAGTAAAAGTGTCATATGGTACATATATAATGGAATTATCTTCTGCAGAGGCCCCTACAAGCAGAAATGATATGTGTTCTTCATTATAACTGATTTTTTTTTTTTTTTTTACTGAAATGAGCAGAAGATTAAAGGAAAGCAATAAGTAGACTTTATATTGAGCCACTACATTAAAAAGTGATAATATTTGGAAAAGTGCACTTTGTTGTTTTATGGTTTAATGTAAAGAAATTAAAAAGGCATTTCTTCCCTCACAAAGCCAATGCTTGACTCTCCTTTAAATCATACCAGAAATAATTAAGCTGTACAATCTGGAGTATAAAATGATACATACATACCATCAGCATTTATCATTCTTGCTGAAGTACAACTTCACTTGTGTTACGGGTCCAGGCAAGACTGCCTTAAAGGGGAGGATAAAGGGCCAAGCTCTCCGGGGCCCAGAGTCACGAAAGGACGCACAAAGGGTAAGCAAAGAAATGGTCTATTTAATTTACAAAATAATTGAATTCATTTTGAAACCTGAATATTTAGCATTATTTGTGAAAACAACAAATGTCTTTATTTTTGTTGTTGACTGTTTTAAAACCTGAGCCACCTCCTTTAACAATGGTATGAGCCTTTGTTTTTGCAAAAATCATGTTATTGTTATTGGGTCTAGGGATGGGAATCAGACAATCCATTTATGCTGTTTGGGGATCAGTCAGTAAAACCATATATGGGTCATAACTCAACCAGAGGTCCTATAGTGGATGACTCAGACTTGACAAAAACTGTGTTGGTGCCTCGACATTTATGATGAATATGTGCAAAGTTTTAGATGGAAAATCTAAAGGGTTTCTGAACTAGGGCCTTTAAAGAAGGGGTGTTGTGCTTGTTTTTGACACTCAAATTGTAGTGTAGTAGCCACTTTTCTGCCATTATCTCTGACACAAGCAAAGATTTTTGGCTGAAAATTGCTTTCCTGGGTAATTTGGGCCCAGACTTTCAGATACAGTGAGTCACTGTATCTCAATCTAATGGAGCACCTTTGGGATGTGGTGGAACAGGGACTTTACATCGTGGATGTCCAGCGATTACGTCATACAATCATATAAATATGGACCAAAATCTCATGGGAATGTTTCTAGCAATTTGTTAAATCTATATTATCAAGGGGAAAAGGGGGTCCAACCCAGTACTAGAATCAGAATGCCTTTTACGGTCATCATACAAAATGTACAACAAGATTGAAGAGCTTCTCCTTTTTCAGTGCAATAGATAGTTATGAGCCAAAAAAATGAAGTTACATATAAAATAGTTGTGAGAAGTATAGGTACAAAATATTTACAAGATAAAATCCTACCAGACAGTGCAATTGAAAAACTCTATATACAAATATAAAGAAAGAAATGATAAATATTAAGAAAAAAAAATATTTCTATGTATATATTAAAATGTATTGCACAGGATACCGTATTTGAATATTTACAGGATAATATTAATGATAATAAATAAAGAATAATACTAGCAAGGTGAACCTAATCAACTGGCTGGTGAGTAAATAATGATAATTGCATACTAGCCTGATGGTTACAGCTTATCCCTGTTCACACATTCTGGTGACCCAAAAGGATTTAATAAGTTAATAACTTTGTTTCAGAAGTTGGCTAAATGTCCTTGTCATGACTCAGAACATCAGAGGTATCCAGTTCTTGCTCTTAGAGTCTTTCATTTACAAAATCTGTCTCTGCTTTGGATCAATGTGTCGTGTATAAAGAGGCATCAAGTGCTGTTTTCTCCCCTTAACATGCAAAGCTTCCTGAACATAACGTCACTGAGCTAAAAGCTCTGACTCGTGCACATTACAGCACTATCTTTGGGATATTTTGGCATATTGTAGCATATGGCCGGCATGTTTTGATGATTTGACATTCTCATTCTCTTGTTCTCCCCCGTCTGTTTATCCGTACATAATCTCCCCTTTATATTGCAGCTTTACCAAAATACATTTGAGGGGAGGCATTCTGTGTCGGAGCGGAGGACAGATGTTGCCCAGTGTGAGGCTGACAGTTTGCAGTAACCAGAGGCAGCACAGTTTGGTCGATGCTGAGTCAGATGGTGGTGGATTTTGTTGGGGTTAGAGGCTTGTTAAAGACGCTACTGCATTGCTTTATTGTTTATGGTACAGGAGTGGAAAAACCCAGTGCTAACAAGGAAGGTGTTTGTGTCTTTGTGAAGAAGAGAGACAAACAAAGTCCAATTCCCTCCAGATGTGGTATATTTTTGATTCTAAATAAGCCACGTATAAGACAGTGGAGTCTGTTTTGATGGTGGGATGCGTGTTGTTCAAAAGCATATGGATCCTGGAGTTCGGGGCATGCTGGTCTGTATTTTCCATTTTGAGGACAAATAATCCCAGTATAAAGCCAAGCAGTGAGCAGAAAAAGGATAGATTATGTCTTAATTATCTGTGCTTTAGTTGTAACATGAATCAAACCGACCAGTGTCATCTCTCAGTCTCCTAAATTAATAGAGCGCTATCTGACTGTTGTCTTGTTGATGGAACAGCCATAGGGATTTGGTTTATACTCCAGGTTCCTCTCCTTTAAATGCACCACTAAACACACAGAACGCATCAGGCACTAAATGGAATATGTTGATACTCAGCCCTACCCGATGTAGCACCCTAGGCGAGATTTTATATGGTGCCCTTTTCCATTGGCGATTTGCATATGCTTACAAAAGAAATCAAATAGCATAGTTTTTACCATTGTCTTTAATTTAGAAAACACGTCAATTTACATATTTGGTATATCATTTGAAGTAATGTTAAAGGATAAGTTCGGTTTTTTGACACCTGGACCTTATTTTTAGGATTAAATACGCTTGTAGACTCACCCAGACAATTTTGGCGGAGCTCGGAGCCATTTTCGAGCAATTTAGATCCATCCGACGGCATTTTTCCTCATGCTGTAGTAGCAGACGGGGCCAGAAATCGAAGCCCCTAAATTAGACATTATCTGCTGCGAAACTCGTTCATTTCAGCTACATTTTATAAATGAATGGCCGGTGTTATCACCATGTCAGCTCAACTTTGTTGTTATGGTCATCCGGGGCTTTACAAGGATGAGTAACTTTTGGTGACGCCATAGACAAGAACATGAGTAGAGCCTTTGTTGTTGCTAGGCTACACGGCTACACGGCTATTTTTGTGCAACATGGCGGAATATTTATCCGATGTAGAAGTGTCTGACGACGACTTTGAGTATAATGGATGCCCGTATCGTTTTGAGCCAGAAAATACCGACGAGGAGCTATTTGAAAGGAGGATGCAGAGGGAAAGAGCCGAACAGCTGGCCAGAAAACAAGCAACCACTGCACGTCCACGAATGAGGGCTAACTGGTGGTGAAGTTGTGGACATTGCACGGCAAACACAACAGAGGAGGAGTGCCTTTGCTGCTCAGAGTGGGACTTGAGACCAGAGGAAACACGTATTGATGCCCCCCAAAATACGATTTCTGGCCCCGTCTGCTACTATGGCATGAGAGAAAAATGCCGTTGGATAGATCTAAATTGCTCGAAAACGGCTCCGAGCTCCGCGAAAATTGTCTGGGTGAGTCTACGAGCGTATTTAATCCTAAAAATAAGGTCCAGGTGTCAAAAAACCAAACTTATCCTTTAATTGGGCATTGCTTTACATTTGAATCAATGTGAACTTTTCCATTTTAAGAGTTAATAGTAGCAAGTACTTTTATTAAAGGTGAATTCTTTCCAGTTTTGTTGCGCCCCCTGGAGGCCACAGTGCTCTTTCCTGATTATTTACTGCTGCATTCACACTTTGGCTCACCCAGACTTTACACAGAAAACATACAAGAGGGGCACAAGGAATTTACAAAGTCCAAGTGACAAACTCGGTAGTTTGCCCTTTACACATACAGCTCACTTGGGCTTTTTGCAGGTATGAACAGGGTACAGCAGTCATCAACAATGAATTTTGTTATGTTATTTCATCATATATCATATCGTCACCCCCGAATTGCATATTGTTATATATTAAGTGATTCTAACCAAGGCACAACCTTAGTACATAATCAGCTAAATGCATACAGTGTATAGCAACAGAATTAATATTTTTGGCATAAATTTGGAGCTTAAATATTATTGAAATTAATAACTTTGTTTGCAGATCAACAGTTAACAAAGTTAATAATTGACTGAATGTGCCCAGCTCTTAATATATCTGATGAAAACATTATATTTTTTTTATTTTGTTAAACTTTAAGGAAAATAGTCAGTGCTCTTTAATTAGAAATTATTTGGCCCTTTGACAGTGGAGATAGACTTAACTGTGGTCCTCCTGGTTACCAAAGTTGCCCACTCCTGGGAGAAAGTGTGTTATTGTTAATGAATAAAGTGGAGTTATTGTGTTTTGAGAGCTCCAGCGCTGCGCCCTTACCTGTGCTGCCCTGGAGGAGTACGGATCCTTGAATACGTAGATTCCAGACCATGGGCTCCTTCTCTGGCTCACATTCCTGTCCACAGCCATCCTCAATCCCAAGCCTCTTCCCTATCTCCCCGTCATCCTCCCCATTGTCCACGTTGAGCTCGAACACGTCCAGAGCCTCCTCCGCGTCCCGGTGCTGCCTGTATGTCATTCAGCAGCACGGCTCCACTGACCCCTCTCTGACGTGCTGGAGATACACCCCTGCTGCAAGTGACGAACATATATGTATTAATTCTTTTATTTTGTAAATTTATTTGTTTTTTTCAAGACAGAAAAGAAAGGGATGGTGCCAATGGTCATCACAAATTATTATTATGATTTTATTTTTATTTTTCTCCTGAGGGTGAGGGCGCCCCTGCAACAGATGACGCCCTAGGTGACCGCCTATGACGCCTATGCCAAGGGCCGGCCCTGATACTCAGATTAAAGTTATTTTTCACTCAAGCATTCCCACGATATCAGACACTTAAAGCAGACATGCTGGACTTCTGCACTGATCCGTAATCTCATTAATTATCAGCATATCAGGGTGAAACCGGCAGGATCAACAGGTCCGTGTTCTCTGATGCTCTATTTGCTAGATGTCATATAAAGGACAGCTGTAAATTTCCTTTGCTGAAGTTCTTGGCTTTATTCTCAGAGGCAGGGGCCAGTATATAACAGGCCATAACATAAACAGATATAAATTTATAGAGATAGATATAGAGATAGAAAGATAGAGAAAGCAAAAACACTGGGGCGCTTAAGAATTGTTTTTTTTCTTCCATTATGCTCAGAATAAACTTGTAATGTCTTTTAAACACATGAATCATCAGTGTTTTCACTGTTTGATAAACTGAGTTCATTAATATCCACCAACATCTTTTGTGGGATTTATCAGGCAGAAATCCCAGTTATCAGGTCACAGAAATTCACCTTATCATCAAATTATTTGAGTATTTAGGAAAATTCATACTGTTAGTGGCTTTTAACAGCATCCCATGAAAAAGACACAATTCACAGTGAAGGCTCATACAGATGTGCCACTAATGATGAGTAAGCCTGCTGTAAAATTACATTATATACAAAATTTACAAATCTAGCATAACCTGGAAAGTGAACCTCGACATGAAGGAAACTTTTCGCTGTAAGCTTATCGCTGCTCGTGTTATGGTCAGTTTCCCCCTTGTTTCATTAGGTCATCATTTTTTCTCAATACATTTAAGTGCTTATAGTAATTAATTATCTGACGCAAGAATGAGTAGGAGCCAAAGATTGTAGTTTAAAGCTAATCCAACTAAACACCATTGACTAGACATTACAAAGACAGGTAAAAGCTGGCTAACGCTAATGCTAATACTAATGCTAATACTTATGCCATTTATTCAGAGTAAATGTGGCTTTTAGAGTTCAAATGTTGGTTTATTCTTGCTGAATCTGTGGCTTTTCCTTTTTTCTATGTTTAAGCATTTTCTCCATGGAGGGCCCAGCAAGTTGTTACCCCGATTGAGGTTTCAGTGATAAAATTTTTCATTAGAGTAAAAAACGCACATATATATTGCACCCTGCTGTGCATAAACAATGCTGATCTTTGATGATGTTGTCTGAAAAGGCTGAGGTTTCTTCCTCTTGCGCTGAGATTTTTTTTGCCTCCATCTTGGTCAGCTTAACTGTCATTTACACCTCAAATTCTGAATATATCTTTCCACGTCGCAGTGAAAACCTTATTAATGGCTCCTGTTTAAAATGAGACCATTCTGTCTCCAAAAGTCCTGTAGAGCATCCATCAATTGGCATCCTGGACGATGACAGCTGCCTTTGTTATTTAGTCTTTAGTGCTGTTTGTTTGTTGAGTGTGTTTGGGGGACGGGGCTTAGCTGTATATAATTTAGTATCTCTGGATTTCACTTGAATTTCATGTGTCATGTTGCAAGAGATGCTAGCAAACATTTTGAGATCTTATTTGACCAAACGGAGTATCTAGAGTTATTTCAGTTTTTAAACCACCAGAAATTATAGCCTGAATGCATTTTGGGGAAATGAGATTTATGCTGTTCAGACTTTTAGATAACATAAAATAAACAGCATTGATTTATGAGGGAATGCTTTCATGGGTTCTCTGAGGGGTAACTGTCTGTTTATGTTAAAGTTTACCTTCCTAAAATCTACCAATTTCTGTATCTTATAACCTGTACAAAAAATAAATGATCATTTATAATTATGTTTTTGCAAGCTTTCCTGTTTACATCCACAGATTCGAGAATTGAGATGCATACTTTCTAAACACTCCATCAGTAGAGCTGCGTGAGTGTGCCAACATGCAGAATGGTATGAGAGAGAAATCACTGCAATAATTACTGGGAGGGTATTACTGTAATTATTGGTATGACATTGATGTAATAAGAGCAAATTGTAACCAAATGTACAATTACCCACTTAGCAGATGATATGAGCCATGCTGTGCAGTGCACTTTTAAACATTGAAAACGATTTCTGCACAGTGGTAAACAGCCATAACATGCAATTTATTTAAAAAACCCTGAAGTGAATAATGGATAGGATCAGGGTGAAATGAAACAAGCATAAAAAGAGGAAGAGCTCATATACACATTACCACAGCTGGCTTAAGGGTACAGACTGGAGTAGTGATCTCTATCGACAGCTCTGAAGTTGATTAATTCGAGGCAGGTTGCTTATTGGAAAGGGTCACTGCCTGTGGAAATAAATCTTTCAGGTAGTGAGTTGGTTTTCATGACAGATCAAGATAGCAATGATTCTTTTTTTTTCATCAGATACTATATAACTTTTTCTACAGGGGGTGCTTGTAATCACACTGCAATTTCAAAAGAATTTAAAGAGCCCATGTTCTGCTTTTATGAGTTTTATATGGCCGTTAGTGTAGTTTACATGTCTCCTGCGCCTGATAGAGCACCTCTGTAAACAAGAGAGAAAGCCTGCAGCATCAGGACTTCTTCTTTCTCCCATGTTTATTGCATCTTTAGCTTCCTAAACGTCTTATTCCCTCAACCCCCAGAACAGACCTACTAGTGTGACCTCCTACCATTGGACACGGTTACATGATGTGTTTTTAATTCGGAATTAAGTATTCAGAATTAAATAATTTGGAATTAAATATTCTCCTTTGTGATTACATGGAAATAGTAATTCCAAATTGAGGTTTCTATGGAAAACGCGTTTATTCTTCTTTATCCAATTCCGCTTTAGGTCTGGGGGTTGGGAATGGTTCTGATTGGACAGGGGGCGAACATGACGTAGTGACGTATTTACGTATTTACGTCTACCGGAAGAAAACAAACTCCAGTTCAGTGTTTCCGGCGTCCCTGTCAGGGAGACCTCGTCCAACTTGGACGCTACAACTTTAAAAAGGTCCAAATTTTTATGCTTATGTCCATCCACTCTTTCATTACTTCCAAATTTTCTAAGGTTCTTATTAAATAAATTATCTCAACTCGAGTCCAATGGATTAATTTGGATTTAAAAATCAGAATAAACCAGCCACTTACTTCGGAATTAAGTTTTTTTTTTTTTTAAATTATCAATGTCATTCAGAATTACGTGTTTACATGGTCATTTTTAATCTTTTTAAAAAGGATTTAAGTTTTATTCGGAATTAAAGGGGAATTAAAGCTCTCATGTTTAAAATGAACAAAAAAAAGTTAGAATTTTAATTGTGGCCTTGGACTGAAAGCTTTTATCTGAGTGTTGAAAAAATGCACATCAGAGCTGCTACTTAGTTGCTTTTATATCTTTTTAAAATAGATTGGATGTCAGAATATTAATTTTACTTCATGTTTGGATATAACAAGGACAAAATATACTATTGTTTTCTGTTTTTTTTCAGTAAATGTAAATGAAGGATTTAGTATTTACATGATTGGCTGTATTTAAAAAAAAACTATCTGCCCTCTAAGTAACTCATGGGTGGTTGGGCAGAGGGAGGTGATGTTTGGGGGCAGGGGGCACAAAGAGAAATTAATCTCGAGGAGTGGCACAACAGAAAGTGATTGAGAAACTCTGGATTAATGTGATGATGACCAAAAGCATTATACCTGCAGTGCTCGATATGGCTGGCATGTTGGCATCAAATTTTTCAACCATTATTTAATCATCATTATTTAAAAACCAAATGAACTGACTGTGAGTAAGACAAAACAGTGAAGTGGTTTATGATTCATATTGTCTTTCACAATGCATACTTTCAAAGGATTCAATAGACTGTACGTCTAACTTTGCAGCTGCACATTCTGTTGAAAATATACCTGAATATCCATTGTCGTATCATAGAAAATGTTTTAGGCATCAACAGTCTGCAGCTGGAGCAGAGAGTCTACAGTGTACACTGAGAAGTAAACTGTGTTAATCTCATGGCTTATTTACTGACAGACTCTATCCTTGGCCCAGGCTTTGAACTGTTTTTATGTGTCTCACAAAATCACTCAACTCCCCGCGGACACTGACTTCAAATGGGAAATATCGCAGAAGCCAGTAATGGGGACTCCTTGATCATTCCTCGAATCCAGGATCCCTCTGAGTGATAAAACGGACTTTAATTACATAGGATATAATTAAATTTATAGTCCGCACATCATGAGGAGTATTAAATTTCCTGTTTGACTATGACATTTGAAATTTGATTTTACTTTAGATACATCTGTCTGTGTTTCTCTTTCATATCTGTTTTTTTAATGCTTACATTGACATATACTGACACCTGCATCATGTCAGACATTGGAGATACACTGTATATCAGTCATAAAGCTTGGAGTCCATTTTGTCACTGTGATTATCAACAATTTTAATGCCTCATTGCTTTTCAGTTCAGTGTGTTTTACAGCTTGTTTTTCTTTCAGTGATCCAAATCAGAAATCAGCAATGTTGCTCAATTTTTTTACGGAAAGGTGGCACAAGTGAAAAAGAGAGAGTAACCTATGAAATGCAAAAACAAGTTTACAAGATAATTTGCATTTTTGGTAATTTAAACTCATGACTTTATATATATGAGGTGTATAGGAGCTTGTTTTTTAGTTGCTGTGTTACTGAAAGACTTATTGGAATTGATACAAAACAAAAAGTACAAAAAGTAAACCAGAGTTTTTTGGTCCTGTCCCAATGTATTAGGTATGAAAACAGCCCAGGTTTAAAATCTGGTTTTATGACAACCATGGTCTCATCTTTTCTTTGTTTGCATTTTTGCCTTTGTGCCTCCAGGCTGTAGATTGAAGGGTGTTTTATCTTGAAAGGATGACTGGATCCTCACATGTCCCCAGTGTATCTTGACTGTGTGGTCTTTATAAACAGGCTTCTAAATCTGTCACTGCTGTGTTGAATGAAAAAGTTCAATTTAGGATCAAGTCATGATTGAACCTTGTGTTTTTGCACTCTTTGACCTGTGCTCTGGATGCAACTGTAAATATACTGGACTTTGCAGGATGTGTGAGGCACATGCGAAAGCTCAACTTCCTTTTGTGGATGGATTTGCTTCAGAGGTGAGGTTGGTCATGCCCCTGACTAAGGACAAAAAAAAAGTTATATTTTGTTTGAGTTGAATGCCAACCTACTGCCTATACTGTGCCATGCTTTTGCTGTTTAACTTGAGCCTGAACTAGCTAAGGCCTCATGCTATGGTCCAGTTCAGTGTTAATCGTATAACACCAATCTGTGGGCTAAACCATGTTTTGGTTGTTGTGTAGGCCTGTATTACTCGATATTTGAGGTAGCCACATTAAGTTTAACAATTTGTGACGAGCTTTAAAGTTTTACCTTTTGAATAAGATTTTATAATGTTTGCACTCCGAATGGTTCAAAAACAGCATTCAGTCGACTCTGTGATGAGCCTTTTAGACTAAGACTTTGACAGGAATTGTAAAGGGTTATATAACCCGGGCTGTGCTTGTACAAACTGTTCTTGTGTCACGAGGAATATCGGAAAGACATCTGCACTGTGGCCTGAGATACAAGTGTATGTTTGTTACAAATCACTCAAAGTATGTGTGCTGTCTTGTCTTGCTTAAATCCAAGACAGATAATAACATTGGAGTACTTCTGCTCATTTCTTTGGCCCATGGTTTTCATGCTGAAGGATCATTTGCTCCTGATTAATGACATCTAGACACTCAGTACTTCTAAGTCTGAAAAGCTGACACACCAGGCTGAAGACACTCTTTCATCCAATTAGACTCAAAGATATTGTTTGACACTTCCTTGGCGTACGATGACAGTCTCTCTGCTACTCATGCTTGATTTATTACATACAATAATATAGTGGAGTGCAGCTCTGTACATAGAATATATGCATTGAGATGACAGCATTGGTGAAGCAGAACTCAGTGTTTCCAGATGTAAAATCCCCACTGGGCAGAGGAGCTGCTCTGGAGATATAGTTTAATGGGCTACAATTTGAATTCTGGGTCACTTCTTTTCCTCTCTGTCTCCAGGCTTTGGCAAGGTTGATCAAAAACAGAGACCGCCGGAGGAACCAATCATAGCTAACCAGGTGGGACTGCCAGAGAAACATAATGAATCCCCCCTCTGTCTGTCCCAATTCAAGATACATCTGATAGATTTTATGCTAAACGCAGAGTGGGATTCATCTGTTTACCCAAAACAGGATGCTCTGTTCTGGCTCGTTCTGGTCTACAACTGGTTTGGTTTTCAGATATGACATGATCAGTGGAAAACAACAAGCATACCTTGAATGGCTGACTGAAAATATAAATCTTATTGGTCAAATACATTTGTTCAATTGCTTGTTAATGCAAATAAATAATCAGCCAATCTTATGGCAGCAACTCAATGCATTAGATGACCTGATCCAGCTCAAAATGAGCATCAGAATGAGGAAGAAAGTTGATTTAGGAGACTTTGAACATGGCATAGTTCTTGGTGCCATATGTGCCGGTCTGAGTATTTCAGATAACTGCTGATCTACTGGTATTTTAAAGTGAATAGAATGGTCTAGAAAAGTTAAAATACTCACTGAGTGGCAGTGGTGTCAGGAGAATGGGGTGGTTTGACATGATAAAAAGGAAACAGTAACTCAAATAATCACCTTTTTCAACCATGGTATGCCCAACATGTGGAATCTTGAAGCATATCAGCAACAGCAGTCTTGAACCACACCCGGTGTCACTCATTTTGGCTAAGAACAGGAAACCGAGGCTTTAATTTGCAGGGACTAAAACTGGATGGTAGAAGGTTGGAAAAAAGGTTGCCTGGTCTGATAGAGATTCACATGGTAGGGATAGAATTTTCCTCAAATAGTATACAGCATGGATCCACTCCTGTGCCAATGGTTTTGTCAGCTGGTTGTGGTGTAAAGATGTGAATGATATTTTCGTGGCACACTTTGGGCTCCTTAATACCAACAGGGCATTGTGTGAATGCCAGAGTACCTATCCTCTGATGTATATTATGTTGTGGCAATAAGGATTTTTTGAGGATTTCTGTTTTTTGACCTCTCTGTCTGCAAGTAGGTTGAGCTAAAGTACAGTTAAGATGACGTGCAGTATTACAGCAGCCATTAGAGGGCATCAACAGCTTTACAAAAGCTCCTATGACAATCAAACAGCTGGCATCACATGGCTTCATCCAATTCTTTTACAGTCCATGGGTAGAATGAATGCAGAGGTGTTGATAGTATGGCAGACGTTACATGGCTTAATCAGTTCTTCTACAGTCTATAGACTTGTCAAAGGGTCAACTTCACCTTGACTTTCCAGGACTGCCCTGGAACACTGCCAATGCTGCACCAAATCTGCCTGTCAATCTTTTTTTCATTTTAACCTTACTCATAAGAAAGACTTAGAGGAAAACCCTCAACACCCACCTAAAGGGAACAATGCAGTGTTTTCCAGCACAAAACCTCAGCAATATACTTTTTACCCTCAACTTAGCTGCTTCACACTCTGCCTCAAAATGGCCCAATACCCCATGGAGGTCCTTGACTTCAGGAGCTAACAGAATGCAGACAGTGCATAATATTTTATGTGATTCTGAGCTTGAAGCTATGCCCTAGAGTTTAAATTTACAGTTGGAACACCAATCCCAGAATGCTATTGCCACACATTATTCCTTTATTCAATGTGCTGCAATAACGAAATTGAATGGAAGATAAAGTTTTAACAGACCAGATGTGAAAAAGGAACTGACGGTTGCACAGCGCAGACAGTCAGTATCAATTTAATTAAGCCTGAGGACGATCACACCAAAAGCCCGAGTGTAGTCAACCAAAACGAAGCCAATCAGAGAGAGGGGAGAAGAGACACAGGATGATTAACAAGCAGCTTCAGAAAGAGGAGTGACTCACGTTATTCTGCACTTCAGTTTACACTCTGTGTCCAGTCAAAACACACAGCATGGCTAGACAATGGCAGGTCCATTTACAGCCACTGGGGATGTGAAGTAACTGTACAAACATATACAGTCTTAGCATTCAGAAAACATGCTCAGACAGTACTCTGGGTCAGTGCTAAAGCCATAAAGAACTGCTCCACTGTAAGTGAAGTCAGATCGCAGCACAAACCATTTATGTGCTTCTATACATCTCTATGTGTCACATCTGTTAGGGCCACTTGGTGTCACTTTGCAGTGTTAATAAAGAGTTAACACTTTTGTGTTTCAGAGTTTTAAATTTCAACTCCAAAATTAGTTATTAATTAAACTTGAAGGGAGTTAGAGTATCAACACTCCAAAGATTGAAACAACATTTGTGGAGTGAACCCATATACACTTAAAAAGTGTTATTATTAACTCTGGTAGTGCTAATTTTTCAGTGCAGATTTTGCACTTTTGATAAGTTTATTGTTGTAGTCATATGTTTTTTTGTTTGATTGTTGTGTTTATTATTTTGTTTTTCTTTTGGACCATGGAACAATGCAAAGTTAGCTGGTTGTTTGTATGGGGTGATACTGCTCTGTTTTTACATCCTGAGAGTTTATTATGTCATAGCTATACAGCCTCCACCTACATGTGTTTTCTGCCCATCACAGACTGATGCCATGACTGTAACACCTCTTTCTCCTCCCATTAGACATTGTTTGGGCAGCCAGAGCTCCTTATCATATCCTTCTGTCACCTCCCCGGCCCCTCGGATTCAAGCGTTTCCAAGGGGGAGGGAAAAGAGCTGTATATAGTCCTCTTAAGAGATTTAATTTGTCATTATTTTGTTCAACTTGAACCAAATCCTTGCTTAAAAGACACCTTAAATATGATGTAAACAGTCAAACACACCAGGACATGGGACCTTTAATACTGCATGTAGGCCTCATCATATTGCGCTCAATCTGCAATCAGAGAACGATGGCAAAATCTTATCAAGTGATCGGTTTTAAAAGTAGAGACTGACATGAAAGATGTTGATATATTGATATCATGATCTGAAAGTGGTTTGCTTGTGTCTCAGACTGAGGACCTTTAAATCCAGACATGCTGACAGCATGTGGGGCACGGCTTCTGACTGAGGCCGCAGAAGATCCGGTGACCCAGAGTGCTCCTGCTCTGTCAGGTCTGCGGCTCTGCCTGCAGGCTGTCTGCAGGCTCTAATGTACTGTGAAGCTCGGCTCGGCTCACCAGCTCCAAACACAGGTCACTAATACTTGATCTGCGACACCTTTCTCCTTAACCCTGACGTCCTTTCCATTTGTTCGGTCCTCCCCTTTGGGCCAAATGTATAGTACCTTGTACTCATACCTGGTTTCTTTTAATAATGAACACTGTAGGTCTTTTTTATGATCTGAGTGCTTTTTAGTAGATGAAAGGGCTCAGAAGTCCTCAAAGCATAGTTGAATTTTTAAAGACGTACAAGGTAATTGGTAAGAGAAATTGCATCTTTAAGGAAGAGGCAAGGTCATCCCACACCTTTTCTTTCTACCCCGCAGAAAATGTATTAAACACAGTTTTAGTCCCTCATAATTCTCCAAACTTCCATAAAATCTCATAAATTAACAGGAGTTGGAGCTGAATTCTAAAAAGGAAAGACTCTCTATCACACTGGTGTACTGTTAATAGCTACCTTGGCTTGCGAACAAGGCTCTGTCAGACTTATAATTGATATTTCTTGTGACAGAATTTGCTGGGTCACTGAATTTTTCTCCATCACTGGGAAGAAAAAAATTTATAGTGATAGAGGAAACCGCCGGTTCAAAAGATGGAAGGTTTTTCCCACCAAACTGGACAGAAGAAGTTCAAGTAAAATGAGTGCAATGTGACATCTCAAAGCTATTTCAGGAACGTGCTCTATTATCTAAAGTATAAGTTTAAAGAAACATCTCTTTGTGCCTTTAAAGAATATAGATTGTTTTTTTATGCAGAAACTGGCATCATAGATTGTGTAACTTCAAGAGCAGAACTTCCTAAAAATTCTCCATCGGTGCTTGAAGCATATTTTTTTAACATCAAAAGAATGCTGAGCAAAGAGGAGATAATTTTGGATGCTCTCTGGCACCGGCATCCATGCACCAGTCTCCTACTAAGTGCGAATGTCCGGGGGCAATCTCTCCATCTGGCGGTACACTGCGAGCCAGACTGTCCAACTCACCGCCCCGTCCCTCTCTCTCTCTACTCTCTCTCTCCTCGCTGAAGCCCAAAGACAAGCACAGGACAACAACTCACTCCTTATGCAGCAGTCCCACCACCCCCAGGTCTCAGCACCGTCCCCTGTCCTCTGGGTCTGCCGGCCTCTTTGATAGTCTCACAGGCGACATATGTGAGTCTGATTAGCATATGGCTGTGGGGTTACTTCATTCCAGAGCCCATAGCAGGACATGGTGGGAAGGCTGCAGGGAGGAGGGTAATTGATTCAGAGCAGTCTCTCCCCAAAGCACTGTGGTGAAAGAGGACCTTAAAATACCTCTGGTATCTGTAAAGTATTTATTTTAGAGTTTATACCGCTTTTTATCAGGGAAAAAAAACACGAGCTACAGTAGAGGGCTTGTATATTTGACTTAGATGCATTATGTGGGCAACTGGCAGCTTGGGGGCCACATATGGCCCTTGACCTCACTAAAAGCTGCCCACTAGTCAGTTTGAAAGAGCAATAAATTGTCAACATAAAGAAAACATAACAGGGTCCACAATAGCAACTTCAAAAAACCCAAACTAACCCTCTTAGTATGAGTAAGTAAATTTGGAAAAAGGTAGGTGTAAAATATTTGTTAAAAAAAAGCTTTTCTATAATTCTGCGTGAATTGTAGCCATGGGAGTATCATTTTTTTTTAAAGAATTGATGCTTTCACAACTACTATTTGGTATTGATTACTTCCCAAAAATATCTTTGTCTTATCTTTCATGCCAAAGCAATGCCATTTTCATGTCATGTGACTGTGAGGACCAATCAGACAGAAAGACAGAAAGAAAATCTCTAAAAAAGTATGTTAGTCCCTTTTTAAAATACCATAGAAATTATTTTGTTTAGTTTAGAAAGATTTACAAAAAATTGGGGCAAGGTTGGCCTCCATATATATATATATTTTTTTTTGATGACTTGATAATTATTTTATAAATACTAATAAAACAAACATGTCTCTTAAGTTTTTTTTTGTTTGTTTGTTTTACATTGGAATATCCGCTAAATTTATTTCTTTGGATTAAGACTTAAAATGAAGTTTATTTGAGATCTGACTGTCTCTACTCTAGACTAAATGTTTCCTTCATAGGCTGAAGGGAATTTAGTGGATGGGGAGGAAAGGCATCCACCTGGCAGTCAGGTGAGCTTTGGCATCTCTGGAGTCCCGGGACGCTGTGTTTCACTGCTGAACCCTCTGGAGGTGTTGTGGGCCTAACACCAATGAAGGAGGGTGCCCGCCTGATGTCTCTAAGGGTGCCATCATTCACAGGACTGTCCCACAGAATCTCTCAAGTATGCAACCAGGAGATAGTAACATTTAATCCTACAAACTGATCTTATGTGCCTTAAGTCAGTGAAAATGTCAAATTCATAAACATTATGTGTGCATTGTAGGAGATGATTGGTATCGGTATAAAAAAAATACAGCAAAATATATAAAAACATATAAAAGACCGAATGCTTTCTCATGTGTGCTAGATCTCAGCTTTGTGTTGAAATGACTCGAAACAAGAAAAAAAAAAATTCACAATAAAACAGTAAAAGGTCGGGATTAACATCAGTGGTGTGATTTTAGAATTGCAAATAAGAATCAGTCGTTGTAATTTCATCCAAAAATTTTCCAGTTCAGATCATCCTGTAATTTTTTCTGCTATGTGTAGACTTTTAAGATTGTTCAGTCTAAACTCTTGACATCTGACAAAGGGAGATTCGCAAGAGTCAAGTTAGAGGTTCAACATCTGCCGATTTTGTGAGGAGACTTTTAATTGAATCAAACAATTAAAGATCTCTAGTTATCAACATTCTATGATTTTTTTATATTTATTATTTCATTCAGATTGATAGTAGCATTCTATTTAATTTTTCAGGTTTAATGTGGCTTTGTTGTAATACAGTAAGAGCTTCATGGTTCACTTCTTAGGTATTCTTTGTGAGATACTGCCTTTACATAAGAGAGGATTTCTCCCGACCTTTTTTAATTGATTAGTAAAGCAATACATTGTGAAATGACCTTAAGTTGAAGCAATGGGGTTTGACTCTTAGATTAGATTTTCAGTTGGGTTTTCTCTTCAGCATCAACGTCTCAAACTGAAATGCAGCCTTTTTGAGCTAATACCCACTGTCCTTGGGCAGATCAATGCTCCTCCTC
The DNA here is from genome assembly GCA_037902135.1 of Cetoscarus ocellatus. Classification (NCBI taxonomy): domain Eukaryota; kingdom Metazoa; phylum Chordata; class Actinopteri; order Labriformes; family Labridae; genus Cetoscarus; species Cetoscarus ocellatus. The sequence goes on from JBAMNC010000278.1 coordinate 106,900, forward strand.
CTCCTCCTGTCCCTCACAGTTTCAGTAAAGTGTTTTAATCCATTTGTAGGACTGATCTCACCTCAGATATGCAGTCCAAAGTGGATCTAGTCCTTGGTACTTTGACATACTTTGGATACAGAAAACTTTATCTGTCCAAAGTTTGAGAAGTCTTGTGGCTCTCCTTGAAGTTTGCAGTAGTGACAATGTTTTTTGCCTCTACAACAAGCATCCATTGCCAGTGGTGCCATCTTTTATAACCTTTAGTGTGTAAGGATTGAAAATTTAGGTCACTTGGAAGAATCAAGAAAACAACATGCAGTATTTAAAGCCACACTGTGTAGTTTGTTCTCCTATCTAGTGCACTGTAAAAAATAAATAAATAAATAAATAAACTGGAAAACAACGGTAAAAGCACTGGCAGCAAAGTTTCCAGTCAGATACCATAAAATTACAGTAAGTAACCGTATCACAGAACTACGCACAATAACTGTAAAAATACAGAGTCGATTTTTACAGTAAAAATTCACTGAAATACTGTATATTATATTTGAAAAATGCCCATTATACTGTAAAATAACATACATCTTAAGCCAAAAATCATTAAAAATCAGATACTCTTCAGGTTGATCGCACTTTTCTAGTGTTTTGACTACACTGTAGATCACATGTACCCATTCACTCCCATTTGCTCTCACATTCACTCACTGATGGTTCAGAGTTTCTATGCAAGCTGTCCATCAGTATTAACTAATACTTTAACATCCATTTACACTCTCAGCTGATGTTAATCTTAAGGCCAAACCGTCCCATCAGTTTAAGCACAGAGCCTAGAACAGGGGTATTCAATTAAAAGTCACCGAGATCCAGTTAATAAAATTTCCACCAATAAAAAGTCAGAACCGAAGTCCAGTTTGTATTTTAAAGGCTTCCCCTATGTCCACATTTTTATGGTTTCAACAATATTTATTGTCAATTTTTAATGCAGGATATGGTTAATTGAGTGCACAGCTAGCTCCTTTACCATAAATAAAAATAGTCCAAGGCAAATTAATTTAAGGCCTTTATTTCAGATTAAAAAGAAAAACCTAAAATAAAATAAATAAAAAAGTGCAAACAGAGCCTAATAGACATTTTTTTTCTCTTACATAAAAGAGTCCCCAGCCAAATATTGAAGCCTACACATCAAGTAAAAAACTCAACATCTCCAGAAAACAATAAAGGTAGCTCTTTTTAGGAAAAATCAAGTGCATACAGAGCACTGACTAAATATTTTTCCTCTTCTTTTTTCTTAAATAAGAGAGGTCACAGCCTAAAAAAAATGAAGACCTACACTTCCAGTAAAAAAAAAGTCAACATCTTCATAATACAAGAAATTAACTCTTAAAAGTACAATCATTTGTCATCTGTAACTGCTTTTCCCCTGTGTTGTTACAATATAATGTAACAAGAAAGTAATAGATAAATATTTTACTCTCGCAGATTCCAGATTTTGCTCTCTCTCTCTCTTTGGCTCTCTGTCCTTAACTCTCTCTCTCTCTCTCTGTCTCTCTCCCTCTGTCTGTCTTTCAGTCTTTCTCTCTCTCTCTCTCTCTCACACACAAACAGCGCAACATGCATTGCATGGACCCACGCTCACATAGGCTAATAAATAAATAAACAGAACAGTATTGCTAGAACTTGCAAAATGTGAAACATTCGAAAACAAACTAGTGCTAAAAACTGTTGAACTGCAACAATGAAAATAACACGAACAGATGATCAACTCGATTAGTAAACAATTAGAAAAAGAACAGGATCAGCCCCGTGGACAGCGCAGTGCCACCACAGCGCAAAAGCTCTCAGCCCTCATCAGCATTTCTCACACACAGGTCGGTCGCAAAGCTTGCAGGTGACAAGGGTCTCATTTCTTTGCACTGTTTATTTGTCTCTGCCTCCTGTTTCCTTGTGGCTGCTGCAGCTCGTGCTGTAAACACAATAGCGGCGGGAAAATCACCTCCGCTAAATGAATCATGTCTCGTTTCTCTTTAGTGCTTCATTAAACAACCTTACAAGCTACAGAAAACATACAGAACATATATTTAGGAACACTCATGGCATGACCAGCTTGTGATCAGACCACAGTAGCGGTTCTGGTGTTAACTGGAGTAGCAGCGCCCGGTGTCCGGCCAGCTGACAGTCTTGCCTGAGCCCGGGACAAGACAATCAGATGCCCCCAACCCCCCGCTCCACCGTGACCGTCTCTCTCTCTCTCTCTCTCTCTCTCTCTCTCTCTCTCTCCCTCTCTCATCAGTAGCCTGGCTCTGTCCCTCCGCTCCGGGGCAGCGGGACCCTCCCGCCCAGTTCTGGCCCCCCCCCCCACGCTGGGCCCGGGACAACATAACCATTTGTCCCCCCCTATCGGCGGGCGTCCCCGCGGTATATCCGCGACTGTCGGAAAAAATGCTCAATTAAAATCTATTCCTGTGAATTTATCAGAGATTAGTCATGGGTCCGGACAGAACCATCACTCTGTCCGGATCCGGACCGAGGTCCGCCATTTAGTGATGCCTGGCCTAGAACAACAACCTCGGTTGTTGTTCTAGGCTGTGTGGTTAAGGCTGCACGGTTAAGCAGCACCTCATAGTCTGAGGCTGTGATTTTCTGCCAATAAAGAGTGGGTTACTCCCTCTGGATGAGAAGTGATTCTTTGCCCCAAGTGAAGAAGTTCAAGTGTCTCAAGGTTCTTGTGTGAGGTTAAAATGGATCATGAGATTAACAAGCACATTGCATCTGTCGCGCTGCAGACTGTGCTGAGTTGTGGTAAGTTAGCCGGAAAGCCAAGCTTTCAATTTCCCTCTCCATCTTCATTCCAACCCTCACCTATGTCATGAGCTCTGGGTAATGACAAAGAATGAGATCACAGATACAAGCAGTTAAAATGAGACCCTCAGGGGGGTGGCTGGGGTCAGCTATAGAGATCGGGTAAGGAGCTCAGACATCCAGAGGGAAGTAGAGCCAGTGCTTCTGAGAGGAGTCATTTGAGTTGGTTTTGATACCTCCTGGTCACCTACCTGTTGAAGTTTTCCAGGGATTATATTTCTCATAAGGTCCCGGGACAACCTGGAATCCCACAGGAGGAACTGGAACATGTTGCAGGTTAGAGGGACATCTGGGTTGACCTTCTTGGCCTGCTGCCTGCCCAACCCAGCCCTGGATAAACAGAAGAAGATAAATAGATACAAGTTTGACATTAGTGTCCGATTAGTGTGGAAACAGAGCAGAGAAAAACAAGTCCAAGAAGGTGTTTGAATCAAAACCCTATTATTGCAAATAATTCACAACTGGCAAATCCAAAGGGAGCTAAATTCTACAGGACCGTCCCCAGTGATGAAGGTCTGAGATCAACCAACTGGAAGGTAGTTTGATTTCAGCGTCCCATCAGTTTGGACACAGAGCTGAGAATAACAAACCAAGAGAGCATTTAACTTACAATAAGAGCCCAATCCCATCAGTTTAAAGACAGAGTTGGGAGCAACAGCCCAAGAAGGACCCTCACTTTAACATCCCATAAGAGTGAACAAAGAGGTGAAAACAACAAAACTCTGTCAACATTTAACATGAACATCCATCTGTGTGAATTATGAACTGAGGGATGCAAAAACAAGAGGGATTTATACTAAACTAAACTGGCCTGTATGTGTTGAAAAGGAGCAGGGAAGAAAACCCAGAAAAAGGTCAATTTCACTGTTCCATCACTGTAAACAAAGACCATGGGACAACAGACCTAGAGGACATCAGAGTCTTCCAGAGTGGAGGTGAAGCGTCACAGGAACGTTAATATTACGTCTTGAAATGGCAGCGCGAATGGGGCATAAGTGTCCCTCCTGTGTGAACATATAGCTGCGGGCAACAAACCTACAAGGAGCTTTGCTTCACTCTTAACCTTCCTCCTGTGTTAGATTAGATTAGATTAGATTAGATAATACTTTATTAATCCCCTTCGAAAACCCCCCTCAGGGAAATTTGGATTCAGTAGCAGTTCAGTATTACAGATTAAAATATATATATACAAATATGTATGTACCAACCTGTTTTAAGTTTTAAATGCATAAAAGAACCACTTAATATTTGTTTACTGCTTTAAGGCTCTTTGACTGTGTCAGGAACCTCTATTTGAACAAAAAAAGAAAAGAAAAAATAAAAACAATAAATTATAACTGCTCTGTTAAATAGTGTCATCTGTGTTGTCGGGCTCGGTTTTGACCCAGTTATAAAAATAAGATTATAAAACAATAAATAAACAATAAATAACAATAAAGCCAAAACTGAAATCATGGCGCATCTGTGAAGATAAACAGATAAATGCTCATAAATGCTCACAATATTCATGCTGATGAAGTTCTCTTGCTAAAAAATACTGTTTTGCCTTTTTCTTTAAGTAAATATATATGGGTTTAAATTGACCTGTCACACCATAGATGTTACTATAATTAATAATATTAGAATGGAAAAATGTATATACATATGCATCTATAATATGTGTTCAAACTCCCCCTACTAATAGTGAGGTAACAATACAACCTCTTATTTATTTATATGATTCTCTTGAGGTTCATTTTACATTTTTTATTTAAATCAAGGGGTATGCAGACAAAGACCGGTCAAAAGGCCCACACCAAAAGACATTAAAATCAATATTTTCATGAATAATGAAGCCTGACAAGGTAACCAAGAGATAAGAAAAAAACATGAATGATAGATAATTTATTTTAGTCTAATTTACAGCTGATTTAAGGCTCAAAACTGACCCTAGCGTGGAGTGTGTATAGAAAAAGCTAACACAGTACAAGAGTGGAAATATAGATTCAGGTGTGTATGGTGTTCCCTTGATTGATGTTTATGTCAAATGTTACATCTTTAAAACCGTCTCTTTAGGTTTGAAGTAAATCATTTCTGCATCAAACCTTTTTGATTCTGTTTTGCGGAGTATTATCTTTGACAGGGTGATAGACAGATCAGTAATGTTTGTTCTTTTATGCTCCTTTCTGACACACGGACTGACTTTTGGTTGTGCAATGGTTTTCTGTCAATCACTCAGTATTAGACTTTAAAGTTTGACTTGACAGCTCTCCCAAAACAAACCCCGGGTTCCCACGCCTAAAGAATAAAATACATAAGCAGACTGAATGACTTAACAATTGAAGAAAAAACAAAAACAGAAGAATGAAAGTCTAAATCCTGAAGGGACTCTGGGGTATCGCTTAAAAGAGAGCTGAAGAGGGGCCATAATTCTCTTTCTAATTTTCTTGGCATAAGGAAAAAAAATGTGATGTGCATCAAATTTAATATTTAACTTCTAAAGGCCACAGATTGCATCTCCAGACAGGTTTTGCCGGCAGTTATCTTTGTCAAATGCCACCTCACATTCTTGTTAGCAGCCTTCTCTCTCATGGTCTTAACTTCTTAATCTTGGCAGAGGAAAACTCTGAGCGGTTTTGTCAGATGATGTCCCAATACTTACTGTGTGCTAGTGAAAGGTCAAAGCAAGAGCGACGACGGCTTCTTTCATGCCAGATCCTGTCACGAGTTATCTTACATTCAGTGGCAGCGTTTGGGTTATTTATGCAGAGCAATTTATGGGGCTGTCTAGCAAGGTTAAGCTGCAGATTTACTCTTTCACAACATGCCTTATCCAGCAAATTTATTACACACTCACAGACAAAGGCGTACCTACTATGTGGCCATTGAGTTTAAGTATACAAATAGAGGAAATAAACATTGAAGTCTCAGGAAAAGTGGTCTTGTGTCACATCAAGGTGTCAAATGTTTTAGATTATTTGATTCCTCTGTTTTAATCTGTGCTGCATCCTTTCAGGGTATCACATCAATAGAAGCAGCCGTGCTGATTTACACAGAATTAGTCATTGGATGGATTGTCTGGATATTGTTACGTGCTCATTGTCAGGCAGAACTGCAGGAATGTGTCGCTCCTCGCTCAGCATGTTGCACAGGGTCTTTTATTGCTAAGCCGACATCGTCAAACCAATGTGCCTTCATCTCTGGGGAGGCTCACGGGGAGGCGTGATTGTCCCATTGAATTAATGGACCACTGTTGAAGTGAAACTTGAATCACAGCGTAATTAAAATCCACTCTGCAGCTCCTCTGCTTTACCAGGTGATCTTTCTTAACCATTTGACTGGGAAACTCTGTGTTGTTTTTGCATTTAAGACAAAAATGAATTAGACTGAATGTACAGAAATGTAAAAGATACTTTAAAATATGTAATAGAGGCTGTCAGAGATATTTTTGTCTCTCACTGGGAAACAAAGTCTAAACTGTCACAGTGCAGGCCAATTACTGTTGCAGTCATGAAACAACAAATGTGAATTATCTGATGTATGCAAGACACTTAAAATTTATTTATTTTTTAAACATATAAGAATCAGGATTGAGACAAATAAAGTTCAAATAAGGTTCAATCAAGGATAATTAGGCTTGTCAACATCTCCTGTGGAGGTTTTCCTGGCACACTCAACTGGGAGGAGACCCTAGGGCAGACCCAGAACCCGCTGGAGGGATTATGTATCCTATCTGGCCTGGGAACATCTTGGAAAATTGTGGCAGGGAGGAGGGAAGTCTGGGCCGACCTACTTGGCCTGCTATCCGGTCCTGGATAAGCAGTAAAGGATAGATGGATAGGCTTGTCTCTTGGAGCTCAGAGAATATGTGAAGTTGGTGAAACAAGAGTCAAAAGCTGAGTTTAAATTGTGTTGTTAAATATTTTTTACAAGCTATGAACACACACACACACACACACAAATTGCCCATGTAAAAAATACAGGGCCTGTATTTGAAGAAGAAAAAGTGAGAAAAAAGGAGGAAAAGTTCATTCTTAATCTAAAATAAATTAAACAATTAGGAAAAGTGAAAACAATTCCTCTTTCTGGGAGGTTATAGGGCTGGGAATGCTTTTCCCAGGTTCAGTTTAATGCTTGCATGATTTATTTCGGATGGGAAAATGTATGTCAGGCCTACAACACGTGCCTGTTTTACAATCAGAAAAGGAGAGATTAAAAAGAAAAGAAGAAATGGATACATTTTCCATCTCCATTTGTTCTGTTACCTTCAAAGAATTGGGGTTTTAAAAAAGAAACAGAGACCTAAAAAAAAGGTAAAGTTGCCTTATGTAAGGCTGCTTTTTTTTTTTTTAAATATTTGATATTTTTATCTACAGTTTCAACTGTAACACTGCATTGTAACTTTTGGAATCTTTATAACTCAAGTTATATTCCAGCTTCTTTTTTTTTTCAGCTTAATTTACTCCTGTCTTGCTCTGTTTATATCTCCGATTTGATAAAATGCAGATTTTATTTTGCAAAAGTATTTTTTGTGAGTGCTTCCTCTACTGTGCCTCTTTTTCCCTTCTTTCATCATGTTGTCAAGCCTTGTGTAAATCACTTTGAATCCTGTTGTTGCCCAAATGTGCTTCTTAAACTAATTATGCATAGTTCGGCTTATTTTATTTTGGCCCTTTGTTCCTGCAACAGTATTTTAGAAAATATTTAGTTTCTACTCACTCTACTGCTGCTTTAGCCACGTCCCAGCAGCACATGTTTGCAGTGCCGGTTTAATTATTCATTAAAGCTGTAGTCAATCTTTTGGGATTGTTGTCAGACATCTCATAAAAAGCCCAACGACTGACATTCAGCAGAGCACAACACAGACACAAATCAATATTCCAATATTGTCAAAAGGACATGGCAGTGATGTTTGCTTATTTTGCAGACTCTGGTAACAGTATGGTTGGAACATTCCTGTTGTTTTTACCTCTAAAGTTAATCTTGAGTTGATTTAATTTTGAAAAATAAAACTCCTTTCGACAGATTCACTTATCTTTGTCCTGAAGTTGTCTGTCAACAGGACATACTGCTGCTTTGTGTGCACACTGAGGTTTTGGACTCTCTTCAATGTCAAACGCTGTGTGAGCTCTGTTGTGTGGTAGAGAGGGGGGACTTGTAATGCCCCCACCTGCTCTTCAAACCCCCGAGCCTCAAAGGTAAGGTGATGAAGAGGTCAAAGCCTTTAATTACCTGGGAATAGAGATAGGCTGCCCTCTGTCTTCCTCCAGAAATGCTGACACAGCGTGCAGAAATCCCCAGCACGCCCTGTTAGCGGAGAGATTTAGAGCTCCTGCTCATGATTGGTGCACAAAGCCGCTGATTGGCCCAACTGTCAGAGTCCAGATGGTTCAGATTTCACTTGCAGCACATGCAAACAAGTCCACAGGAGTCACACTGAGTTGCAGACTCATGTTAATAAAGACATGTTAACAGATGTCACCCCATTTTAATGTATTCAATGCTACATGGTCCTACATCTTTGTCTCTGTCAAAGCAGGGCTCAAAGATCAGCAAAAAGGCAGGCGGGGTGTAGGTATGAATATGCAGTATTGCTTGGCTATCACATTGGTCTTCCTATTTTATATCCACCTTTCATGACCAACACTCCCATCAAGTCACTGCTGAAGATCCTCCTGGACAACATGAGCACAGATTTAAGGTGGATTTTTATCCTGATATCTGTTGAGATGCCTTTAATATCTCGATCTTGATTCAATCAGGCACAATTATCTCTATTAGTACTTAAGGAGCCCATGATATACCTGTTTGTAGTTTACATGTCTCCTCCATATAAAGGACACCTCTTATTGGCCCTTTGGAACCCCCACCCTCTCCAGGAAAATATTCATGCGCCCGGAGAGAAAGTTGAAGCAGTACACAGCAAAATCGTCATGGTCAAATAATCTCTACCAGATTCAGTATTGGTGGCCCATGACTGCTTGCTTTATGGTTGTCGTGGTTATAACAATTGTTGTTGAATCCAACAAGAGTACCCAAGAAGCTTTTGAAAATCAGGATTTGATCAATATTATTAGATAAGTCTTGAATTAAAATATAATCAAAGATGTTTTTTTTTCTTCAGCTCTCCTGCTGTCATCAGTAACATAGCTGCAAGTTAAACCATAATGGTGGTTTGAATATAGATATGAAAACTAAACTGCTTTTCATAGAAAAGTCAGAAACAGGTGCATATCATGGACATAGTAACAAGGTGAAAAAACAGTGGTACATGCACTTTCGCATTTTCGTGAAGACATGGGTTTTTTTTTTTTTTTTTTTTTTTGGCGAAAACCAACATGATACACCAGATGGACAGTTCACTAGTCCATCTGGGAAAGAGCTCATAGAAAGTGTTTAGGAAGGCCAGAACCTTTCAAGAGCAAATCCAGCAGGTGATTGGACTATCATTCTGTCAATCACATTTATTACAGGCCAATCAGATAATTTAGTTGGCGGGTGCTACTGCACTAACAGACCATAAGCCACTTCCTTAATCAGACACCCAGCAAAACATGTCAGATGTAGAGCTAAAATGTTTTTTTCTCTATAGAGGAGTTTAAAGTGCTGATATTTGTTTGGCGTTTAATAAAGAAATGTGGTCAGGATCTGATAAAACTGAGTAAATCTGTTAGGATGGGTGCTAATCTCTGTATGTGCAGTCACTTCCTGCTGTTATCTTTCTTGTAACTCCTATCTCTTCCTACATCGTTGTAGACTGGAGCTTGACAAGATGTATCTTCCTGATCAGGTGTATCCAGTTGCAGTGCAAAGTTAAAAGAAAACCTCAATTTAAAATATACTTGCTTACATGATGTAGCTGTATCTTGAAATAATGGCATTAGATTACATTTTAGTTAAGATAAGTATGTTATCATTGGTAAATTTGGGAAAAATGGAATTTATGAATATGCAAGACTTACTGCTTATCATTCAGAAGTATGTTGTGCTGGATTGTTCTTTGGCTAAAATGGACGAAGCTTGCTGTTTTCCTCATAAAAAATATGAGTATTTTTATTTTCATCAGCCCAGTGCCCACATCATGAAGCCTAATTTATTTTGTGTGTCAGTACCTGCGGTCACCCTGCTGTTCACTTCACATGTCAGTAATTCTCCAGGTGGATGCTCCTGCTCCCACAGCCTCTGCACACGTTCCGCCCCCTCCGGGTGAGCATCCGGTCATTAGACCTGAATGGCAGCGTTGCAGAAAAGGCAGGCCCCAAACTGCCACTCTCCCTGGATAACAGGCCTCCCTGTCCTCTCTCAGTCTGTCTGCATCGCTCTCTCCCAGACTGTTCACTCCCTCCCCGTCTCTCCTATCTTCTTCTCTCACGCTTCATCTCCTCCTCCCACGTCTGTCTCGGACTCTCTCTTCTGTGCCTCTACGTCTCTTTAACTTCCTCTCTCCCTCTCTCTCCCTGTCATCACCTGTACGTTTCACTGCTGGATAATGTCCAGAACCCACTGAGACGCCCCTGTGGACCAAAGGCGCTCTCTCCCTCTCCACTAATGACCTTGGTGGCCGGTCAGTGCTTGGTTGTGGTAGTGATGACACCAACGAATGGGACCAAGTGGCTCCTGAGGAATAAATGATTCATTTCTCTTCTTTCTACTGGGTAAGCGAGCGATGTCCCCATGGGGAACTATGATAATGGAGCAGAATTGACTTAATTTGTAATGTGTAGCTCAGTTATGTGATAAACAGTCACATTCACATACAGCTTCTTGCATTCATCGCTCACACGAGGAATGATGACAGAGATGAAATAAATGATCCAACAAGAAGTAAACAGAGAAGTTAGCAGGAAACAGTAAAAAGAGGGTCTCAGGGAGGCGAGGCTCTGTCAGTTTTGAGGTTGTCAGAATTTGCATGTATTATCTAAAACAATGAGAACACGCTAAAGTAGGGTGTCAAAACTATGACCCTTGCACCCTTAAGTGGCCTGCTGCAAATTTTGAGAAGGGTCATTCCACTAAACTCAACAGAAGTCCAGAAATCGCACTCAGTCACCACCACAGATTTGGCTTAAAAAAAACTGTTGGTGCCTCTACATGTTTAATGAACACATGGAAAGTGTTAGGTTGAAAATCTCAAGGGTTTCTGAACTACAGGCCTTTCAAAAAGGGTTTTTTCACCTATTTTTGACAACTGGAAATTGCTTGTGTTCCTGTGAAGCCACCTTTGGATGCTAATATCTCTGAAACAAGCAAAGATTTCTGGATGAAATTTGCTTCGTTTAGAAATTTGGGGCCAGGTTTTCAGATTTGGTCATCAGGAAAGGTCAATCTCTTTTAGTTTCTAAGTTACTGGTCTCCAAAGTGGTGAATATTTTATGCACAAAAATGAAAAAATCCATTTTCAAGGGGCCACGTGTAAGCCTAGAATAATTTATAACAGACTATTGATGTAGGATTCCTTCAATTTGAGGACAGGGAACCTGACTCTGAAAAAGTCTTCATTTAGAACTTATGGGACTCTAAATATGGTTCCGGCCTAAAAAATACACTTTTTGAACAGTTTTTGACCAGGTCACGATGTTGGCAACTACCCATGGTCATTAAACTTTTTTCTACATAACTATTAATCTCTTAGAATCATTTGCTCAAAAAATTTGCTTGTTTTCTCACCTCCTTCATATTTTTTTTCTTTTTTTAATGTTGACCGAAGTCTTTGCTTGTTTCAAAGATATCAGCATCCAAAATTGGCTACAAAGGAACATACTATGTGATTTGCGATTGTCAAAAATAAGCACAGAATAATAAACAGAATTGATGATTACCAAAATCATTTTTTATGTTTCTGCAATAATTAACAAACCAGTATGTAGAAGCTCTTTAACTGAAGTGATGTTTTAAATGCTAAAATATGACTATTATTGTTGTCCATGAGTTTTAAAATGTACTGTTTAAAAACAAAATAAGAAATATTTAAGAACATTATTATTTCTTGATTGAGATGTCAAATTATAGTTATTTATTTGCATTCCTGAACAGAAAAAAAAAACTAGTTTTAGTGGTTGAATGTTCTGCTTTATTAATTTCTGACTTCTCAGGGAAGCCCAGTGAGCGGCTCAGGTTTGGGTGTAAAAAGGTGAATTCAGTTCTAAATTTCTCAGTCCAGTAGAAAATGTATTTCCAGTAACATTTTCAGTTTTAGACAAGTGGGTTTTTTTTTAGATTTTAAAAATATTTATGTTTTCTTATTGGTGTAATAAATTTCTTAAGCACTGGACATTGTCAAATTCTGCCAAAATGACATCTAAAATATGGAAACTATATGGCTGATCTACAGCCACAATCGTCTGCTTCCTTCTGTCTTGTAAGACAATAGAGTATGCACCAAGCGTTAGTCATTAGTAGTTCTGCATCGCCTGCTGTGGCTGAACAGCCCTATTCTTGAATAACAAGCTCTGTTGCAATTCTTGCAGGTGTAGTCTGCTGCCGGTGCTGTGGCTGTTGATTCTGCCTTCTGTCGTCACTTTTGCTCTTTCCTCTCTTCCCACAGCTCTTCTATCCTTTCCTCACTTCTCTGGACAAACGTCTTGATAGTGAGTTTCCAATTTTCACGGGCTACAGTTGCGGCTTCCAGACTTGCTGGGTTGACGTTGCCCACCTTAAGGTCACGTTTACAGACATCCTTAAAGCGGAGAACAGGCCTTCCTGCAGATCTGGAGCCAGTGGCAAGCTCACCATAAAGAATGTCCTTTGGGATCCAGCCATCTTGCATGCGACTGATATGACCAAGCCGGTGCAAACGCCTTTGGGTAACCAAGGCAAACATGCTCGGTGTCCGTGCCTGAGCCAGAATATTGTTGTTTCGAACATGGTCCAGCCAGGAGATGCCAAGGATCCTTCTGAGGCAGCGCAGATGTAAGGCATTGAGCCTGCGTTCTTGATGGGTATAGACAGTCCATGTTTCACTGCCATGGAGCACCATGCTGAGTACGCAGGAAAATATATGGCTGATCTATAGCCACAATATTGGGCATTATTATCTTATTTTTTTAATATCTGCTGATACCGATAATCAACTTTTTAGGCAGTTATCTGCCGCTACTGATATAATTTCAATATTGTGCATCCCTATAGCATAAAAGTATTTCAACTCATTTAAAATCTGGCCCTCCATGGTGTATATCCAAAATAAAACTGCCCCTCTCGACATATATTGTGAATCTCACCTAGGTTAGATCTATATTGGTTAATTTTACTTTTTGGTACTAATAAGCATCTGCTGCACTGCTTTGTGTTGGATCTGTTTGATTGACAGTCATGATCTGCTGTTTCTGACTCATATATGACTCGTGACTCATTGCTCCTTGATTGAACAGCCTCCATGAGAGCTGAGATTAAAGTGTCTCCTGATGAATGAAACAAATGCATGTGGCAGCACCACCGAACACATCCCTGTGTATCAAATCCCTGCAGTAAAGGAGATGGTGGAGCGGCTGATTTGATGGTTTTATTTGAGAGGGCAGGTTGATTTGTGGAGTTATTTTCTGAGAGACAACTGCAAGGTCAAGCTCTGTCAAAACATTATGCTGGGCAGAGATTTAGCGCGAGCTGACTGAGGCTGTTGTTCTGGTATCAGAGGTCTTCAAAGCGATGACAGCCCCCCTGCACTGATCCATCACCATAACGCTAATCAGACTCATCCCGGTGGCAAGAGGCAGCTCCAAATCGCATCACTTCAACAGCTTCATTTGTGCCAGGGCACCATTTAGGCACGATTCCCCATTCATTATGCTTTGATTTAGGAGATGTCACTTTTGAGTTGGTTCAGATCATATAAATATCCATGAGGAGTAGTCACATGAATGGACGACAGATTCATTTCGACCCATGTCTCTGGGTTAGACATTTCGAGTAATATTCAGCTAATATCATTGATGTGCGCTCTGGGAGCCAGCGTTCCATGCCAGTATCATACAATCCATTTATCTCTCTTATGCGCTGCGTGGCATCTCTTTTGGGTAAGCAGTGATTTATACGAGGCGATGACAGGCAGAAAAATACCTCACACGTTTTCAAAGGCAATACCAGAGGGGCTCGTCTAAACGTCCCCGTCCTCCATCTGTCTGCGTTGGCCTTTCGATACGCACACTTGAATCTCTCCAGCCGACGCTCTCTGGCACCCGTATCCCATGGACGGCCCAATAGGCAGACAGGCGGAGAGCTCTTCACTTCCTCCCACACTCATCTGCAGATGTAAGTGGTGGGTTGTGGCAAAGAGGGACTTGTGCGGGGGGCACCGATCATGTAGAAGTAATGTATCGCTGGAATATGATCAGGCTGACTCACCAGGGAGCAAATTCACTCAGTGACGGTGATGCTGCTCATGTTACAACAGGTTGGTGTGTTACGTAAGAGGAAAAGAAGCCATCAACTCATATGCAAAGTTCTTACTGAATGCTAACGAGGGCTATAGTCATTCAAATAAATGGTCTAAAAGACTGCCTAAAGAAAAAGACCAAAAAATCAGAGATAATGGTGGTAAAAATGAAGGCCTCTGCACACCACAGAGGTCCAAAATTCAGGTTTCATGCCCTTTTTTATCACAGTTATCCTTGTCACAAAAATCCTAAGAACATGATTTTGTAGTTTATAATTCTCACCCTTCCAAGGTGAGGTTTTTGTCTGTCCAAGATAACTCAAAAAGTTGTCAATGGATTTTGATAAAATTTTCAGAGGATGTTGTACATGGCACAAGGAAGAAGTTATTAGATTTTGGTGACAATCCGAATACAGATCATTGTTAATTTTTTCGACTAATTATTTTTCATCATAGTTTTAGTCAACAATCTTTTTCCCCTGACGAAAACTAGACTATAACTAAAGAAAAACAACTGTAGATTGACAAAAACTAAAACTAAGTTAACTGACATTTTTTTCAACAAAAAAAAAAAAAATAGGCTAAAATGTTTGAGAGAGACTAAATCCAATCAGACCTAATTTCATCATGTAGGGACAAGTTAAGAATATATCCCATCACAGCTACTTTGGTTGTGTGGAAATGTTGGATGAGTTCAGAGGGACATCCAATCACAACTGCCTTAGCTTTATGGTGGCAGGATCCAAGTGTAAAACATGACTTCAGAAATTCAAGGAAACATAAAAAATGCCTTACACTTTACAATTCATATTTGTCAAAATTAACACTGATACAGATGCAGATCAGGGACTTTCTTAAAGGTTATTTTAGCATCGCAAGATAAGGAATTTTTTTCACATTTTTTTGCTTATACCTCAAAAGTTCACAGTGGATTTAGATGAAATTTTCAGGGAATGTTGGTCATAGCATAAGGGAGAAGTTATTAGTTTTTGGTGGTGATTTGAATATGGATCCAGGATATTTTTTAAGGGTTTGTTAACATTGTGAGATAAGGCAGCTTTCCAAATTTCCAATAATAACTTGGCTAACAAGTCAGAAAAACCTTGGCAGAGATTTGCGCCCTGGGAGCACAAAGGACATTGACCAGTTTTTGAGAGTTGTTTGTTTACACATAAAGTCCACAGTATGCTAAGACAACATTATGTAAATATGAGGTTGATTTTCTTTTTTGTTGTTTTTTTTTTTTTTTAAATCTCCATGAGGATTTTAGTTATGCATAATGAGGGGCATTTCTGGTAACCACTGCTTACTTGCATGGTGTGGCTGTTTGTCAGAAGCTCAACCCCTTTTTTGGTTAAAACCAAAAATTGACCCATGCAGCAACATCTGGTGCTGAAAATTGAGGCCCATGTGGGAGTGCGAAGAGCTGTAGTACCACAAGTGTCCACTTGAGGCTGGCTGGAGAAACCTGACACCCAAATGATTGATTTAATGGACAGCGTCCATTAAAAGGCATCAACAGTGTTCCAAAGGCTCCTATGATATTAAAACAACTGATGTCCCATGGCTTCAGCCAATTCTTTACAGTCTGTAAACTGACCTCAGATCAACTTGATAAAACTATCCACAATGGCAGCTGCTGTGAATGAACGTGAATATCTTTCAGTAAACAAATAGCTGGTGTCACTTAATCTTTGTCCAATATTATCAAAAATCTATGTCCAAGATGTTTTTAGTTTTTATTTATATTTAATTCAAAAATAAATGCAACTCAGCAAGATTTCTGGAGTTTATTTTTTCTTCAGTAAACTCCAAATTTGAACATGTTTCTATTCCAAAAAAAAAAGAAAGAATACATAAATAAATAAATAACATGTACAAAAATCAACAACCACAAACCTTATTTTCTTTCCAAAAAAAATCTAATAATCCAGGTTCTGAGGTCAGTCTGATGTCGGCCTTCCACTCTGGAGGACAGGGCTTTAGAACTGTGGGACAAGAACCTGCTCATTTTACCTTGCCTTAGCACTTAGCCTCATATAAAATGAGGCTAAGTGCTAACGCAAGTGCTGTTAGTCATTGATCGCAGGTGATAAGGTGGGGGGTCACATGCCATCTCCTGTGGGAGCTCCTTTTGTGTTTGCCGTGTGGTAGTTTGTGTGAGTGGAAGTGTACTTGAATGTCTGATACAAAGCAAGGAGCCATGCAATTGTCCCTGCACGGAGAAAGCACTGATGTTGCAGAGCTGTTTGATTTGAACGGGCCTCTGTTGTGGGGATTGTTGTTTATCTCCATTTGGTTGCCATGGTTGAGTGACTCTTGCTGGGGCCAACCAACCACAAAATGTGTTCACCCGTTTGTGTACGGGATATTTTGGAAAGTGGAGCTTTTATTAAATGGCTCTCGACAAGGAGAATTTGCAGGGATGTGCAGTTTTTTAATATCAGAACCATTTGCTCAAAGATTGGATCTGAATTAGATGCTCCACACAGAAAATAAGAAACTGTTGTCAGCCACTGGCACAAACTGAGACAATTTACAAGCCTGTTTTGCATCTGTTGTTAGCAATGCATAAAAGGAAGATAAGAGATCAAACCAGAATTGATTTTTTTTTTGTCTTGATTTTCATTCATTTCACAAATGACATACCACAGAGAGGAGGAGACTCCTACATACAGTTACTTTGTCATTATATTTCTTATTTTCTTCATTGTTCCTATTTGTCTGCTCCTACACCTTCGAAATATTGTTTCATCTTCCACTTGGTTTGGTTTTCTTTCACAATGCACAATACAGCAGCCTGCCACTAGTTGGGACTGTAGCGATGGTCTTTGTTCCTGCAGTCTGGCCTATTGTTGCATTTCCACCGTGAGATATACAAGCAACAGCATTGTTTATCACCATTGTTTCAATCCAGCTGTAGACCGAAGAGTGGCCAGTTCAACTCCAAATCTTAACATATTTGCAAGTTGGCTTGGAAGATGCAAGGAGGTTCTTGCTTCTGCACCCTTGCGCTCTTCAACCTCATTGCAAGGAAACACCTACAAAGATGAGTGGTATTGCAAAAAATGATGAATGGCAAAATGCTAACCAGGCCTGTGCTCCTCAACATGGCATGAGCTGGAATACAATTAAATATGGACTGCAATATAATTTCATATCTCTATTATTAAAGGCCCCCCCTTAAATAGCTCTCATGCAACTCATACTGCAAATCCCACAATGCTCTGCAATAGCTGTATCAAGATCTGTGCACCAACCCCTCCGCACATTGATTTAATAACACTCTGATGGTCACCAGACAGCAGTTTGGTGAGTGTTTTCACAGCGACTTTTAAGCTTGTCCAAAAAAAACCCAAACTTGGTACAACAATTCATTTTTATGATTAAACAGTTTTTTTTAGACTGTTCAATGAATGTTGATCCTGTTTGTGGTATTATTTATGATGTGTGGCTCCAGTACAACAAGTGGATCATCAACTGGCCCAAAACAGTTTGAAAATATACCTTAAAGCGATCAGGGTTTTTCTGCAGCTTCTTTATTTGAAGCTGAAATTCTCTTTGGAAGAAGTGTGAGAACCAGAAAACCATCTTCACTGCTTGATGGCTCCATACGGTTTTGTCTCCTAGTGCAAATGTCCATAATAACTAGGAAAAGACACATCAGACAGTCATCTTATGTATGTTTCTTTTTCTTTTTTGTGTCTGATCACAGCTCCAAAAATGCATCTGACTCAGTGCAAAGCCTCTAAATCAGAAATATCTGCCAAAATTCACACTTGATGAAACTACCTTTGAAACACATTTTAAAGGCTCCTCTCATCATGACCCTGAGGTCTTTTTGGTCTTGAGTAAACACAAGTCTGAAAGCTTACCCTGCATAATGGCAGTTCAACCGTCAGGGCAGGTATCTCAAAGCAACTGCTGGAAATTGAAAGCATCAAGAGGAGAGGGCAACAAAACCACAACTAGACAGGGCTTCAGCTCCTATTGTGGTCAGAGAGGAAACAGGCACGCAGCGATACGACAGGTATCTCTGTTCATCTCAGGGCTGACAATTGAGCTGCCTGTGAATGTGACACTGAAATCAGTTAACGTTCAAATCCAAGTCCACGTGTCCATGACAGTATGAAAGAAAGAGGCTTAACATGATGTTACAGTTAATCTGATGGACCCCAGAATGATGGGGGTGGTAGGGTGATGGCAACCAGTGTAATAAAAACACAGCAAACTAAAGGCCTTTATGTCTTTGTAAACATCCTGCTGGTTTGTGCCTTAAAATGGTCAGTAGTTAATATATATAGTTGACATAAACAGGCATGAGGATTTTTTGTGCTGCATAGATTTGCTAAGGGCAAGTGGGTTTATCTGTTACAGTGTCTCTCAGTAATTTGAATTTCCATTTTACTCATCACTTCACACTCATTCACACTCATTTACTCACCAATATTTGGAGTTTTTGGTTGCATTGTCCATCATCATTATTACCTCAGCCAAGGAGGTTATGTTTTTTTCTGGCATGTTTTTGTGTTTCTTTGTTAGAAAATTACGCAAAAACTACAGCACAGATTTTGCTGAAATTTTAAGGAGATGTTGGGAATGGTCCAGCATAAAAATGATAAGATTTTAGTGGTGATCCAGATAAGTGCCACTGGCAGAAGATCGTTCTTGCTCAATAACTGTATAACTAATAATGATATCAACTTGATTCTGAGTGCTAGGTGTAGGTTTTCAGGGGCCGGGAACTATTGCTTATACATGTATCAGCAAGATGCGAGCTACCTTGGCAGAGGTTTGCGCTCTCCAAGTGCTTTCTAGTAGGGCTGCTCGATTATGGGAAAAAATTATAATCACGATTATTTTGGTCAATATTGAAATCATGATTATTTACACGATTATGTCTTTGAATTTGGAACAGCATTTATAGAACATGTTAAAAAAAAAAAAACAGTCTCCTGTTAAATATATAAAAATATCTTGAAATGTAGTAGTAAAGGGCGGCACGGTGGCGCAGCAGGTAGTGCACGTGCCTCACAGCAAGAAGGTTGTCGGTTCGATTCCCGGGTCGGGCAGGGCCTTTCTGTGTGAAGTTTGCATGTTCTTCCCGTGCATGCGTGGGTTCTCTCCGGGCACTCCGGCTTCCTCCCACAGACCAAAAACATGCTCATTAGGTTAATTGGTCACTCTAAATTCCCCTTAGGTATGAGTGTGAGCATGAGTGATTGTCTGTCTCTATATGTTGCCCTGCAATCGACTGGCGACCGGTTCAGGGTGTACCCTGCCTCTCGCCCAATGACAGCTGGGATAGGCTCCAGCCCCCCCCGCAACCCCCGAAAGGGATAGTCGGTATAGAAAATGAATGAATGAATGAATGTAGTAGTAAAAAAATAAACTGTTGTACTGCACTCAATCTTTTGAAAACAATAAATAAATAAAATACAATAAGAGATAGATACTTCAATAAATTAGTCCAAAATAAATACTTCAATAAATAAGTCCAAAATAAATACTTCAATAAATTGGTCCAAAATAAAATTTCTCACATTTGAGTGCACTGCCACAACATTCAACAAAGTAAAGGAAAAAAAAAAACAGTTAAATCTGGAAAGGCTGGTCGACCGTCCATCATCATGGACTTCATCAGGACACACGAAAAAACAAAATAGATAAAATTAAACGAAAATTCTGGTAGGGCCACTTGGGTGATCTTAAAGGTTTTTTGCCAGAAACACCAGCCTGTTAACCTGATCAGGTTTCAGAGAGGAGCGCATGCAGGAAACAACATTTCCACTAGTGCTGAAGACTCTCTCTGAAGAGGAAGAGGTGGCTGGAATACACAAATATTTCCTTGCCAGTTGCGAAAGTCTTGGGTACAGCCTTTGGGCATCTCTCCACCACCTCAGTGGGTCTTCCTCAGCATCCAGGGTCTCTATCTGGAGGTACGACTACAGCTCAAGAGCAATGGCCTGGTCCTGTTGAGGAGGTTCTGCAGTTTGGTCTACAGTGTTAGTGACCTTGAAGAAGCTGCCCCGGCCCTTCCTCTTCTTCTTCTGTGCAGCAGCCTCCTCTGTATCACCAGGCATTGCAGCTGTTGCAAGAGGGGCTTTCTCCTTAGAGGGAACAAAATATTTGAGCTTGAATCTTGGGTCCAGGGTAGAGGTCATGTCAAGCAGCTCCTGCGTTGCTGTGTCGCTGTATTTGGTGTTCAGGTAGCTTAATATGCTTTCTTTGATCATTTTGACAAGGTCTTTGTCATCTTGCTGAACTTCCAGAAGGGAGTTGTTGAAGAGGTGGAGGGTTGGCTTCACAAAAGACACACAGGACAGTAAGTCAATGTCCTGCCAGGACAGGGCGAGATGTCTCAGCTTCCGGTTGTTAGACAGGACCTGGGTGATGGCCTTCTGCTGTTCAAGGACCCTTTCAACCATGGCCTACCTAGATCCCCATCTGGTTGGACATTCAGTCTTCAGAGAGTGTTCAGGCAGATTCAACTGCTTCTGTGCCACTACAAGATCCCTCTTTTTTTTTCCAACTGTAGGAAAAACTGCTGATGATCTTCTTGCAGACCCCCATTACACAGCTGATCCTGGGATCCTTCATTGCATTCTCTAAGATTACAAATAATAATAAAAATAATTTTAAGAAATAAATAATACTGTTACAAACTACGATGCATTCTAACAATATAGTGGGGAGGAAAGTCAAATTTCATTTGAAATTGTTTTTGGAGCAACAAACCAGGTGTTTGATATTTTTAGCCATTTTTCTAGCAACTGAATCAGATATTTTTAGCCATTTTTCTAGCAACAAAATCAGATATTTTTAGACATTTTTCTAGCAACAAAATCAGATATTTTTAGACATTTTTCTAGCAACAAAATCCGATTTTTTTTTAGCCTTTTCTCTAGCAACAAAATCAGATATTTTTAGACATTTTTCTATCTTATCTTTTATTTTCAGTGCACAACACATTTGTTGAGAATTTTTTGAAGAAACAATTCATTTGTAAAGGTTGTTAATAAGTTAATATTGATGTAAAGTTAATGAGGTAAATAGGCCTATTTGCCTATTTACTTAAAAAAAGACTGGACCTTTCATTTGAATATTTGATTTTGAAGTTATAAGTATAGAAGAAGACGTATTTGGCAGCAGTATTACTATTGCAACAACACATCATCAGTAGGGTAAAACTAGCCTGTCTCACGACGGTAAAGTCTTAGAAAAAAAAAAAAAGTGGATTAATTAGCTTCTATAACGCTATTCCTCGTTAACTTGCGTGCCTTTTTCAGTCACTAAAGCTGATGTTTGATTTTAAGTCCAGAGCATAGTCTCCTCATTTTTAAGGTTGTAAGACGAAGATGCAACAACATATGCAAACTGAGTATGAATTAAAAATGTTAACATTTTTAAACGTCAGCTGTCTGCTTTGCTCCGACATTTTGAAGGTAGCGATATTTAAGACCTATACAATCTAGTATCATCACTAACCACTTAATTGCCCACATGACACACATAAAGGGGATTCATACTCACCGATGGCCAGGTGTAGTCTGTGCCTGAAACATTGGAGCCCAAACCATTGATTGATCTCGGCAGCCAGGTTTATGTTGGCAGCATTGTCCATTGTGATACAGACCAGCTTCTCCTCGTTCAATCCCCGTTCAAGCTAGAGCTTCCCTCAGTCCATTAGCGATGTTTAGCCCCGTGGTCCTAAGGAATGAAGGCTGTTTGGGGACATCTCGCTCTCAAATTGAAATCAGTGTCGATGTAGTGGATGGTGAGGCTAATATACGGCTCCATTGTGCAGCTAGACCAAAGGTCTGATGTGACAGCGAACTCTGCTGCTTTCATCACTTCGTTTACCACTTCTGCTCAGCATTTTTCATACATAGTTGGCAGAACAGCTCTACTAAAATGGTGACGAGATGGCAAAACAGAACGCTTATCCAAAGTATTGACCAACTTCTTGAAGCCTCCGCCTCCCACTGTGCTAATGGGGAACATGTCTTTAGCTAAAAAGTATCCAATGTCGTCTGTTATTTTTTTGTGCCTTTTGGAGCTTGACGGATAAGGAGTTGCACTGTACAGTGTGTCTTTAAAAGACGTCTGCGTCGATGACCACCTTGAAGCAGATTTTACAGAATATGCGTTTCTGCTCCACATCATTTTCTTTGAATCCAAAATGTTCCCACGCTAATGATGTCATTCTACCTTTTTATCCACCAAGTGACGCTGCTCAGCCTCACCCTCTGCCATCTTCACACACACAAATCGCCAGCCTTGATCTCCACTCTCCACACACGCGGGGGCGGGGGCGGGGGCGGGGGCATAGTGTAGCCCCCGCCCCCGTGTAATAATCGTGTTTCCTCGATTATAGGAATTTTGAGATCGTCTGGAGCCAAAATCCTAATCACAATTAAAATTCGATTAATTGAGCAGCCCTACTTTCTAGTTAAACTTTTACAGCAATACACTATCATACACATATAATCCTACAGATGCTGTAGTAGGAGCAAATAGGAATCAAGTGCAATAAGCCATGAAGATTTCATACACAACCTTAGTGGCTTATCACACAGAGAGGTATCACTACAAAAACGCCAACACTGCAGCCACTGTTGGTGGTGCAAGAGATCTAGCATTCAAGTTATATTTTTGGCCTCAGTTGAAACTATCATAGCTGGTGCAACTCATAAAACTAGAATGTAAACTCTCCTGCGTATGAACTTAGAGTCAAACTAGGCTACATTTGAACTCCCGCAGAGCTAATACAACCCATAACTTGACCCTTGACCTAGTAAATCTTGCAAAAATGGGGAAATTTGCTTTATGTTAAAAAATCCCTTAAAGCATCCTTGAGATATTACTTTAACTAGCAAGAAATGAACAGGGAACTAAATGACATTGCCCTTTGGTCCATACCTTCCAGTATATTATCAGTTTATATATATATATCAGAATGGACCTGTTTTCAAAGATTGAAGGAATTCATCGAACCGAGTGAGATATTCAGATTTGAGTGTTGCAATTGCTAAGGCATAACAACCCTATTTCCACATAGTCTGCCAGTGTAGCATCTCATTTGCACTGCATGTCCTGTCCTATTGGAAGCATGTTCAAAGCAGTGTGCAAAACGGGACAACAAGAGAAATACGATACAAGGGAAATTTGAAACTGTGCAAAAAACAGCCATGTATAAGGGAAGAGCAACATGTCAACATGTTATAATGCCTGCAAAGCAATGATTTGCAGACTGCTTTAATATTATTTACACAAAGTGCTGCATTTTGAAATCTAATGGAAACTCAATGTGCTTGTTTTGCTCTTTTGGGTTGATCTGTTTTGAGGAGACTGACGTGGGGTTGAAGTGGCTTCTGATTGAAGAAGCAAACCTGCATGGAGGGGTGCAATTGAGGTGCAAGGTGTATAAACCAACTGATGCACATGATGGGTCAATTTTCTGCAGGGAGCGTGGCCTAAACAGTACACTAAACAGACACACTATGTAGAAACTGGGGTTAATTTTAAAAGAGACATTAATAAATTTTGCATTATTTAAGGACATACAAGATGCGCAAAAGTGGCTAACTTTATGTAGGCCTGTATGGTGTACAGAATCCTGTACTTATCAGACCTAAATGGAAATCATAAGCTGGATAAAACAAGAAGAAACACAAAACAGCCATAAAGATACTTTGGTGGTTATCATTTAACCCCAGCTGCCTGCACAGGCTTTGCCCATATGTTGGAAACAATAGATACACACTGTATTTCCAGGAAATGATAATCCATGGAGCTCCACACATCTGGTACACATATGGAAAATAGTGCACTGTATGTCCACTCTTTCCTTAATTGATCAAGGATCCAATTACACCGGCGCACTCTACTTCATCAGACCGCAAGCAATGAGATGTAAAGTTTAAGATTGTGCAATTTTGAATGAGGTATATGTGGCTTTGCTGTGTATTTCTCCTAATTAAGCCATTAATTGTGTTAAGCTCTAATTAAAAAGAGCTGTAACTATTGTCTCACTCTCTGAAGCTCGAGGGCTCAGCCTCTCTTGTACTACCTCTTTCAATGACCATCCCCTTAATTGGCTTTCTTTTAAGCAGTGCACACATGGTTACACCCCACCCCACCCCCCACCCCACACACACACACACACCCCTACACCCCCAAGGGCAAACAAGCCTGCAGTTAAACCTGCATCACTATCTCTTTGCTTCACTTGTGGAGGAAATCCCACTTCTTTGTATGTTCAGTGAATGTATACTTATGGACATGAGCCATAGGTATTCCATACATTCCCTTTGTTCAGTAACTATGGCAACAAGACTTTCACTGCTTGGTGTTTTGAAATGGTCACAGAGGGCTTAGTCTGATAAAAATGTATTTTCTAGATTATCCCAACATCACATCAGATCTGGGTACTGGTGCATCAAGGTGTGAATCAATCTGTGGATTTGATGAACTGCTGTCTCTGCTGGCGCCTTCCCTCTGTCTCTGCTGGATATTATGCACACTTTATGAACACTACCACGCAGGCACAGTATGACTTATAAAGATTTTATATATTATTTGATCCATACTGTAAGACATATTTGTGTTTAATCGACTGTGGAAAAGTCCTACCACAAGCTTACTGATGCAAGAAAAAAGAAGTTGCATGTCATGGCAGCACAATTTTGGGACCACAGTTTTGGGCTTAAAGCAAACAAAGGACCATGACCTTTTTATTGTTGTCAATGAATCTGTCTCGATGTTGACCTTGTTGAGTAACCATCTCTATCAATCTACACTATCTTCTGACCTGAGAAAATGTAAGGGAAAAGTTCCCTCTTTATTTAGGTCCTATGTCATGATGTGTTTGGCCATTTGGATTTGATTGAAGTTGAATTAAAAAAAAAAAAATGAAATAGTTCATCTTTGTAGGGGAGCAGATGTAGCCCTGTATCTCTTTCATTTGGAAACATTCAGATCAGAGGGGGCTGGGAGGCTACAGGAAGCTATGATAATGAGCTCTGCCTTGATTGGCAGCCCAAACGATATCTGATGAGATTGGGAAGGAGGGTTACACACCTCGGAGTGGACTCTCAAAACAGTCATGGCATCTGCCTTTGACAAGCAGAAAACACACATGTAGGTTGAGGCTGTAGCTGCTCCATAATAAACCACAGAAGTTAAAAAAATGTTTTAGGGGGGATTTTCTTTAAAAATGCACTGAATACTTTTTTTGAACTGAATTTAGTTTAAAATGTGTCATATTCTTCTGCTTCCCAAACCCCTTTAACAACAATAAAATCAAAGAAATTGATTTTGCAGGAAAAAATCAATTTCTTTGATTTCAAAGCTGGAATATAAGTTGCATCCTAATGAAGACTCAGTCAGTTTGGGGTCTTTTCTGATGGAGATCCCAATTTCTTCAAAACTTCTAGTTCCTGGGCAGTTCTTTAGATCTTTTAAGTATCTCCTGTCTCTGTCAAGTGTATTTTGCAATACATCTCAAACCTGTCACAACTCCGGTTTCAACCAAATAGTCCTGCCCTCCTTAGTAACTGTTGCATTGCAAGACAAATCAATAGCCCTGGTTCATCCATGCATCCATCCACACCCAGGAGTATGTTTATCTGAAAGTGAGGAGTGGTCATATGCAAAGGTGGTTGAGGATGCACAAAATGACTGCACTCTAAACCTCCTTTGACCTGGTCTAAAGTCTGTGGAGCAGATTTTCTCCGCTAATTGGAGGATCCGTCAATACATGCACTTTACTGAGCCTGTTTCACTCACAGAAAGTCACAGCAGCACGTCTCTATCACAGTAGTTGAGAAATTCAGTTTTAAGTTTGTAACCAGAAGGAGAGCTGAGAAACAGTGTCTTTTTTGAGTGCTACTTGGTACCCTATATTCTCCTGTGCACAAGGGTGCGTAGTACGTCAAGGAAGAAGAAAAAACACTCACAGGATTAAAGATTTTCTCAAAGCTCATGGCTGCATTTCCAATATTTGTATACAACCTATTGAATCTTGATAATGTTTATGCTCACAGATAATAATACAGGCTGTGCGGTGTGTTTTAAGCACACAATAGAACACAGAGCCAAGGATTCCTTCAGAAAAAAAATAAAACAAAATGCTCAAAGGCAACGGTTATTTTGTGTACAGTAAAAAAGTCTGTCATAGACAAAAACCTGCCTGATCCTGATAGATTTAACTTTAGATTTTTTTGATTAATAAGTTTTCACTTTTACATTTGTACTGAAGCTATTGACTTGCCCTTTTGATTGTCTCTTTTGCTCTGGGATTCTTCAATGAAATAAAGCACTTTAATCTGAACATTAGCATATATCATGCAGTGTTCTGTGTGTGTTCTTTGAGAATACTGGCCCAATGGCAGGGGGAGAATTAAAATAATCTATCCAAAAATCAGACCAATCAACTTAACATGCCACATAAATAGCAAAACGCCAATGGCCTGGTGCATATTGATTTAAAGAGAATGAGAGCTGAAACTCTGATTTGTTTGATTTCTGTTATGCTCAAATCACATCCATATATAATAAATCTTGTTTGCACCCTGAGCTGAGTTTTCTGCCGAGAACATGCGCAACAACACGCTCCACACCATCAGAATTGAGCCCTTACTGCAGCTCACACTGGAGCAGTCATAGCACATTATGCTCAAAAATCAGAGATTTCGGGATTAAATGTCCATCCAATCAGACAGTCACATTTATATACATTTACAGACTACTGATGCAGCAGTGGACACAGTTTGGGTAAGAGCTGAGGATCAAACCACGACCTTACAGTTGATTAATCTCTGACCCATCATAGCACCAGATTTATACAGATTATTATCATGTTATTATATCAAAGACTTTGCATTGAGATCTGAGCTCTTATGACTGTAAAAGTATCATCTGCAAATTGTCAGATTTTTAGCAGCATAAAACATTATATAATACATCCTGTCAAGGTTAAAAGCTACTTCACCTGCAAAATTCAGAACTGACAACATCAATCTATTCAGGTACTGTGAAGCTACAACTATCTTACGCAACGTGTCTATGGGTAAATCCCTAAATAAAACCAGGAGGGAATCCAAAGGATGATAACAACCTCCATAAGCAGGTTTAAATATGTGACACCTGATCCGTCATGACTGAAGCCCCTGTTAGGAGGCACAAACTGTTTTTCAGTGGGTTTTCTCGGTAAAATGCAGGAGTGCACCTTTTAAAAAGGACTCATCTATCATGGTCATGAGCTGACACCACACGCTTGCTCTCCTCTGCCTCACAAATCTTGCAGAATTCGCTCAGTGGCAGGTTTACACGTGTCCTTCGACGCAACAACAACAACACTCTCTGATTTCAATTTCTGATTAACCAGCATAGCGTTTTTGGTGCTGCAGATAAATGGAGTACTGCTCTTTCAGTTTGCTTTGGATTTTTTTTCCACCAGCCTGCAGAACAGTGATAGCTGAGAGAGCTAGCATCATGAAAACATATTAAAGTCTAATTTATCCAGGAGGAATGCAGTAAAGGTGGATTGATTATGAGTAATGATTGTGTGATTTGAATCAAAGAGGCTTATTACCAATGGGTTTTCTTTTGTATCTTGGAGAAATGAAGTGTCCTGGTAGTAATGGCAAATGGATAAATATGATTACTGCTCTGTTTCTAAGCTGCAGCGGGGAGTCCCTGAGTTATTCACTACAACACAAAGCACATTATGATTAGAGATAACGAACAGGTAATATTTACTCACAATGCACAAAGACGTGACAAAAACCTCTGCAAGGATTTTTCTATAAGGGATCCATCATGCTCAATCAGGCTTTCATCAGCTGTGCAAACATGAGGGAACACGACTGAAGTGGTGCAGAATATACTTTAAAGCTTGTACTCTACTAGCACATACCTGAGCGAGTATACCTCCATAGAAAGTCTTGTTTTTATAAACCATTTCATATTGAGTACACAGAGATAACCTTGTCTTGTGTGGGAAAGTTTGACAAATTGGCTGGACCCTGGTTGCCAACACAGCGTTAAGATCAGCCAATCTTGTCAGCAGCCAGAAATGATGAGTGGACAAAAAGGTAAGTGAACAATCTGTTCCTCCAGATGATCATGACACCACCTATATGGGCGGGTGAGTGTATGGTGTCCACCTTATGTCTGGACTTAAGCATGTGACCTTATGTTAAATCTGATAACAATTAATCTGACACTATGTGAAGAATTTCATAAAGATAAATTAGGTTATGTATTCATTCAACATATATACAGGTTAATGAATGTGTTTAATCATGGAATTAGAGTTTATTGAAAGTCTCCATTTCATAATACATTTTAATCTATTCAGAATATAGTATAAACACTGATAATTCATTATCATTGAATAATGAATCACACTAAGTAGTTATCAAATGGTTTAAGTAAAGATATTAAATAGTGTTATATAGGCAGATGTTTTCTAACAAGATGACTGTAGATAAAGATAAGTACTGGTAAGACTTACAAGCAAAACAAGATAACAAACGCTGTTAACTTTTTTTCTTGCATTAAATTCAAATTTTTTAATGATCAACATCGTAAAACCTAAGAGGCTCAGATTCAAGACAATGTATTTTTTATTCACATTAAATACGCATAAAGGGACGTCTGTCAAGAAGTGTCTACTTCCATCTATAAAAATGTAGAGGTTAAAAGTCATTTACCTTTAATCCAAGTGCTATAATCTATTTTTTTTAATTATATATATATATATATATATATATATATATATATATATATATATATAAAATTTTATTTTTTTTTATATATATATATACTAAATGGTCCTTTTAACACATTCAGTAAGTAATACAAATGAGGTGGGGTAAACCCTAAACCGACCACCAGCTGATTGCAGGACCACATAGAGAGAAAAACAACCTTTCACGCTCACACTCATACCTAAGGACAATTTGGAGCCACCAATTAAACTAATGAGCATGTTTTTGGTCTTTGGGAGGATGCTGGTATGTCCAGAGAGAACCCATGCATGCACAGGTAGAACATGCAAACTCCACACAGAAAGGCCCTTACCAACATCGAACCAGCAACCTATTTGTTGTGAGGCTCATAAACCACCTGCTGATACACTGCGCCACCCATATCAGGCATTATTGTTTATTTATTTGATTATTTATAATTTTTTGAAGCTTTATGCACATTATAAGCCCCTAAATGAGTTTATATACGAGTCTAGATGTAATATCTTCATAAAGACATACGATTGCTTTGTAAAGCATCAAAAATTAACGTGCCTATAGTTGTGATTTTACAGCATTGTAAGTGCATGATAATACCTAACAAACATGCTTATCACGTGTTCATTACCCAAATTAAAGATGGGCCTGATAGAAAGTGTTACCTGAAAGTGTTCCTGATGTCTGGTCATGTTTCAAAAATTAGAGAAATCTTTCTTTGAATTCTGTTTTTCTCTGTGTTTGGCTTCATTTGGTGTTTTAGATGTTGCTTACATTTTTTTTTTCTCTAAGTGTTGTGAGAATCATCACCATTTGCAAGATCTATTTTCTACCAGGGAAGACCTCTGCCAATTGATCCTTGTACCTTTTATAATCAGTCAGGAGCAGGTAGAATAGATTTTTGAAACAAATTAGAGGAAAGAACATCTCCAAGCCTTATTTCTGTCATGCTGTGAAACAAATCCAACTGCTGTTTTTTTTATTCCAATATCTCCCACCAAGAGGACATGGCTCACCTGTCAAATAAATCATCCAGAATACTATGAATTTGATTGAAGTTTCCCGTATACTCTTATAAAACTACTAGAGCACACAATTTCTGTAAAAGCCTCACATAATTTTAGCACAGTGGTGATGGAAAGCATGATCCTGTGCAATGAAATTTAATACAATTACACACGGGCTCTTGGAGAGCTTTGCTCCTTTTGTTTTGTGATTCGATTCAGTTTGCATGTGGAACAAGCCAGCAGAGATGGGTTGCTGAGCCTGCAGCA
Organism: Cetoscarus ocellatus; assembly: GCA_037902135.1. Classification (NCBI taxonomy): domain Eukaryota; kingdom Metazoa; phylum Chordata; class Actinopteri; order Labriformes; family Labridae; genus Cetoscarus; species Cetoscarus ocellatus. The sequence continues at coordinate 137,118 of JBAMNC010000278.1, forward strand.
CACAAAAATATGAGCAAGACCTGAAGTGATAATGTATGTTTTTCTGTGTTGTCAGGATCTAATGTTCCAAGGAATGCTGGGATTTTTTTGGTTTGCTGTCAAACATAAAGTTCAATGGTGTGTGAAAAAGAAAAGCTTTCTTCATGCAAGAGCGGAAATTCAAGGTCCTTATGAAGACACACTTTAACCTCAGACTGGAGGATGTTACAATAATAGCACAGTAAAGTACCTGGTATAGAATGTTGTAATGATATCTGAAACATGAACTTAGTCAAATTAAACCTCAATACAGAGGAGCTAAGTGAAAACATAAAGGTGGCGTAAGGGTCAAAGTCACGCACTGAGCAAATCTTCTTTTTTTGTTTCTATAATCTGTTTAAAATGCCATCAGATGCTAGATACATCCAAACATGTAAATACTAATTTCTTCATTAAGTATTACTGTATAGACACAGAAATCATAAGTATCCATATGTGCCAGTTTGGGTTTTTCTTCTGCCAGTCTAGTTTCTTCACAAAATCATGCTTGTTTGGTTAATTGGTGACTCTAAATTGCTCTTAGGTTTGATTGCAATTGGTTGTCTGTCTCTCTGCGTTGTCTTGAGATTGGCTGGCAGCTGTTTCAGGGTGTAAGGAGTCAACAGTATAGTATATTATATTACTTTCAAGAGACAAGAAAAAAAAATCAAGTCCAGAGTCAGAACTTAAAGTTCTAACACATTAACTATTTCCAAATCAAACATAAACCAAAACAAGCCAACAGGGACCTGTTGATGGAAAGCCCAATTTTACATTTCTACAAAAAAAAAAAAAAAAAAAAAAAAATCAGATACAAGTAGCCAATCATAGAGCAGAATTTTGAAATGCCAATGAGCTGGTCAATCATAATTCCAGGTTGTAGGTTCTAAAGTTCATTAACACATGCTCATAATTCTCCATCTTCCCCTCCTTAGATCTTCTACAGTGAATCTTAAATGCAACATCTAATTACAGACAAGATTTGTTCTGGAGTTCTTTAGGTTCTTGAGCATCATTTTTTTTTCTGGCCATTCTTGAACAATCAGCACATCTTCCCTCCAACAGAACTCATTTGTGGTGCCACATTAATCTGACTGCTGTTTCATTTCTTTGTAAAAAATTACCCTGAGGCCATCTGTCTGCAGGGTAGACTTGTGTTGTGTGGAAAAGACTTTGCTAAGCAAATAATTAACCTTGCCCCTGAGTTCATGTTTACATTTAAAAACAGAGCACCTCTTTTCAGACAGTCTCCTGCAGCAGGATACATAAAACACAGTTATCTTCGGGGGGAGATGCCTAGCGATTCATTTGAGGCGAGCCTTTTACTGACACTCTTGGTATTTCTCATCTCATTATTGGGACTGATTATAATTCATAGGCTATATTAAATGTCAGAGAAAGGCCAGGTATTGTTATGCAAATGTTAAGCATAGAATATGTTCGTTCATTCAGATTTAGTCCTTTTTTTCTTTCGATTTGGTTTGGAAAAAAATAACAGAAATGCCAGAAACAATTTCATAGTTTGTTGAAAACACACAGACCTATTTCATTTAGGTCAATCTATGGCAACATGGCATGATTATCTCTTAAATAATCATCTATTAGAACAGAACAGATCAAATAATCAAACATGTTTAGTGTTATGAAACCAGCTTTTAACAACAACTGCTGCCAACAGAGGTTATTCTGAGGGAATCTGGTCTGAAATAATGTTAAATTAAGGCTCCTTGATTAAATGACTTCTCCAATGAAACATCATTTAACATCTCCATCACTGAGCTCTTTGGTATATCAGTTCAAGACCTTTTGTATATAAGTAACAATTTCATAACAAATCAACCATGTCTTCTCATTGACTATTTCCCCTATTCCAAGGTTATTGAGCTTTATATATTACTGGTACATTAGATGTAAGTTAGACTGCAACTTCCTGTTGTGTCCAGCTAGCAGGTGAAGACATGGTGGATGTCTAACTGCTGTCTAAAAGCTCCTTAATTGACCATTCTCAGCTGCAGATTGTGCTGGACAATAGGAACCAACTGTGAAAACCACTTGCCAGTTAGTGAAAGAATACATAAATACATGCAAAAAGGTAAAGGCACCGGAACAAGTAAAGTTGCTATGATTTCTTGTTCATCTGTAACTCCACATGAGGCTTGTTGTATTTCTCAACATGACTGTAAAATGTGGTCTAGAGCATGAGCAACATTTCTTTTGAAAGAGTTGAGGAACGGTAGGCTTATATAAGTCAAACTGTGATAGATAACATGTTTTAAAGATTCAAAATTATGCTTTATTTCACATTTTAAATGCCTTCACATCTTCTATGTGTGACAGACCACATCAATGAACAAAACAACAGTTTGCATCAGACTTGTCCCTCTCCCCCTCTTCACAGCGCCAGTCCTACCAGTATGATGTCCTACCATTGTTTCATCAGCAGTTCACCTCCATTGGTTCATGGTAGAAGAGAGTCAGTGGTATGAATGCAGAGTTGTTGACAACCAATCACATGGGGAAGTGGGCCTTAAGTGGCAGAGCATTTTAAAAAGGTTGAGAATACAGTTGGATCAGGGGTACTTAGTGTAGGATTGTGAACATACTCTATCATGAGGGACAAACGTGACCTTTTTGAGCAGTGTTCACATGATTTATTGTATTTTTCAAGTCTAAACATGACTCGGCCTTTAAGTAATCTTGTGGGTTGGTGGGGTGTGGCATGACAAGACATACGTCTTTTCTAGCTAACTCTTGGCTACTTGAGGTGACAAATAGTACTTGAGAACCAGGTCAGTTCTGATATATGCCCCTGACTTAAGCTGCTTCGAGAAGAATTCCTTCAACCTCTACAAGCTGGGACACCTGAGCTCTGTTATCAAATCAGGTATTTCTTTTCTCTTTATTTACTGTTGCAGAGTTCATATCGTGGACTTGGTTCTCTGGCTCTTGTCTTTTAGGTGGCCTGGGATCCTTGGTGGAGACTGCCTGCTGCTGTGGAGTCACGAAGCCTTAATAACTACAATTACAGACACAACACATATTTGGCCATCTCATTCCAGTTCATAATCATTATAGCTGTTAATGTAGATGTTAGCATGATCTTTCTATCCATGGTTGATACATCTATAGTAACTATCTCTAGCTCCACATGGACATGAGATCCCTCTTGAAAATGAGGTGTCACATCTCAAGAGGTCTACCATTAATACATTTATACTTAACGGAGACAAATATGGTAGGGATGCACTTGTGGTCTGGGCACCCATGAGTTCGTCACTACCATAAATTCTTATTTTCAGTAAGACTTTCATTGATTATACTTCTATAAAATTATCACCACAACCATACAGACATGAGGACCCTCCTGAAAACAAGTTGTAGCATCTCAAGAGGCTAACCTCTAATAAATTTGTTTGCAGCAGAAACAAATTTGACGACGACAGGTCTATGATTGGTCCATTGATCTGTCACTAGCTTTAGTTCTTACTTTAGTCCACTTGTCTCCACTTACCTCCCTTCCTTCGCCCACACACCCACACAGCATCGTGTGGATTTGCTGTTCATCATGAGACTGGGGTCCACATTCAAGATTTCCTGCTGCTTAACAGAAGGTTTTTTCTTGCCGCCATGATGGAGGGATTCATGATTGGCTATATGGATTCATGTTGGGTGTTGGATGTATATATTTGTTTATATATGTATATGTGTATTTTATATATGTATATATTTATCTATGCATATATGTGTATCCATAATATGAAGAGCTTTGTGCTCTATTGTAAAGTGTCTTGAGATAACACTTGTTATGAATTGGCGCTATACAAATAAAGACTGATTGATTGATTGATTGATTGAAATAATTAAGCTGGTGCAAAGATGTGGAAGTGATGTGCTGCTGATTTGACCCTGGATTAAAAGCAGGAAAAACGCTAATTCATTGGCCTTTAATTCCAATGGCAGGCTCATTACCCTTAAGGAGGCAGAGAGCAGTCACAACAGTTTACAAGCATTGTTTGGCTCCACAAGGAGAGGAAGCAAAGAATGATAATGCTCTTTTGGTATGTTTCCTTAGTACTTTCTCTGCATCATTATGCAGGCTTGTTAGAGCCCAGATGAACAATGAGAGCAGCGGTGGATTTCCATTCAGTATAGTTGTAAAGGTCTTATTTTTTCACTCTTGAACAACCAGCTGCCCTTTATAATGGAGAGGGTGGGGACCAACAGCAAAATAAAACTTGTGGACAAATTTTACGATTCTATCAAAGTGTAATTTGCTCTGACCATGGCTGTTACGGCCTGTTAAATAAATGGGATGCCTGCGAGTAGCATCTGGAGCATTTAAACAGAGTCCTGCCATGGACTGGTGGGCTAACAAGAGTAAGCAGATAAGCAAAGTGACTGAAACCAGCTAGAACGACTGCCTGGATGTTATGCCTCTGTAAAGTATAGCGTTGTAGGATAATGGAGGAACAGTGGGTCTGCTGAAAGGACTTGATTGGTTTGTTGTGATGGTGGGACTGGTTGACACTGTATTTCTTAAATAATGTTGGTCCATGTTTTGTAAATGGTAAATGAACTTGAGCTTATATTTTTATCATTATTATACTTGATCTAGACCTTTGACTCATAATCAACAAACTTAATTAGCTCTTCCTTGAACCAGAGTGGACATTTTCAATTGTTTAAGAAAGATCCCATAAAACATTCTTGAGATATGATGTTAAAGACTAGCAAATCAACATTATCAATCCATCCAACCATTGTCTATACCGCTTATCCCTACCGGGGATGGCTGTCATTGGGCGAGAGGCAGCGTACACCCAGGACTGATTGCCAGCCTATCGTGTACCCACATAGATCGACAGACACCCATTCACTCATACCTAGGGGCAGAGTCACCAGTTGACCTAATGAGCATGTTTTTGGTTTGAGGGAAGAAGCCAAAGTGTCCAGAGAGAACCTTGCATGCACAGGGAGAACATGCAAACTCCACACAGAAAGACCCTGACCAACAGGATGATCGAACCAGGAACCTTCTTGCTGTGAAGCACGTGCACTATCTGCTGCGCCAGCCAAAATCAATTTAATGGTCAATTCAATTCAAATGGCTTCATTGGCATAATAATTTTTAATCAAATTGGCCTTGACTTTTTCTTTGACCCCCGGAATGTGTTCATCCCCCAGTCAAAATGGACATGTGAGAAAAGTTTTGAGAAATACCTGGAGGCAGTATTGAAATGTTCAAAATCTAGGATATGAACAAATTATCGCATATAATGACAACTAAAAAAGTGCCTCTAGCCCTGGTGATGCTGTCATGGAGGCAAAACTATTTAAAGCAAAAATGAACCAAACTTGCGCATTAAGATTCAAGCTTGTCATCGGGTATTGTCCTTTTTTTATCTTCACTTTGAACTTGTTTGCTTGAAAGATTTTCTGCATCATTTTTGCGTAAATGTCCACATTAGTCAACTTCTCATCATTCATAAATATAATACAGATATGTAATTTAATATGCCAACATTTAGGCTATTGATTTAATGGTTAAGAAGCATGTGTGCAAAAAATAAAAGTAATGAACTGAAATTTATAAAAGCTGTAGCAGATCAGACATACCACACTTGTGAGCCAATTTATCCGACACGCCAAACATTATCTCCCTGTAATTTCCATCCTTTATAACTATGATGCCACATAACACTAATTTTACAGCTGCCTTAGCTTTAAATTACTCTTAGATTTGTGATGATGAAGGCAATTAGCAAACAGCACAGATGCTGAAACGTGTGTGCAATACTCATATTTAAAGGCATTATCAAACTCGTTCTCCACCAGATGTTTTCACCTCCTCACTGATACGTTCATTTAGACCAGAATAGAGCTTAATCACCACATGGTGACAAAATATTATATAAATCCTTGATACAAAAAGCTTAATGGATCTTGTATTTAATGAGGTGAGACGTGGAGGGGAGACCTGCCATGCTCTGATGACATTTATTGATCAATTAAAGAGTTGGAGAAACAGCCTGTAGCTGCAGAAAAGAGGCCTCAAGCAAAGTGTGTTAAAATCACCTTCATCCTTAAGTCTGGTGACTGCATGGAGGGCTTCTGTTCTTTAGGAGTACAAACTGTTTGTGTTGTGAACTTAAGTTACTTGATCAGAGCTGTATTTCCTTAATAAAGGCAATATTTTCTTCGTTATCTATGCACTACTCTTTGTTAGGCAGACAAATGATACTTAATACAGCCTCCTGCCACTAGTTGGGGCTGCAACTGCGGTCTTTGTTTCTGCCATCTGCATGGAAATACACATTTGGCTTCAAGTAATAGCCGTGTTTAGCTCAAAATAGTTCAGCAGTTTTGTGTGCCATAAAGATAAAGCTACATGTGTGGCACTTGCATTTTGAATTGGGTCAGCCTGTTTCGACCAGAGGCTGGTTGGGCCAGCAATGCTAACGTTAGCAACTCTCTGCTTGGTATCAGTGAATGCTACTTCAGCTTGCTTGCTGTTGTGATATTTGGCCAAATCCAAGCAACAATTCACTCCACTTTGGTTTGCTTGCCTTGTTTGGTCCTTGTTTAGTTTGGTTGACTTCAACATCCACCACAAACCAAACTCTGGTCCACTTGGAAGCAAACCAAGACCCCTGTTTTTTGGTGAACCAGAATTTGGTTCTTTTAGCTCCAGAGTTTGTATGAGCTTTCACACCAGCCCAGGTGAACTGAACCTTCCCAAAGAGTGAACTGGAGTTTGTTTGGTCTGGACTAAATGTGTTACAGAGATACAGCCACTTAAATTTTCCCCCTGCAGTCAGCTGACTGCTAACCTCCAGCAAATTACCAGCCATGAGAAATCCCCCCAACCCCACACCTGTCTGGGGTCCTGCCACTTTAGGGTGTGTCTGTACACTGAATCTTTTCACTGGTTATAAGAGTAGCTGCCACCAACAGAGACTAAGCTTGACACCACAAATTTTGACAAGCATGGCCCTAAAGTTTACAATATATGACAGTCAGGCTGAGAAGACTCAATCAAGGACCTGCCATGGATCAGCCAAGAACCTATCAGGGAAAGCAGGAAAATATTAAGCATTAAAAGTAGTAAAAGTTTTCAATAATTTTTGTTGATTACGTCAAAAATTTTTACACGCGCTGAAAATATTCTAATGTTGAATCCAACACACTTGTACATGTTTAGTTACAGCTCTCTGGAGAGTGTTTTATTATATTGCCCACATTTTTTGATGAAGTAATGCTAAATAAATACAGAAAACTATTTCCTGCCGAATTCTGGAGGCAAAGGACTATTTAGAGCTCCAAGCTCACTATAAAAACCAAAAGAGTATAATATTCTTCTCATTGATGTTAATAAAACACTTGCAACCTTCAGGCAAAATATAGATTACAAAAGTGCGTACCAAACACCCTTACAAGCATTCAGATGAAACATTCCTCTATAGTTACAGTCCCCTATGATTGCATGTGTTTGTGTTTGCTTGACTTGCTTCTTTAAAGGGTTCTTGGTTTACTCATGCTTACACATTTGACTTTACCCATTTTCTCACCATGTTTGCAGAATGTCATGCTTAAATATCACTGAGACATGAGTGTGTTTATTTTTCAACATTGCCGTTATGCCATCAGTTTAAGTATTAATGAGCTTCCTAAAGGTCATGAATTGGAATAATTTATGGCTGTTTGGTCTGAAGTCCATACAAACATTCACATATTAAGGTTCTGGTAAACATAGATACCCTGGGGCCTTGTATTAGCGAAAAATAAGGTTTTAATGTAAATCAGAGGGAGGCTAAATATCACTAAAGTTCACATAAACTTATATTTTCATGTATGGTAAACAAACAATTGCCTGGAGGAAAGTCATTATAAGAAAAGCATTTGTGTATCAACCTGAAAGAAAAGTAAATCTGCACAAACTGAAACTAAAGTGGGTATATTTGTCTCATCTCTGGTCAAAAAGTACCTCATTTTGCTCAGATTAAGCCACATTTCTTGTAAGAAACATGAAAAAGGAGGCCTAAATTTCTTAAGCAAAGTTTTCTGTTTGGTTTTTTTTTTGTCGTGGGTGTCTTGAAATGAGATCTTTCATGGACTTTTTGTTACAAAACATTCATACACTTCCTTGCCAATTTGTGCTACTACAGCCAAGACAGGTGTATACCTTCAGGCTATTCCTTTGAAAACAACATGTCAAGAAAGCTTTAAGGCAGAAGTGCCCAACCACTGGACCATGGACCAGTACAGAACCATGGGTCACTTGGTAACAGCCCACAGAGAATCAAATATAATTTGTTTCATTACCCTTTTTTGAATAACTGAGACTGAAGAGTGTTTTATTTTGAAAGGATGACTAATTCCAGGGTGGCCCAGCAGGTAGTACATGCCCCTCACAGCAAGAAGGTCACCAGTTCGACATGCAAACTCCACACTTTATGTGTGGAGTTTGCATGTTCTCCTGTGTATGCGTGGGTTCTCTTCCAAGGACTCCGGCTTCCTCCCGCAGACCAAAAAACATGCTCATTAGGTTGACTGGTTGCCTTTAGGTTTGAGTGTAAGTGTAAATGGTTGTTCATTTTTCTATGAGGCCCTGTGATTGGCTGAGCGATCGGTTCAGGATATACCCCACCTCTCACCCAATGTCAGCTGGGACTGGCTCCAGCTGACATCAAAAGTCCGGATCGTTGGGCCCGATGTTAATCCCTTGTTTGTGAACAATACCTACTGAGCTATGGAGGTTTTTCATCAGTCCTCATGGATGTCTGGTTGAAATAATTAGACTTTGGAGGTAATTATTGTCAAAGGGCCTCATATTTATCATCTGCTTGGAAATATGTCTCAGGAAAGCTTAGAGATGTCCCTTTTAAACTCTGCATAAGCCTGTCATTACAACAGAGGCTGCTCAGTCCTACCTCCACTGTCTGATCTTTCTTCACATTGAAGACTGCTTCATAACCTGGTCTTTTGCTGGTGTCACTGCACTAAATCCTATCAAACAGCTTTACAAAAAGCCATCAGGGTATTTGATAGGAAACCACAGTCATATCATCTCTATGCAATTTTAGAGAAACATCATTTTTTTTAAGTTTAAAGTCCCCACCTGCTGGGATTTTATCAAACAGAGGAATGGAAGTACCAGTACAAGGTCAGCCTCCAGGGGACTGTGAAGTGAGATTTTGAAAATCTGCTTTTTCACAGAATTTTTTTCTATGAAAAGTTCCACAAGCTGGAATACATTGCCCATGGCAATCAAAGAGAAGCCCACATTAATTTCTTTGAAGATACAGCTTAGAGCTAAGCAGCTGGACCTGCCTGATGCACATCCATCTAAATCTTCTCCAATCTACGATTTTGAGCATCCAATAATGGGACGGCTCAATCAGAGTCCTATAGAGCAGGAGGAGGTGGGAGCTAAAAGCGTGACAACTGCAGGAAGTGGCTACACAGATTAGCATAGATGCTAACATCCTTAGTAGCAGTTTAATCAGAGCTGGACCACATTTCTTTTTTAATTGAAGAAAAAAAAAGTGAAATCATTTCTTTTCATGTTTGGGTGATAGTTTGTTCTACGAATGGGGTATGTATTGTATTTTAAGCTGTGGCAGTAGCACCCGCCTGTAACATTGTCTGATAGGTCCGTAATGAATGTGATTGAGGGAATGATCTTCCAGTCACCTGCTGGATATGCTTTTGAATGGTTCTACTCATTTCTGAAAACTTTCTATTTGCCCTTTCTCAAAATGACTAGGGAAATATTTTGAACAGTCCACCTGGTGTATCAGGTTAGCTTGAAGCATGGCTGAATAACATCAAAATCATTAAAAACAAATAAGTTAAACACGAAAATTGACGCCTTTATTACAATCACCTCGTTATAGGCGCTGCCTAGTAAGGGCTTTAAGGTAGGTTTAACACAGCCTGGACTGTTTTATTCCTGTTATCGTTTGTGGGACCGCACTGTTTAATGTATATCTGTAGCACTGGTTTTATGTTTTCTTTTATGTTTGAGACTATGGATGGAAATTACCATGCTAATTAAATGTGTTTGCTTTCTGTGTTTCACCAGAAAGCTGGTGATGTCATTTTAAGACAGCAATTGATCAACTTTTGGGTCATGGGACAAAGGTCAGGCTTTGATAGGTCATCTTCATCCTTTACTGAGAGACTTGATATCTCAAAGCTGCTTGGCATAAAACTTTGCTCATGTTTACTCTGATACAGGGATGAACTGTTTTTAATGACAAAGGTCAAAAGTCAGGTCAGCAGAAACATCAGGCTCATCTTTTGCTTTGCAGTGTGAGTTCTTAAGAGCGCTCTGACAGATTTTCTTCAGTCTTTGCATGGATGTCCTTGCTGACATATGAACAAACTCATTGGATTTGGAAGGTAATAGATCAATGTCAAGAGGCTCATGCTCTTCCTCTGCTTGTGAGTATAAAACCTCAAGAATGCATTTGGGGATGCTCTTCTAACTTTGCAAAAATCACTCTGACTTAAGAAAAAAGAAATTAACTTCATCCCTGTGATCATCTATTGCATGTTGGGACACTTTCTCAGGAAAGGGAGGGGTTTCCTTAAACTTTACAACATTCACTTTGACTTGTGATTACTGATTAGATTTGAAGTTCATATGTTGAAGTTTGGGTCAGCAGGTAGAGTTCGTGCCTTACAGTAAGAAGGTCGTTGGTTCCACTCCCGTGTCAGTCAGGGCATTATTATTTGGAGTTTGCATGTTCTCCCTGTGCATGAGTAGCTTCTCTCCAGGCACTCCAGCTTCCTCCCACAGACCAAAAAACATGTTTATTAGGTTAATTGGTGACTTTCAATTGCCCTTATGATTGAGTGTCCAAATGATTGTTTGTCTCTCTTTTCGGCCCTGTGATTGGCTGGTGACCAGTCCAGGGTCTCACCCAATGTCAGTTGGGAAAGGCCTAGTCCTTCACATCCCCAAATGGGTTAAGCAGTATAGATAATAGATGGATGCATGTTGAAGGTAAAGGTCATATTGCCTTTTTTTCCTCCGTTCCTTGTAAGAACACTATCTCAAGAACGCTTTAAGGCCTTTCTTGAAACATGGCACCAAAGTGTACACTAACTCAAGGATGATTTTATCAGATTTTGGTGGTATAAGGTCAAAGTTATTGTTGCTTTATGTTCATTCCTAGCTTGTGAACTCAATGGGCTCTAATTTCCTGGCGCACCCTGCGCAGTGGTAATTTTGTCCTGCACACCGCCGTGTGCAGCCAATTTGGCAATTTGGTAGACTGGCTGTGTCGAGATGGGTGTGACGGCGCACCAGGGGGAGGTGTCCACAGATTCAGCTTGGCGCAGTGACAATTTTGTGCCAAAAGAATACGCTGAAGGTGCGCTGAAAGCTCGCCAGCTCCAACCTGGTCTATTCTCGGTGCAGGCAAGGCGCACCCCATGCAGTGGTAATTTGGCTGACAGGCGCACAGTGCGCACACGTCACCAAAACCTCACAGGCAGGTATCCAGAGTGTCAGGCACATTTCAATGCAATAAACAATCACAGCAACCACTATTCAATGTAACCGTCTGAATCAACATATACATTTGTATCTATATTAATTGTCCCGTCACATCTGATGTCAGATCAGAGACGTTTGTCATAACTAATGAGTTCACATCTCTCAGCCAACCACAAACAGCCACATCATCTGTTACGGAGTATCCGGCTTCTCTCATCTCATGAAATTCAACAGAAAAGAAAAAAGAGAGAGACGCTTTCTGAATAAATGTAAGTCACTCGGTGTCTTAAGGATTTACCTGTGATTGCCCATATTTCTCTGTTTTAATCTTTATTCTTAATGTGATCTAAAAAGATGGGGTACATTATAGCAAGGAGGAAGAGGAGGAGATATCGGGGGGAATATTTCACCAAAGGTTCTGCTATTTGGCGATGACAGACCAGGAATGCAGGTGGATCACAAGCATGATGAATGGATTAGCCTGCTGCTGTGTTTAAATGTAATTGTCACTTAATTTTGTACTCCTATTTATGACACAGGAACAGATTACATCTGTCCCGCGAGGTGGTCCACACGGTGACGCGCATCGTGGCCTCTATCGTGGCTTTATCTGTAAATTCAGGTCATCCTAAAGTCAGAGTGGACATTTGTGAAACAGTTGTTTTGAGATATTGGGCTCTAATTTCGTGGACGGGGCGCACCTGCCCTGCACCAACGGGGTGTGTCCAGGGCATTTTGTAAGTTTCATGCACAGCGCAGGCAGGCGCACCCACGCCTCCGTCCTTCCCACCTGCGCAAGTAGCAGAGAGGGAGGAGAGAAGGCGTGAGTGGGTTTAAGACAGCCGAGTGTAATCTTCACCAATCAAACGAACGTCTCTCCTTGCCTTTAAATGTACCGCGGCGAGGCGCAGTGACAATTTCACCTCGGTGGCGAAGAAGGTCAGAGCCGCTGTCACTTTTGCAGCAACTGAGTGCAGGGGCCACCGGGCCACGCAGAAATTGACAACAAAAACAGCAACAAAAAATCTTCCTTGGACTCCAAGAGGCTGGAATTTGGCTGGTAACTGGATGGAAATCGGCTGGCATTTGGCTGGGAGGGGAAAATTGAAGCTGCTGCATCTTTAACATAAAGGGACAGGATTAAGGCCATCAGCTCTCAAGGTCATCTCTTGTTTGATCTCCTCAGAATGCTTTGAGGGATTTTCTTCAAACTTAGCATTAATTGCCGCCCGAACTCAAGAATGAAGTGATAAGATGTTGGGTGTCATAGGTCAATGTCAAGGTTATGCAGCCCCATGGTCATCCTGTCCTTGTGAATTTGATACCCCGAGAGCTTTAAGGGATTGTCTTTAGTCTGAAATAGAATAGAATAGAATAAAAATGAATAGCATTGCCTTTATTGTCATTATACAAAATGTACAATGAGATTGGAGAGCTTCTCCTTTCAGTGCAGACAGATAATTAAAAAAAAGTAGTAAAGTATAAAATAGTTGTAAGTGTAAAATAGTTAAAAGAAAGTCTAAGTACAAAGTATATACAAGATACAATACTACAGGAGAGCACAATTGAAAATCTCTATATACAAATACAAGATAAGACAAAATGAAAAATAGTAAGAATATAAAAAACATGTATTTTTTTCAAATATATATATAATAAATATTTAACTATTTATATAAATATAAAATAAAACAGATGATCTTGCCAGATGTGTCTGATTTTTACCTCTCAACGCATCGAAATAAAAGGAGCAGGCACATTCTGTCCAGGCTGCGTATATGTGAATGTCATCATTACCAGTTCCCCACAGACTTAAGCAACAACTTGCCATGTTATGTACTCCTTAATGTTGATCAGCTGAAAAAAAAGAAAAATGTTATATAAATGGATGTTATGCGCATGACCAAAGTAACATTTAATGAAGTCCTACAGTGTGACCTAATTTTCCATTATGCTTTTCTGAGTCCCTGTGACTCTGCATTAGAAAACCCAGAGCATGACGAGAGTGTATCTGTGCAGACAATCTGTCACAGCATCTTATGTTTAACATCCACTCCCCAACATATGGAGGGTGACGCAGGGATGGTGCATAATATGTTAAATCTGCCACACAGAGACGCACAATGTCAGACAGGGTGGACAAGACAAGGGTGTTGTGTCTGAAATCATCTTTATTGGATCTTAACCAATCTCCTTTTTCAAACAAGAATCAAGGAAGAAGGGACAGATGTGATTGTAATTACCAAAAATTCAAGAATCAAAATGAAAATACAACTTTAGACAGACATAAAAATACATGTACAAAAATAAAACTTAGAAAAGAGAGGTGAGAAGTAACACCACTACTATTATATTGATTTAATTAGCTTTCTTATTGTCGCAAAACTATGATTGTCAGTATAAGCTTATTGTTACTTTGAATCTGTTGTGCCTGTGTAGGTAAGTAAGCAAAACATAGCAACAGGGAGTTTATTATCTAAAAGTGCAAAGAAATAAAAAAAAATGCAAATTTATGAAGTTTTTGAGTTGTGACTGCTGCCTGATGAATGGGCTGTAGCCAGCTGCTAAGGCTGCATTCCAGAATAAACAATATTTTAAGTATTAAAGATCCTGAATTATTGGGGTGAAACTGGCAAAACTAAACTGCTCCTGATATGTAAAAAAAAAAAAAAAAAAGTAAATGTAAAAAAAAAAATTGAAATCAATGTGGAAAGTTTCCCCTTGTAAGCTCATTTTGCATCTAAAAAAGGGAAATATTACAAAATGAAAGATGCTGACAGCTTGGGGTGCTGTTTTGGCAGAGTGGTAACCAACCAGATGCTACCCATTCACATAATGTCTTCCCCTTCTCTCTCACTCCCTTTCACAAGCCTATCCACTACTCTTTTCAATAAAGGCAGAAAATGCTTAAAAATATATACTTAAAAAATGGAGGCCTATGCATTACTGCTGATACTAGCCTGGGCGAAGGCAATCTGATATCTTTACATGGGGCCCTGACAGCACCTGTTGTCCTCTTTTTAGGGGCATAACATAATGTGCCTCCATACCATGTGAAGACCAATTTTTCTGATCCAGAACCTTTTTTGGGGTCATGGAAATCCCCACACATGCTCTGCCTGGGCACCAGCCGTTGTATATCATTGCACTTGCCCAAAATGCATTAAAATAACTCCTCCATTTATGACTCCTGACATGAACACTGGTGAATCACCTCCTAACGCTCAACCTCCATCCGTCACTTCCCATACAGCTCATAATGACAAAGCCATTACTAATTGATCAGGACATGAAGGATTGGACTGCATCAGGTGGCACTGTCATTTCTTTCTGCTTGCAGCAGCAGGTAAATACCCCGAGGGAGGATTCTCTCTTAATGACTGTAGAAATATGCAGCCTGTCTGCACGTATGCCGTGTTCCTCTGCAGCCCAGTTTTATTTTTTATTTATTTATTATTTATCCCCCAGCCATGTCTTTGCATGTGAGAATCAAACTAACATGGGGAGGGAGTTTGGCAACAGTTTAGAACCAACCAATTGAAAAGTCGTTGCAGATTATCTATGAGGTGCTTAAACCTGTCATCACTTCTAAGAGGTCCACATGTTGTGAGATAAACATGGGACCTTTGGGGAGCATTAAAGTATCACATGATGAATACTGAGCTGTATCTGAGTGTTATACTGCTGCTCTTCTTAGTTAACAGCTTCACTGTGTTACACAAAATTAATATAAGGTAACAGAGCAGATACAAACAACCAGGGACTTCTGCATTCAGCTAAATAAATGTTTCAAAGCTATTGCATGAGGTGCATTTCCACCAAGTAGTCCAGTCCAGTTTGGCTCAAGGTGGAGCTAAAAGCGTGATAGTCTATTACATGGTCACAATAATTGCCAATCCCCATGTGACAGCAGTTGAAAAGAAAACACATACCTGGCCATGATCAAATAAGCCTTGGATTTAGACATATTTGTTCACTGCTGATGCTATAAAGAATGTCCAGGTGAAACAATTATTTAGCTCTTTAGTCATGATAAGGTCAACCATTTTGGTATATTCACACATTCTGACGGTACTTCAGCCAATAAGGGATGTATGTGGCTGATGTGTATGGCCAATATTTTGCCTTAATATTGGCATTTTATCTGTGAATATTAATGTTGTAACAGAATTTTGCATATCCTTAATTACAATTTATGACCATTATAACCTTCAAGAATGTAGGCCTGTAACTATTACAGTAACACAGAACTAGATCTACATCATGACCATGGTGTCAAAAAGAAATGTCAACAATTACTAGTATTTGTACAGTACATAATGAATTTATTAGAACACCATCTGATGTGAGGTTTATGCAACAACTGCCCTAAATTAACAGCACTGGTAATGGTAAATACACTAGTATGTATAAAAGCTCTTTAACCGGATGTTTTTAATGATAAAATATGATTATAATTGTTTTTCATGATTTTTCAAATGAACTGTTTTCCAAAAAATAAAAATAAAAAAAATACCTGAATAAACAGTGAAGTACATTATTATTTCTTGTTTTAAATGTCAAATTATAGTTATTAACTTGTATTCTTTAACAGAAACATATAGTCAGGCTAAAATTAGCAGATAAATAGGTAAACTCAGATTGAAAAGTCCTCATTCATGTTCAAAATGTATGTTCAAAAACAATAAAATTTTAGTTTTAAGAAAGTTTTTAAAATATTTCCGTTTTCCCATTTTTTGAAAGGTTAGGAACTTTAGAGTTAAAGTCAAATTATAAAACACCAAATGATATAAAGTATGTATTATTTGTTGTTATTTTGAATTCTGTATTACTGAGGTAAGATAATTCGTAAAGGACTAAACCAAGGTAAGAATGCCTGCACTGCCAGGTTGCCTCCAATGTCATGGTGAACATAATGAGGCCTGACATCCAGCACTTTCCTCTCCGTCGACATGATTGCTGTGTCACTGTGATTAGCCCTGACCCTCCATCGCCAGGACCAGAGTGGTTGTGACCTCTTGTTGCAGCTGGTAATGAGAAGCAGGACCTCTGCTGTGACAGCCTTGTGTAAGGGTCAGACTGCAGACAAACCCAGCAGAGCAACAATGGTGATGGACCAGTTCAGGATAAATGATGGCAGTGACATTCAGGACTGAGCCTGAACACACAGGTAATCAGCTTTAGCTGCTCTGAATGGTTATTATAATGACACATGCAAACAGACAGCTGATGAATGCCTTTTGTATCTTTGTGTGCTTTTTTCCAAGAGGATGCGCTCAAAAATGTTTGTTGTGTGGTGATGAATCTGTCCTGCTATTGAACTAAAAAGCTGTGTTGTTAATACCTTGAAAAAGTTTCATTCTAACTTTGAACATCTCTCTATCGATGCAGGAGAAAAGCTCTTGGTGATCCAGGCTTGTACCATAAACACGACAACAGCAGGAGCGTTGAGCTTTAGGAACGCCATTTGTTTGCTCCTTTAATGTTACAATGCGCCAAACAGTATCACAGCTTTAGAACAAGCTGCAGCTGATCAGAGCTGCCACAACGTCCGCCATTACCCACCTGAGCTCATGCTGCCAATGACCAGCCATTAGAGCTTGGCAGCAGTGCCGCCAGCATTTCAATGTAAAACTGACATTTAGGAGAGAGCAGATGATGCTATTGACACTTGAATAGGCAGTAATTAGTTCCCCCTTTAGCATTCAGTGTGTGAGGCATTTCATCACTAAATGTCAATTATCATGGCAGCTCCATTCAGCAGCTAACCTTCAGTTATCACTGTAAGCACTAAAGGAAAGGGTGCCTTTAAGAGTAAGCTGACTTTATCCCTGGCTCTGGCAGGTCCCTTTGACCGTACTTAGTGATATGGAATAACGTAACATTTCTACATCTGGGGGGGCTTCACCTGCTGTGAGAGCTACCTTTGAAATGAGGAGAAATATAGCTCAGATATGCTAAATTAATATTCACTGAGGCTGTTAGACATTAAAAAGATATGGACTGGATTTTCTTGCTCCTAGCTCAAACATGCCTTATTGCTTAAGGCAGGGGTCTCAAACTCAAATTACCAGGGGGCCACTGGAACTACAGTCTGGGTGAGGCTGGGCCGCACAAAGTATTTCGCAAAAAAGGTATTAACATCCATATTATTAACTCTTTCCCCACCAGCATTTGTCAAAAAAGTTGCCAGCTACCATCAGCATTTTCACTGAAATATTGTAGATTTGAACTGCCTACTTTTTTTTCTGTTTTGTTTCCAACCCAGCCCACCCCTATCAGCCAATGTTTAGCTTTGTTTAGCTTTGCTGTTTAAGCAAAGTTGTCTTAAATTAGAAAGAAAGAAATGCATTACATTTGCCTGAGAGAGAACAGTTTCAGTCACAATAAGTCTTAGAACTAAACAAAATGTAGTACATTTCTTATTTAACATTATTTTCTTATTTTCCACATGCAACAGTTTCTAGCCTTGACAGCCCTGTATGTGATCAGGGAGGAAAAGATGAAATCACCTTGTGACCCCTATCTTATACCTGACAGGAGAAAACAGTGTTTAAACTCTTCTATTGTTACAACCATCCCCGGTCTGCCCTAAATCATTATAAATAAATCAGTAGTGGGCCTATTTGAATAACTAGTTTTTGATTCTTTTCTTACATAAAAACTTGAGGGAAACACTTTTGTCTGTGTAGTTATGGACAGAGTCAGACCTGTCCACACAGACCTGAAGGTGTGTGCGCGTTAGGACGCACGGCTGTGCCGTTATGGAGTGCACCGCGGTGTCTGCTGGTTCGTTTATGAAGCATATTGAACTCCGCTAGTTCTCCCGTCCGTCTGTCTGTTTTGTCCCAGCCCTGTTTAACTTTTCTCTAGTTTTGGGAGCTCAGAGGGGCGTAGTATGTGCGCTTTCTCCATAGGTGTGTAATATTTGTGCCCGTCGTCCTGATCAGACGGGAGAGACTAACGGGCGGTTTACGTCGTGTTATCAAAAGGCCACATTTGCAGATATAAGTGTAGCATCCATTTCATAAACTGGTATTGATGTTATCCATTGATTAATTTAATCCACATAAATAACAAGATCTTACCACTGAATCCCAAGCGGGTGGCCTTCTCCTCGCAGGTTGTCATCTCTCAGATGGACACAGGAAGGCTATTACAGTAAATCCACAGTTATTTAGATAATATTCTGAGAAATCATCTTCCCGATGAGCAGACAAGGGATCAAAACGTCACAAATAAGTACTTTAAACGAACAGGATCGTCCGTTTTGATTTTTGCGCAGCGTCAGTGCTTTTTTCTCTCTTTCACCTCAACATGCACCTCAGCTCTGTCGTTCCCTCAGTGACGTAGGTGTTTTGTTTACGGTCACAGGAGAACAGAACTTCTCCACGAAAGAGTGCCAACTACCAGAGTTCAATGAAAACACGGAATGACTGGAAAACTCCTCAGTGATGGGGAAGCATTCTGTCCGATAAGACAAAATAACTCGTGCATGAATGGGTTCTTCAGAACATGAATGGCAAATGGCTCTGTTGATTAAAAAGGTTGCAGACCCCTGCCATAAGTGATAAAAAAGATTATATAAAAGTCCAGGGCAAGCGTGGCATGCGCAACGACTCTGCAAAAATGTGCGTTTGACAAACATGCAGGGGCCGCACTAACACTAAAGTTTGATGTCTAGTAGAGGGCCACAAAATATCGTCCTGCGGGCCGCAATTGGCCCGTGGGCCGCAAGTCTGAGACCCTTGGCTTAAGGCATTTTTGTACAAGATTAGACATTTTTCCTTCACTCTGATTACTGCAAACCTTTAAATAATCACCAAAGCCTGTATTTACTAAACTGCAGTAAGTAAAAGAATTGTATGTAAGTTGGGTTTGTTTTTTTTAATGACAGTATTGCCCCATATACATCCCCTGGAAATGCTGTACTGTGTTGCTCAGGTCTGCCCACCTCCATCACAAACTTCCTTATTTAAGCTGAGCAGTCACTTAAAGCCAAACTTTACTCTATTATGTATATTTTCCTATCAGTAAACCATTGTTCTAGTTGAATGAACTTAACATAAATGAGCACAAAAAAAAAGGCTTGGAAAGCAGCACTGCCCACCTCTCACTAAAGGCCGGTAAGCTAAGGGCTGCAGAGCAATTGCCCTGATGCTAACTGTCTTAATTTAATTAAGGAGCCTTTTCAATCACAATGCTTCACCCCATAAAGTGTAATTATTAATCAATAAACTATGGTTCTCAGTTCATGGATGATTAATGATACTAAACAAGAAGATACACTTAGACACACTGTCTAACTCGCAAGAAATAAATTTATTTGCAATGTTTCAGTCTCAGACCTAAACTAAAGGTCTGAGACTGAAATGTTGCAAATAAACAACTTTCTTGGAAGTTCGACTGTGCAGGAGTCTATCTTCATGTTTAAATGGACTTTTTTCTCCTACACACCTGTCTCTTGACTTAGATGTGCAAAGTACTTCCATATTATGATATTGACCAAGAAAAACATTTTTAAACGGTGACGTAGCCTTTGCCACCCCTCGATGCAGGTGTACCCAGAAGGCTTTGTGAGTGGCTCATGGTGAGGGGTGGGAAAGTAATATTATTTAATGAAGCTCTAACAATGGATTGCTGACAAGTAAATACACATATGGAGTGCAGTTTCTGCCCAAAAAGACTCAGGTCAGTTCAGGTCAGGTCAGGTGGTAGCAGATGCCAGTTCAGCACTTAGCCTCATCAACCAGGTCCCTGAACTGCTAAGGCCTTCTGATCGCCTTCGTCCAGGCTAGTTCCAGACAAACCTGCACTCAATTCTGTGTATTGTCAACAATCTGTCTAGTTTCATGAAATAATTCCACTCATTTCAGGAGAAAGGAGGTCCTTACCTCACCGACAGATGATAAACAAGATGGCTCCTGTGAGTAACATGTGCAATATCAGAAGAATTGTGCTATTTTGTCAGCGCTGTCAGACGTCAACACCATCAGAATTTGTGTCTGACAATGTTGACGCCGTCTCTGACCATGTTGACTAATGCTACTTTATTGTTCATTTTAAGCATTTTAATGAAGTTTATATTTATCAATATCAGTTCCTCTGCATTTTAATACTATTGCAGTTCCATGTGTCCAATTCTAACTAGTGGTGATGTATTATTCAGATTCAGTTTCAGATTCAGACAACTTTATTAATCCCCGAAGGGAAATTCCGTTCACAGTTACCCTGCCTTATTGAGCCACTGAGTAAGGCTGGGTGTCCTGCTGGGTCGCACAACGTGGAGCGCCCCTTTCTTCTATTTCTTCTATATATGTGATACTCCTGCATTATTCAACCCACAGCCCTGTTGTATCAGGCCATTGCACGCTGTTAATAGAACAAGGAATGAGAAATTTTGGTTCAGCATAATGCTAGTAGTGCGCCCAGCAGCTAAAAAATATGACTTCAATTTAACTGAAGATGCCCCGCCCTGATATGTAATTTTTTTTTTTTTTTTTATCCCCATGGGCCAAATGTCAGTTTCCAACAAAGAGAAAGACGTCTAGTCATCTGCTTTGTGCCACTTACAGATGTTCTGGTTAAGTTGGGTGTAGAGATGGGATTTATGGCTCTGTAAAGGAAGCCGGATTTTGAGGAGCCATTCCTTTCAAAGAGCCATTCAAAAGACTGGCTTGTTGTTTTTTTTATTTTTTTTTTGGAGCCAACCAGGGGAAAATTGTTTCTGACACTAATACTGTCGTGGGGTGCTGAGTTTTCATGTGGCAGTATAGATTATTGTTGACCTGGACTTGAAAGGACTCAGGCAGCACTAGGCACTCATTACCTCCTCTGTGGTAGTACAGTGGCAAATTTCTTCAGTCCAGTCGAGCGTCTCTCACAAATATCTCCCCCCTGAAGTCAGCTGCACAATGCGCATGTGTATAGCTGTGTTCACCTTGTCTACCTTCACACACACATGAACTTGAATGGCGTCCCATTCTCAATCCAGAGGGTTTCATATGATGTTGGGTCCTTTGCAGCTCCAATAGCTTCAAATCTTCTGTTTATGAGAGTTTTTGCCCATTCTTCCAGAGGTACATTTGTGAAGTCAGACACTGATGTTGGACAAGAAGGCCTGGCTCACAGTCTCTGCTCCGGGTTCATCCCAAAGGTGATCTATTGGGTTGAGGTCAGGACTCTGTGCAGGCCAGTCAAGTTCTTCCACACCAAACTCCCTTATCCAGGTCTGTATGGACCTGCTTTGTGCACTGGCGTGCAGTCATGTTGGAACAGGAAGAGGCGGTCCCCAAACTGTTCCCAAAAAGTCTGGATCATGAAATTTTCCAAAATGTCTTGGAGTGCTGAAGCATTAACAGTTCCTTTGACTGGAACTAAGGGGTTGAGCCTGACTCCTAAAAAACAACCCCACACCATAATCCCCCCTCCACCAAACTTTACATTTGGCACAGTGCAGTCAGACAAGTACTGTTCTCCTGGCAACAGCCTAACCCAGACTCATCCATCGGATAGCCAGACAGAGAAGCGTGATTGGTCTCTCCAGAGAACACGTCTCCTGTGCTCTAGAGTCCAGCAGCTTGCTTTACTCCACTGCATCGATGCTTTGCATTGCACTTGGTCATGTGGGGCTTGGATGCAGCTGCTCAGCCATGGAGACCCATTCCATGAACCTCTCTACGCACTGTTCTTGAGCTAATCTGAAGGTCACATGAAGTTTGGAGGTCTGAAGCTGTTGACTCTGCAGAAAAGTGGCGATCTCTGTGCACTATGCGCCTCAGTATCCACTGACCCCACTCTGTGATTTTATGTGACCTAACACTTCGTGGCTGAGTTGCTGTCATTAAGGTGCTTGCCGAGGTGCTTGATTTTATACACCTGTGATAATAAAAGTGATTTGAACACCTGAATTCATGATTTAGATGGTGAGTAAATACTTTTGGCAATATAGTGACATTTCTCCTGAGGTCAAGGATTTCATTGAAGAAGAACACCTGAGTCATCTTTTACCTGTTGTTTAAACTCAAACAGTTGACTCAAAATGTTATACGTGTTAGTTTTGAAGAAATTTATGATTTTTTTATATAGTACCAGACTTTGTGAGAGTTCAGAAGAGATTTTGAATGACATTTTTCAGTTTTTTGATTAATTTCTTGTTTCTGAAAGTTTAATATGTCAGCTCCATCACTGCCTTTCAATTCCGTCAGTGACTTGTCCACTCCATCAGACAGTGTTTTTTGTAGTATTTTTCAAAAAAGGGAGTTTGTTTGATGCCTTGAATGAGGTTAGTTCAGAGACTAATTTATTTCCAATGTTTTTTATGTCTAAAATGCTACAGTTAAGTTTTAGGGTAAAGAAAAATGTTATACATTCAAACATGTGATCAAATGAAATAATTATATGTTATTTCATTAATTTCAAGATATGTGTGCATAAGTGGGGAATTGGGAAAACTCATGAGAGAAGATATTTCTGTTAAAATAATTTTTTAACAAATTTACAACTATATTTATGTGTCTGATGGTGTTGACAAAAATGTAGATCCAGCAAACATATAAATTATATAAAAAATGTTCAACTGGGAGGTTAAACCAAAACAGAGTTGGGTAGCCAAAACATCAAATAACAAAGGTGTAGTCATAGATTTCGAAAATTATTTTTTTCTTTTTTTGTTGAAAATGAAAACCTGTTTTGTCCCTGATCCCAAGAATCCCTGCAATATGATTGGGGCTCATGAAACAATCTGTTTGTTGCTAGACAGCAGCCAACACATCCCTACAACCAGCCCAGCCCACAAGGAATTCTCCCGGTCCACCAGACTCCAGTTTTTTGCCAGATCCCTTTTACGCTTTACATATGGGATCAACCAAACCACTGTCTGTCTTCTTCAAGTGGCCTTAAAGTACGCAGAGGGGGTTTAAAGCAGGCCTCTTGAAAGATACTGGTCTCCTGAAACAGGTATTTAATATTTATTTTCAAAGTATAACTTTAGTGACATCCTTACTTTTTAACTTAACACCGAGGTGTGTATTGTATGTCCTATATTAAACAATGTTAAGCAAAGTTTCAACTTATCTAACAAATTTCATAACCGAGAACAAGCCAGCTTATGAACCTGGAAGCGGATCAGCCAAAAACCATTCATCCGTTTCTTTGGACCCATTCATGTTGGGCGCTTCTTGCCGTATGTGTGCGTCTGTATGTGTGCCACACACACAGGGGTATTGAAGCTCAGAAAGGGATAATCTGGCCTGGCTCCAGGTTGCGGCTCAGTGCTTCCTTTTTGAAACACACTAGCACAAGCGCACACACTCAGTGTCCCCAGAGGCAGACATCCTCTGGCTGTGGTGCAGCAGAATGAACACTGGCGCCACATTAAGCAGGCCCTCCAAAAAGCACTCTGAATGACCCTGCTACTTCAGTAGAAAAAACCTCTAATCCAGGTCCGTCAGACTTTCTGGAGTGTTCAATCTGATATTTACTGCAGCTGGGAACCGAGTTAGGTCTGGTTATAGGAGCTTCTAATGTTTCCTCCTCTCTGTAACTGCAGAAGAATTTGGACTTCAGACTTTAGTGGAGAAAAGGTTGTTGACCAAAGTAGATAAAATTCCTTTTTTAACAAGCTCTTGTAAAGGTATCCCACTGTTTGGTCAGATTTTGTTAGAAAACCATATCTTTTGCAAACAGGGTGGAGATATATTTTTGGTCCCCAAACTCATTAGGAGATGACAGGCTCTAGTCCAATAGATTGATTAGAGCCAACTTCCCCTTTTCCTTGGACAATAAAGAACACACTGAAGAGATAATTGAGCTTGTCTACGCCAAAAAAGTATTCCTCTGTCAGAAAAGTCTACAGGGCCTACAGACATACCCTGGTTCACTTTTTTGGAAAGTTTAGTTGATTTAAAGTGGTGTGAAAGCTCACACCAAGTCTGGAACAGAACCCAACTGTGGCCCGCCTGAAAACAGGAGGTGTCAGGTAACTTCTGAACAGACCAGAATTCAGTTCTGGTGGGTGAGAAAGCCATCCAAACCAAACAAGAACCAAACAAAGCAAGCAAACCAAAAAGCAGAGATTGTGGCTTAAAGGACCTCTTTCACAATACATGTAATTTTGCCCACAGCCCAATTTTTGGTTTATTGTGTGGTATTTGTAGTACACCCAGAGACTCCCAAGAATATACCTTTAGAAAATCCAAAAGTCATCCAGGGCCTGTACTATGACCTATTTTATGATCATTGCCATAGGTGTGAGCCAGGGTGCACACTTTACCCCAAAACTTACTCAAACACAAATAATAAATCATCAAATTGGGTCAAATCACCTTCACTGAAGTCTGGTGCATCTTTTGAAATCAAATGTAAAGCTAAGTATTACAATTGAAAGAAGTTATTGAATTTTAACTGGAAAAAAAATAGTTTTTTTTATGATTTTTTCAACAAATTCAATTCTTTGGAGATGTGTCTGACCAACTTACAGTTGCTGTACACCTAAAATACTTACAAATTATTTGGCCACATATATATTCTCAAAGTGGGAAAAAAATCATCAAATTCTGAGACCGGTAAAGTTGTTCAATTAACAGGTTGGGTTACTGTGGTAGAATCAGGATACTGTTCCATATCTTGTATATCAGGGAACCTTTAAAGATTTGTTCAGAATTCATCCTTTAAGTATGATTTCTTTTAGAATTTGAATGCTAGATTCAAAACAAACATTTCACATGAAATGTTATTCATTTTAATATTGAACAGCCACAAAGGGCCTGTATATTATGCCTTTGTGATGAGATAATAATGAGCCATTGATACAAGTAAAAACCGATGCAGTTTTGGATTGTTGTAATCAGATTGTAATA